>JBAIZL010000003.1:5800000-5962500 GCA_036971475.1 Prosapia bicincta | reverse complement strand
AATTACGCTTGGGAAAGTTTTAGTTAGTATAAGTAAGATTTGACACCTAAACCCATGTCCACCGGGGATAGTTTTGTAGATTTAAGGCTGAAAATATTTGTCGACGGTTCATCTTTCGAAGATGGATAGGGAGGAATACACGTAGGACCAACACAAGTAGGAACACACGAGATGTTTTGTAGTGTGATGAGGTAATGCCTTGATTAAAGAAATCAATTTTCTACATTTATCTATGCTCTTTACCAACTGGATCCAATTTAAGTATTCCGATCGTGTTTAATATTATCCTAACTCTTCCTGACATTCATTTCCACGATGGTCTTTTAGAAGCCTGCTTAAATTAACTCTTATATCTTACGATCCAGTAATCTACCGCTAATAACTTTGCCTCGGGAGAGTGACCAAGGACAGATATTACTACAAAAAAGTTAGAAGGCTATTTGCCTCGTAAACAATTCGTTACAGTAACGCTTGTATTATAACTTGTGTGGTCACGATAGCAACGGGGTGGTTGTAGCGACGTCACCACGAGGAAAACAGAGCTGTGAAAATTTTTAAAGTAAACTTCGAGATTAGTAGTAGTGGTCACCTCTAATTTTAATTTAATTGCAATTGGCCTAATATACGACTGGAGCCATACTATTTGGACATATGTAGATACAAAGACAAGTAATATATTCTGAGTACAATCGGTTAAGTCCTTTCCAACTGCTTTCCAAACCTCACACCGAGATTTATCTTTTCAAAAAAAAAAATACATTGGCAACAAACTGCTGTTTTAATTCCTAGGAGTCTGTGGGGTGCAAAATATCGGCCTGAGGGCCGCGTAGTGAGGATGACTGACTTATGAGTTCAGGGCTAAGAAAGAACACCAAGTGTTAAAATTTATATCGTAATTTAAAAATAATTATTTTCGGGTAACTTACCCGTCGGGTACGAAGCCAGGGAAAAGAGGATGTGTGAAAGTAGTGGTCGGAGAGGTCGCCATGGTAGCAGGGCGAAGAGAAGAGTTGCCATCAGAAACGCTTGTAGGAGAGGATGTAATACTTGCCTGACCGGTGGTAGTTGCCCTTGGCGAAGAGCCCCTGGACGCGTCGCCGCTGAAAGAAAATGTGAACAGTAGTGAAATATTACAATAAAAATATATTATTTCTTAAAACTTAAAACTATAAAGTTAACCTGAGTCACACAATCAACCTTCTAGCGCCTTATACTTGTTACAGCCACACATTTATATCCTAAATTACTAATGATTTTTAAGGCATAGCTAGAAGAGTTACATTTATCATACTGTTGTGAGAATATAAACACTGGGTGTTCCGTCTATACAGAGAAATATTGTACTTATTGTGATTTGTGTGCTTACCTAGGAGAGAAAGGTCTGTCTTCGTTGTCAGTACAGCTAATGGGTGTAGCACAGCGGTCAGACACTTGTAAAGGCATATCATCTATGTCTGCATCTTCGCCACTGCTGCACACGTCCGGTTCGTCGCTCATTGCCTGAAACATTCACGGGAATGCTTATTGACGAGTCAAAAAATCATTGTTTTAATTCCTTCTATTAGCTCATACTCTCCTAATATATATCATGTACAAATTTTCAATCGTTAATAAAATATGTTTTCATTCATCCAATCAAGTTCAAATACATTTTTTAAACTATAGTGGATGACAATTAGTTAATGTGTATACACTTTTTTTCAAATATTTATTCAATAATTAAATTTCTTTAAATTGGTGAGTTTAGGTCGGATTCGAACTGAGTATCTTCATGTTCAAAGTCTAGTTCTTTGGCACTAGCCAAACTCTCCCATAGCTAGAATTGTATTTCGCAAAAATATATATGAATTTTTTCCCCCCAAATGGTTTTCGTCGAAACCTTTACTGTACAGCCTTAAATGGTTGCCATGTTTACCACGCAATATCTTAAATAATGCTCCAGGATTTAAAGTGAATTAATAGTATCGAACCTCGCTTTACAAACGGACAATGCGAAAGGAAAGCGAAAAGAAACTACGGCACAATGCAAGAGACGAAAAAAAGGAAAGCGTAAAATAGGAACAAACAAAAATAATTTTCCAACACCATACATAGAAAGCAAAATGGAAAATTGCAAGGAAATTCTCTTTCTATTTTGCCACTTAACATTGTTGTTCTAACATGTAAATACATAATTATATTAGTAGTAATTATAAAATAGAAAAACTAAAATAGAATTTTTCTTTGTTGACTTGAGTAGGAATTAACGTAAAAAAGTATTTATATATTACTTGCTACCAGATTAACGAGTGAATGTAGGAAACTAAATACTGTACAGGAAATACTACAATACTGCCCTCGTTATGTGTAATTTTGTTGTACAAGGAACTATTTTCATATGCTTTTCTTACGAAATGTCTCCCTTTTAGGTTCATCATTGTATTTTTATGTTGAATTTCCACATTTCTGGTTTATTCTTAAACTTGAGTTACTTTACGTATTTTAAAATACATAACGTTAAAAAAGTAGCACTAAATTGGAGTTTGAATGAGAACGTTTTTTTACATACTGTCAACTTGAACAGCATTTAGTCAACGTAAGAGCTTCTTTAGAGAAGTGTAACTTTTGACTATATTTATTAGCTTAGGGTGTCTTCTTTACTCTTATGGTCTACCAAATATGGGTTTCTCTAAAACCTCGACGTATTGTCCTTTCCGTTTTCCCCACAGCCTATGGAATCTACCTCGTCAGAATGTCTCCTTGAAGATTCTGGTGTTGAAACAGCCAGTTAAGCATTGGTTCTCCTTAGAAACACCTTGTGCAGACATGACCTCGACGTATTGTCCTTTCCGTTTTCCCCACAGCCTATGGAATCTACCTCGTCAGAATGTCTCCTTGAAGATTTTGGTGTTGAAACAGCCAGTTAAGAATTGGTTCTCCTTAGAAACACCTTGTGCAGACATGACCTCGACGTATTGTCCTTTCCGTTTTCCCCACAGCCTATGGAATCTACCTCGTCAGAATGTCTCCTTGAAGATTCTGGTGTTGAAACAGCCAGTTAAGCATTGGTTCTCCTTAGAAACACCTTGTGCAGACATGACCCCGACATAAACCTCCGATTCAGAATTTAAGACGCTGTGTATTTCTTGTTGTTAATGGAGAACAAAAAACTGAATATAACTGAGACCATTAGTAAAATGCTGAAACGTTATAACATGTAGTTACTCTTGTGACTAACTTTTTAAATTCTTTATACTAAATCCTAATTTTTAAAACATAAATATTCTAAGAAATACTAGATAAATCTATTTGTTCATCTATTTTTTTATTACTTGGCCAGCATGGTTTTCATTTCACTAACCAATTTTTAAAATCTTTTAAGGAAGTGTATTGTGTCTTAGTTACTCTACTCATAACATTCAAAAACATAAAAGGCTAAGTTTGAAAAAGCAAAGGGCACACAAATATATATCAATGGAATAATTCTGGAAATGATTATAGTTAACAGGAAAAGAGAATTAAACTAACAAGAGTGTTTATATCTGTTCTATATTATTGAAAACGTTATGGAAATAGCACTTTCTATAAAGAAATAAATAACATCAAAAAATTGTTTTATCATGCTGTAAAAAATACCTTACAGAGAATTACTACAAAAAAAAAATAACAATAGCAAGCAATAAGCAAAACAAAAAATATCTTGATTTGAAATCTAGTAACATGTGAACTTACATATTATGTATGATACGTAAAAACTGGGTTGGAGGATAAGAAATAAAACTGAATGTTTGTTCATTCTAGTGTTTGTTTCAGGTTTGTTTATGAATTTTATAAACTGTAAATTATGGTTTAGTACTAAATGAATAAACTTTCAGCTCTTGAAAGGATTTTCTGATAGAAAATCGAAACGTAGAGTGTATTTGTATTAGCATGCATTGATCTGTGGTCTATCATTAGCCTTAAACGCATTAAGTATTATTATTAACAGACATTAAATAGAGTTTAAATATAATTATTAAGAAGTGATAGGAGTATTCTAGTTGAGTTATTGAAAATTAAGGAAATTATTAGGTTGTTAAAGAAAGAACTCTCCATAAGTGGTAGGTTTACGTGAGTTAGGTGCAGTGAATTAAGGACCTCAGACAACGGTAACAACACCTTGAGACCACTCGAACACACTAGTAAACAACAAACTTTTGTTACTTTCGATGTTTTTAACCAAGCAAAAAGATGAAAAACACTGAAACGATTTAAATGTAAACATACAGATGTGTAGAAAGTAAAAACTGGGTTGACAGAAAAAATAATAAACTACACTTGTTTGTATTATCTTGGCAAAAAAACACTACTTATTGATTTATTCAACAGACGCGTTTCGCGCTAGGTCAGTGCTTTTTTCAATGCTTTGAAATACTGACAAGACTGCTGCTCAGGTGTGTTGTGTTTGTGTGAGTTTGTGGTGTTATGTTTGTTCTGTAGTGTGTTATTGTTCATAGAGTAGTTGTTAATTATGTGCTCAAATATAGTGTTTGATTGGGAGTGTGTTTTGTCGTTTAGAATGTGTTGTAGATAGTTTTTGTGGTGTTTATATATCTCATAGTTTTCTACTGTGTTTAGTTTTTTGCTTTTATTGATGTAATGTAGGATTTTTATATTGGTGTAGGTGTAGTTAGTTTTGTATGTGTATGGCAAAATTTGATGTGGGTTGTGTCTTTCTTATCTGTTTTACGTGTTCGTTGTGTCTTTTGGTAAATGTTCTCCCTGTTTGTCGTATGTAAAAGCTGGGACAGTTGTTGCATATGATCTTCTATACGCCTTCCCTGTCGTGTTTATCCTGGTGTGTTTTTGAACTGTGTAGGTGTTTTTTAATTGTGTTGGATGTTGTGAATGCTACTTTGTATTTTAGTTTGCGGAACGTGGAAGCTAATTTTTGTGATGTGTTGTGAGATGTAAATGTTATATATTTTTGTGTTTGTGTGTTATTGTTTTTTGTTGTGTTATGTGTACGTTGTTTTTTGCGCATTATGTTTTCTATCAATGTGTGTTTATATCCGTCTTTTTGGGCTATGTGTTTTATTGTGTTAAGTTCGTTTATTTTGTCATTATTACTCATGGGTATGTTGATTAATCTGTGTATCATGGAACGGAAGGCAGCATGTTTGTGTTGTGAGGGGTGATTGGACGTGTTGTGTATAACTTTGTATGTGGTGGTGGGTTTCCTATATATGTTGAATGTGTTTTGTTTTATCGTTAGGTTTCGGAAGTTGATTTTGTTCTGTTGTCCTGTGTAAAATTATGAGCGCATAATTAACAACTACTCTGTGAACAATTACACACCACAGAACGGAAATACACCACAGACTCACACCAACACAACACACCTGAGAAACAGTCTTGTCAGTAATTCATAGCATTAAAAACTCTGCTGACCTAGCGCGAAACGCGTCTGCTGAATAAATCAGTAAGTAGTGGTTTTTTTGCCAAGTAGTGTAATTTTTGTAAAAACCTCAAGATGTACAACACAAAAACTGCAAGTTTTAAAATAAAAGTCTTCTCAAACTGTTACGTAAAGTTAGGAAAATAATAAAGCTGACAAATCAGAATACTTTGGACTTGTAAATCTGTCTCATGGAAAGTAAATGTAGGCTAGCTATGCATTGGTGGAGAAGATGGCAAGAAGACATCGAGGATTGTGGTTAAAAAATCTCCGTCAGAGGTTCTGGAGGAACAAGAGAATTACTTTCCAGTGAATATAAAGTTCGAGCATTATCTCCAACTTTCGGTAAACAGGCACACGGGCGAAGAATTGACTTTAGTTATTTTGAGGAGCTATTGATGTTTTTGAATACAGAAAATTAGAAATATTTCACATTCGACTGCAGCGCTCCAATAATATATTTTATATACAGTGAAGTTGAACTCTTACCTTAGTTTTAATAAATAAATGAAATATCGGTTTTTGTTGTCAGTTTGATAACCTTTTGTTTGAAACTAAAATGAAGTAGATTTTCTTATTATAAGGAAATTAGTTATAAAACGTTTGCACAAAGACTTGCGTTGTATATTATCTTTAAAAACCCTGAGGACTATTATTATTACTCTGCGAGACAAAGCTTGCCACTTTGTCCACTTGGAGCGCTTCAACCTCTGGGATCTAAACTCAAAGACGGGAGTCGCTAATTTATTATTATTTTTTTCGATGTACTTACTTTAGGGAGCTGGACTTAACGGTATTGACAGTAAAAATCTGGAGGAAAATTTGGGAGGCTTGGGTAAAAGTCCCTTGATAACCAAAAACACGCTAATTCTATTACAAAAAGTCTTATTTTTGTGTGTAGTGCATTAGTAATTTTGTATTAATAAAACCCTATGTAATTATATTTAAATAATAAAACTAATGTCTTTGTTTATCTTCTTTAATTAAAAAAATTTGCAATCTATAGTTAAATGTAAGACTGTTAAAAAAATTAAAAAAAATTAAAGTCAATTTCTACTTTAGTCGACAAAGAAAAAACTTATTTGAGTTACTTTTTATTTTATATTTACATTAATACATACACGTATATACATATAACAGTATCACAATATTAAGAGGCAAAATAGAATTGCGAAATAGAGGCGAATATCCTTGCAACTTTCCATTTTCTTCTGTACAGAGTGTATGGTGTGGGACTATTGTTTTTGTTTGTTACTATTTCTGCGCTTTCTTTTTTTTAATTTTTTATTTATAAAGCTGATGACGATCTATAATTTCTCATTCTCTCCATCTCTTTTAATGCTTTATTATTGCAAGGAACCTCTCACTTATAAATTTATATACAATAGAGTCTCGATAATCCTAGATAGATGGGACCGGAACCCCCTCGGATTATACGGAAGTATATTGTACGTTCTTGTGCATTGAAAAAATAGGAGTTTTAATGAACCCTAATTAATTAAAAATGCACTAAATAGGTTTATAGAATTTTATATAAACATTTTTTGGAAGACCTACTCATTTCCTTTGCTTACCGTATTGATATAAACATTTCTTGGAATTCCAATTAATTTCCTTTTCGTACCGTATTGATATAAACATTTCATGGAAGCCCAACAAATTTCCTTTGCATAACGTATTGAAATAAACATTTCTTGGAAGCCAAACTCATTTCCTTTGCATACCGTATTGATATAAACATTTCTTGGAAGGCAAACTCATTTCCTTTGCATACCGTATTGATATAAACATTTCTTGGAAGCCAGGCTCATTTCCTTTGCATACCGTATTGATATAAACATTTCTTGTAAGCCCGAGTCATCATTTTTTTTCTGATAGTTGAATATTCTCGAATTTAACGAAAGCTCGAAATATCTGTTCTCGGATTCTTAATTAGTTTCTCAGTTTGAATCCGACAGGGACAACAAGTTTTTAAAATTTAAATTAATTAACATCAATAGTCATTATAATATTTTAAATAACAAACCCAATAGCCACAAAATAACTTTATTTAATCACTTGATGTACATTTCGGTTACCAGGTAACCATCTTCAGAGGTACTGAACAAAATTAATTTAATTTACAACGTAACATATTATAACATTAGGCCACAGTTGCTCGAGAAATCATTATCAATAGTCATTCACTACAGGTTAGAAAAATGTATTTGAACTTTTATTAGATAAATAAAAACGTATTTTATTAACGATTGAAAATTTGTAGTTTATATATATATACAGTATATATATATATATATATATATAAGGAGATTGTGAGCTAATATTAAGAATTGAAAAAAACATTGAGAGTGATAGAATTTCAGATCTTGAACACATTTGCTCTTCTCTGTTGCTCTACTTATACTTTTTTTATGCGTTTAGTAATTTTTTTCATTACGTGTAGAACGTAATGAATATGAAAATATTGATTCTTAGACATTTATTTAACATTAATTTTTTGACAAGGCTCTTATGTTCTGATCTCCACCTATAGTGTTTAAAATTAAGTTATATTTTACCTTTGACTAATATTTTCTTACTCGGTAACTGTTTTCTTTAATCGGGTTTTAAAACAAAGACCTTTGTCACTTAAAGTTCTTATAATTTGACGTCACTCATTCGCTGTATAATAAAACGCGTTTTGTATTCGCGACTCTTGAGTATTACAATATGCAACGGCAACGTTTTCACATTCATTTCAAACACTCTGTTTGTATTGCATAATACTAAAGTAATGCTGTTTAAATAAATGATACAGGGAAAGGCATTGGAGTAAATTTATTTACGTATTCCGAGAAAACCAATTACAGTAAAGAAGGCGGAGACGAAGGGAGGCGAGGCGAGGGTGGAAATTGGAAGAGATTCTACCGCTGTGTATTGTCTGTGATGTAATTAATAACAGAACCACTTCTGCCGTTTGTTGCGAACGCTTAACTCCAGGTGTGTCGCGCTAAATTATTGTCTTTGAATCCTGGCGCTAGTAATACATTAAGACGGCGTTGTGCTTTGCAAACCGTCTTTAATGATGATTCCCGCTAGAAATGTAATTACTAATTAGGAGCGATCTCTCTTCGCAGCCTACGCTATCTATCCAGATGATAAACAACTATAACTTCACACCTGGGCCCTTCCCCCTTATTGAGAATACCTACTTGTGTTAACACTTCTTAATATAAATGACTGTTACACAACTGTATTTCAGAGACAAGACAATTTATCATTGTTTTAAACATTTCTTTGTCAGCTTTTCGTGTAATATTGCTAGTTTGTTTTTGTTAAGCTCTACTATGGAATGATTTACTCTAAGCGCTTGTAAAGTTTAACAATTTATGCGAGAAGTTTTCAAAGAGTAATTAACTGTAAATCAAGGTAAAGTTTGCAAACAATAAATTTTGTTATTTATAAATATACGGAAAATGTACTTTATATAATTCAAATTAATGGATGAACGAAATTATACTTAATTTCTGTAAAACTTACCGGTAGTTATTTTTATAATATATTCACAAAGTATCGAATTATTTATATTTTACTCTTGGTATCACTTGTCAAAAATACCAATACTTACTGATATTTTTCAGCAGTCGCGTTTAGCACTAGTTCAGTGCATTGTTCAATGCTGTGAGTCAAGCACAAGGCTGTTGCTCAGGTGTGAGTCTATGGTGTATTGGTGTTCTGTGGTGTATTATTGTGAGTGTGTTTTACCGTTTAAAATGTGTTGTAGATAGTATTTGTGGTGTTTGTTTATCTCATAGTTTTCTGTTGTGTTTAGTTGTTTTTTTAATGTAAACTTTATATCGCGTTTAAGTAAAGCGTGTGCATTTCGGTAGCATGGTAACCACGTTAAAGGGTTTCTACATTAGTAGACTACTAAGCTTCTAAGCAGTTCCCCCCTCTTTCTTCCATCCGCACGACTAATCCCGCTACCCCACTACCCGATTGCACAACACCGTTTTACCTGTTTAGGCCGGCCAGACGGTTTTTGTGTAAATACGACACTTTTATCCAAAACTTATATTTTGAGGTTACTAGCTGAACTATTTTTTCAAAAACGACTCGCTAGTAATATATTTTAATGATAGAGCATTATTTATGAAATTGTGTGGTGACCATGGCAACAATTTAAGGTTATACAATGGAGGTTTTTCATATAGATCTTTGAGAAGTTAATTTCTAGCCATAAAAACTTGGCTCAGTGCCAAAAAAATGTATTTGAATTTGATTGGATGAATAAAAACTTATTTTATTAACAATTGAAATTGTCTAAATATATATATATATATAAGGAATGTGTGACGTAATAGAAGGAATTGAAAAACAAACCAAATAAAATAAAACCTAAGTCTATTCAAGATTAGGTTGAAAATAATTTAGGTCAGTAGGACCCTCTTTAAGATTTTAATAAATCTGTCATCTCTTACAGGATATTTTTGAATTTAACCAAGCAGAGTTTTAATATTGTTGTTGAAATAGGTTTTCATTATCTATTAACAAAGATGTATTGACTGACTGATTCATAATTAGAGGAGAGCCTAACCTTATTATAAGCTGTCTTATTAGGTAGGCCTACTCAGGCTTGAAAGGTTTAGAAGGAGCCTTTGTTCGATAGTGTAGAGGCGTGCTAAGAAGAGGATTTGTAAAATTTTAATTTTAAAGTTTTCTTTTTAAGTTTGCCACAGTACAGCTGTAGCTATCAAAATATATAAGTGATCAACTTTTTCAAATTCGGTAAATAGCCGATGAATAAAACAGTTGTCTTTGGATCACGTAGGCGATCAGCTGATTCAAATTCGGTAAACAACCTTTGATTAAAACATCTGTTGCTTCTGGATCACGTAGGCGATCAGCTGTGTCAAATTCGGTAAATAACCGTTGATTAAAACAGCTGTTGCTTCTGGATCATGTAGGCCATCAGCTGATTCAAATTCGGGAAATAACCGATGATTAAAACAGCTGTTACTTCTGGATCACGTAGGCGATCAGCTGATTCAAATTCGGTAAATAACCGATGATTAAAACAGCTGTTGCTTCTGGATCATGTAGGCGATCAGCTGATTCAAATTCGGTAAATAACCGTTGATTAAAACAGCTGTTGCTTCTGGATCAACTAGGCGATCAGCTGATTCAAATTTGGTAAATAACCGATGATTAAAACAGCTGTTGCTTCTGGATCACGTAGGCGATCAGCTGATTCAAATTACGTAAATTAATGAGGATGTAAAAATATCTATTGTTATTATGAAAATTAAAACTTTTTAGTTTAATGTAATGGTGAACTCATACCACAATTCCGATTGTTATGGTGTCTGTCTTTTTTGATCTTTTTTTACATCATTCGTAATAGACAAGACGGACGTACTCAGTTATTTTCCATCAGGGGGGGGGGGGACATCAACTCGGTTGTAATATTTCCCAAATCAGTCAAGTTACTTAAATGCATACTTTGTTTTACATTAGGGTGCAAACTCAACAACTGTGTATTTTTAAGGGATATTATTGAAATTTCTATTATTGATGCATTTAAATATTAGTAACATTTTTATTTGCTAAATAACTAATGCTCCTAATACTTCAGGCACAAATAAAACTAACAAATGTATTAATAACACTTATTTATTGGTCAATCTTGGTAGTTAAATTTATATAAGGTGCATGCGCACTATACGTTTTCCAAAGAAGGATGACGCCCGTAATTTATTTTCTTAATAGGGATGTCCAGTGGGGTCCATCCCCTTTGCCCCCTTCAGTGCACCACTGGATAAATGTGTAGCTTTTTGTCATGATTTCTTGAATTTAAATCAGTAAAGATTTATTTTTATGTTAGGAATGTACTTGGTGTAAGTGTTATAAATTTCGTTAAACAAACTTGTTTGTGGGTTTTTATAAGTAATTGCATTAAATGTCGATTTTTAAATGAGTATGGCCAATAAAAGTGGCTAAATAGCAAATTTCCTTCCAATTTTCTACGTTGCTTTCAATGTATGGTGTAGAGGACTATTATTTTTTATTGTTACTATTTATACGCTTATTTCCTCGTTTAAATTGTGTTGTAGTTTCTTTCGCATTGTCCGTTTGTGAAGCAAGGTTCGATACCGTTAATCCAGTTTGTTTTATTCTTTTCATTCATTTTTAATCCTAGAGCATTATTTATGACATTGTGTGGTAACCATGACAACAATTTAAGGTTATACGATGCAGGTTTTTTATATAGATCTTTAAGAAGTTCATTTCTATGCAGTATTTACAGTTCATTTCTTTTTCCCTCCATACATATAGTGAGGGAGTCTATAATTTCTCATTCTACCCATCAGTTATAATGCTTCATTATTACAAGGAACCTTTCTCTTATAATTTCTAATATATCTTTAAGTAATAGATATCTAACTGTGGTAAAGTTGGTCCAGTGCCAAAGTTCTGGATTTCAAACATGTAGTCATTCAATTCGAATCCGACCGAGATAACGTTTTGTTAAATATTTATAAATGAGTAAATATTTAAACATGAATGTATTAACATCAATTGCCATCCACTACAGGTTTAAAAGAGTGCATATGAACTTGATTGGATGAATAAAAACGTATTTTATTAACGGTCGAAAACTTGTATAAGATATGTATGAGAGGGTGAACTAATAGAAGAAATTGAAAAATATACAACAAATACAGAAATTACTTCGAGATTATATAGTGGTAAATATTTAGTTTTGTAAGAGTAAATAAAACTATTTTTAACAGTAAAACAACCTTCCGCATTGCACATGCTAGTTTAAACACAAATAAACTGGGGAATAAGTTATTTTCATAACATAGCTGAAACAAAGCACTAACGCTAGCTTCAAAAGTAATCAACGAGATAACACAGACTTCAGTCAGAAAAAATGAATTCAGGAACATCCATGAACAATGTTTACATCGGACTCAATCATTAGTCGCCAAGGTAAAGGGGAATTCTCGAATACTATTATAAGTATTCCTTCAATTATATAAGTAATTCATTCCTTTTATTGATATATCCTTTCTGGAAGTAAAAGATTATTTTATTTTGGTGAAAACTTATGCGGATGGAAATTTAAAATATGTATTTAATTATAAGCAATCAATTTTTTAATATATGGAAATATCTAAACTACTTTCGTAGGGGAAAACTTTAGTACAGCAAACTCTCACTAATCCGGGCTGGGACACTGGGGTATTACTGAAAACGCCGGATTACTGGAGGGTCCAATAAAAACACAATGTACATTGAACAATATTTATGTGTATTGCCCATAAACAAAGAAAACATAGGAAAAATAGTCCTGTAATCTATTTGATATGATAAAACGAGAATTAATGAGCTGGTCTCTATTTTACAATAAAAGGCTACTTTTAATGGTAAAAACAAAAAATTTAAATACATTACCGTTAACACTGCAACGACACTAATCACTTGGACTTCAGTAACAGTCACTGTACATAGCTACTGCAACAACATCCGGCTCGAAGTCGTGTTTATATCTCGAGTTACACAACTATGTTTTTGTGTGTGGCTTTTTGTTATGGTTAAGTCGAGGAAGTTTACGGATCGGTTGGTTTCAATCTCTGAAGTGAAATGGAGTTTTGGGAGTATTTTATTAGTGTAGGTGATGAGGTTTTTCGCATTGTCGGGAGTTTATTTTATTAGTGTAGGTGATGAGGTTTTTCGCATTGTCGGGAGTTTATTTTATTAGTGTAGGTGATGAGGTTTTTCGCAATGTCGGGAGTTTATTTTATTAGTGTAGGTGATGAGGTTTTTCGCATTGTCGGGAGTTTATTTTATTAGTGTAGGTGATGAGGTTTTTCGCATTGTCGGGAGTTTATTTTATTAGTGTAGGTGATGAGGTTTTTCGCAATGTCGGGAGTTTATTTTATTAGTGTAGGTGAAGAGGTTTTTCGCAATGTCGGGAGTTTATTTTATTAGTGTAGGTGATGAGGTTTTTCGCATTGTCGGGAGTTTATTTTATTAGTGTAGGTGATGAGGTTTTTCGCATTGTCGGGAGTTTATTTTATTAGTGTAGGTGATGAGGTTTTTCGCATTGTCGGGAGTTTATTTTATTAGTGTAGGTGATGAGGTTTTTCGCAATGTCGGGAGTTTATTTTATTAGTGTAGGTGATGAGGTTTTTCGCATTGTCGGGAGTTTATTTTATTAGTGTAGGTGATGAGGTTTTTCGCATTGTCGGGAGTTTGTTTTATTAGTGTAGGTGATGAGGTTTTACGCATTGTCGGGAGTTTATTTTATTAGTGTAGGTGATGAGGTTTTTCGCATTGTCGGGAGTTTATTTTATTAGTGTAGGTGATGAGGTTTTTCGCATTGTCGGGAGTTTATTTTATTAGTGTAGGTGATGAGGTTTTTCGCATTGTCGGGAGTTTATTTTATTAGTGTAGGTGATGAGGTTTTACGCATTGTCGGGAGTTTATTTTATTAGTGTAGGTGATGAGGTTTTTCGCATTGTCGGGAGTTGCCTCTGTATAGCGTTATATCATCGGCGTATCTGTCCCAGTAAATGATTATATATATATATATGTGTGTGTGTGTGTGTGTTTGTGAGGGGGTGCTGTTTGTGAGTATCTTGATGTTTCTATGAGTTGTAGAATAAATTTCGCTTAGGACACCACTGATAGGACTTCCTATGGGTAGGCCATCTGGCTGTGAATAGAAGTTTGAGTTGTGGGTGAAATAGTTTTGATTGTTGATGGTTTGGAGGATGTTTAGGATTTCGGTAACGTGGGTTTTAGGTATGTTGTTCTGTATTAATTGGAATTCTAGGATGTTGAGCGTTTACACACAAAAACACAGCTTCAACGTTTACAGGAAACCCATAACGACAGACACACTTATCCACAACACCTCAAACCACCCTATCCAACACAAACACACTACCTTCAGATCCATGCTCCATAGACTTAAAGAAGTTCCAATGACCACAGAAAACTTAAACAAAGAACTAGACAAACTATGGTACAAAATAACATACAAACTATGGTACAAAATACAAAAAACACTAAAATTAAAACTACAGACAGGGAAAACAAATACATCACATTACCATACATAAACAAAACAACAAATAAAATATTCCGGAAATTTCAAAAGACAGGATACAAAATAGCATACAAAGCCAATAACAAGTTACAATACAAAATACAACACGACACCAAAAACAAAGATAAACTACAAGCACCAGGCGTATAAAAATTAAACTGCGACAAATGTAACAAATTTTACATTGGCAAAACAGGTCGCAAGTTTAAACAAAGAGTCGAGCAAACAGAACACCAACTCTGCATTTTACAATCACATAAAAGAAACAGGACACAAATACACAGACATTTACCATAACCTAGAAATCTTACACATCAACAAAAAAGGACCACAACTGAACACACTAAAACAATATGATATTTACAGACACACAAAAACACAAAGTACAAACATATTAAACGAACAATACAATCATACATACTCTTTGATACTATCGAAAACCTGCATTTAAAACCGTCACCGCTAGATCCTACATCTCCAAGCAGAAGACACTGATGAAGATCGGCACATAGCGATCGAAAACGTTCTGTCTCAGTAAGTTTTCACAAATTTACAGAATTTAAAGTTCGGATAGTCATAAACTATTGTTTAGGTGATTAATATCAAGGTTGGTTATACTTAACAAATCTCATGTTACAAGCAGATTTTCCTTCTCTTGGTTTTTCAAGACAATAATCGGTAAAGTTTAAAAACTTTAGTTTGGTATATTAATTGTAGTTTAGTTTCAGTAAATTAAATTAAAATCAAATAGAAACACAAATTAAATCAATACAAATATACGTCAACCCGCAAAGCTAAATTCTGTGTTACGTTCTATGTAACTTTCAAAAGATTTTAAAAATATATTAAAAATAACACTTATATAATTTAGTTACATATAGCATAAATATTGTGTTTTTTTTATTGGGGAATCATAACACTTGTGCGTAGGCAAAGGCATTCCCGCTTAACAAAAGCACTGCATAGGACTTCTCCGTTAGACATGTGGCTTCATCATACAAGTATCGTCGCTTTACATATTGCTATTTAAGTACCCGCAATAGTTCTGCCTACTTCATTATCATATCCACTTTGCACACGCCTCGTTTCCTCCGTCATTGTTGCCAAAAACCATAGTTCACAGAATCAGGAAAGCAGAATATAATCACCAAGATTATTTTCCAAGCCTCAATCTCTTTCCGGGGAAAGCTTAGTCGCCCCCCCCCACCCCTACCGCCCCTACTCGGCGTATGCTAATGTCGTATACAACAGCATAAATGATAGCGTTTTCCCTTTGTTCGCATATTTTATACTAAGGACATCTTTTGTTCCTCGGATGAATGGGTTATGCCTTTTGATACATATTTTGTGTGTTCTGTAGCTGAAGATGGGGCATAAATCTTGCAGGATATTGTGTCGAGGAGCTCTGCTTTTATCTTCCTTTCTATCTCTTCTGTTATTTTTTTATGTATTGTCTGGAATTAATCCGTTTATGTACTTTACTTAGGTTCGGGGAGTTGTTGTGTTAGTGCGCAGTATTAGGTCTTAGGAAAGTAAATTAATGTGACAAAAATGACGTGAAACTTTTATAAAGGTCTTCTACAACCTCTGTGTCGTTCTTGGTGGCGCAATAATTTATTCAAAAGCAATAGCGAGTGGGAATTGTGGGAAATTTGGTAATTAAAGTTATTGCTTAACGAATAAATTTATTTTGCCTTCCATTAACTTCATACTCTTTACAAGATTTTATAATTTATTAAATATTCGGCTTAATTTATGTTGTTTTTTCTTCTTCTCCAAAGAAAACACGCCTTTCCTTTATTTATTATTTAATTATTAATTTTATAAAATTATTTTAGGAAAGCTTTAAGTAAAGACGATTTCCATAATGAATATTCCATTAAGACTTGAACAGCCTAGTCATTTTTAAAGTTCATTTATTTAAGGTTATGTAATATGTTAATTTTAAGGTGAAAATATGTTGTAAACACGCTTTCAAATCAACCAAATGTTATCTTATTTCAGTTTAAAAAATAATTGTATCGACATAAGTACATATTTTAGAATTATAATTGTTTTAATACTGCAGGGAATGTTTTAAAAATATTTCTAAGTTTAAAGAAATTTAAAACGAATACATACATTTAAATTTACAGAGCAGTAATTTTGACAAATGTAGACAAAGAAAAGCATACAATTTTTAAAACTGATGTAATCTTCACCGTTTTACTATTATATAAAAATCTAATAGTGTCTGTGTGTGTGTTACTCAATAACTTAAAAATTGCTGAACCTATGAAGATGTTATTTTACATGAACATTCTTAAGGTCCCTGGTTGACACATAGGCCTATTTTTATTTAGAAATTCCATCAGGTCTCCACCTGACTGGCCTTGAAAACACTCTTAAAACTTAATTACCTATACTCCATTATATACTTGGCTTAATCAGCTGATAGTAAATGTGTTTGTAATCAGCTGTAAAAGTCACTTACTAACACAATTAAACAGGTGATAGTAAATGTTTGTTGTTATTCATCTTTCAAGGTTAGTTATGCTTTACAAATGCCATGTTACAAACAGAAGCTATTCCTTCTCTGGTTTTTCAAGACAATAATCGGTGAATTTATAGTTTCATATATTTATTGGGATTTAATTTGAGTAAATTAAATTCAACCCAAATACAAATACAAATTAAATCAATACAAATATACGTCAACCCCGTAAGAATGACGGGTACTCTGTTAGCACAGTATAAGCGTAGACATTTTGAAGCAAATAGAATTATTAAGTGCAGAGAACCCGTCCTTCGTACGATTTTGACGTATATTTGTATTGATTTAATTTTTATTTGTATTTGGGTTGAATTTAATTTACTCATATTAAATCCAAATAAATATATCAAACTATAGTTTATAAAGGTACCGTTAATGGAATTTTAAAGGCCAGTGGGGTTTTACCATGATGGATGTCTAAATAAAAATAGGCCTGTAAATTAGTCAGGGACCTTAAGAAAGAACCCTAATACAACAAAAACAATAAAACATATTAAATAAAGCAAGTTACTTAAGAATAAACGCTTATGTACATTTCGATGACCATGTCATCATCATCATCACAGAGTCTGATACAAAATTACAATCTAGTGAACAACTAGTTACTAACTAGAGATGATCTTGTGGTTGTTGTGTACTAGATTATTTTTGTGGTATTGGGGCTCTTTCTAATGTTTTCATTGTAATATATTGTAGGCCTACCACTGTGCTCTTGATATTATACGAAATCATTCTAATCGGCAAAATCATAATATGAGGGAAGGACGGTCTGATAAATTATTTTATATTTGCACCCTTCTACAACCCTTCCCTAAAGTGGGACGAAGTGTCCGCCTAGAAATATTTGGAGATCACTATCAAACCCCCAATGGTAGGACGATATGTACGCGTTTGTCATTGGACGACGTCCTGTATTCCTACATACAAGCCCTCTCAGACGGTGCTGCTAGGAGAGCGTTTATCCATCACTACAAGGTAAACATAAACTTCTATTTTTAACTCCAAACAAGATAACAGTGCTATTTCTTTTTCAACTTGCACTTGTGTATACACTAACCTTTGTTCCGCTTTGTTCCTTTATTTCCTTTTCACATCCGGGCTCCCTTTTCCCTCTCTCTTGTTCCTCCCGTTTTCGCTGCTCTTCTTTCAGTCGTTCTGCCTTCCTCCATTTTGCCCGTCGGTTTTGAAACCAAACCTGGAAACAAGTTAAAATTCATTGCTTAGAATAAATCTACGGATTTACATCTACGACTGTAAAAGTAAGGTATTACAAAATATTTTTTATGGTTAAGACACTGAAGTTAAACGCTTCCTCAACGTAGGCATAGGGCAAGGGAGAGTTCTCTTTCGAGTAAACCTAGGGTACTTACCTTATTTTAATACATTTGTTAATAATGTTATTTAAGACTTACTGGATCTCTGTGGGTGGAGTTTTATTAAAAAGTACTCATTTTTTTTACCAACTTCGCTTTAAGTTAGGAGTTTGCAAATAGGCATATACATGTAGGTGTATTACACATTGTGTAAAAAGGGAGATTTTAAAATAAAATTAGGATATGAAAAAGTGTAAAATAAATTTTCTTATAATTTAGTTTAAATCGTGTAAACGATATTTCGCTTATGGATGTCTAATCAAATTAAACGTTTGCATGGTTGTCTATCTTCTATGACAATATATTTAATTTGTAACTTTTATTTTATAATAGTTATTGTTCCAGCTTCAAATCGTCGCTATAATAATTGTAAATAATACGAATATTACATAAATAAAAATAATTAGATACTATTGAACCAAATTCAATAGGTTCTGTTTTATTTATCCTAAAAGAATTAAATTCCCCTCCATCACCAATAATTATTATTATTTTTTTAAATACCCTTCAACCAACAGTAATGAAATCATACTTAATCCCCAATAGCCGGAGTGGACTAGCCAAACTGCATAACGTAATTCGTAACAGGTGTTCACATAGAAAATGGTTAGATTTAGTGATAACACTTCAAATTCCTGGATACCTTCTGAATCGAAGCACTAGGGACTGTTTAAACTATAATTAAAAATGGAAAATCCATCGTGTTTTAGTTTGTTTACATTTCTTTGCTAAAAATAATATAAATTATTTTATATAAAAAGGTACATAAAAGTTATATTGTTTTTTTTACATCAAATTAAGTCAGTTTGAAAATTTATACATAAAATAAGTTTATTTCTTTAAATAATTTTGGAAAACCCTTGAAAATTCTTAAAAGTTTAAGGTATATTAATTTTTTGTTCAAACATCACCTATATGGTTTATTGGGGTATTTAAAAAACACTTATCCTTACTATCCTCAAGGTGCTACACAGTTTTTATAGATATGATAAAAAACAAATTTTAATTATTTTTAATAAAGTATTCATTTTCAATATTGTTTATGCACCTACACAAACTGATAACATAGATAACTCGTCATAAACGAAAAGAAGGCTTCAGAAAAATACGACATCCACTAAAGATGAAAAATTACCCCTTGAAATCTCCTGGTAACCAAAAAAGGCTCAAGTATCTGTGTGTGAATGTTTGTTACATTCAGAAATATGTTAAACGATAGGAAAATATTTATTGCTTTATAATATAAACCAATGCAAATTCTTTAGAAATCCAGTCCATATTCACAAATGGTTTTTGCCTTTGTTTTTTAAATATGGAAAATATTATTTCTTCATGATTCTGTATAGATTTGGGAGACATTTCATTTATAACAGTACTAGCGCCCCTGGCGGCTTCGCACCCACTCGTTTAAGTTATCACTTTATATGGTAATTTAATAAATTTTAAAACAATTGGTAATTGATAATGGTTATAGAACGGGAATACAAAGTTATAATAACGTATTATTTATTATATAAACATTTATCTAATAGTTTTATTTTCATGATAAAGTAATGTCAGATATTTATACAATTGTATAATATTACATCCTGTTGTATTCATCATTTACACTCATCATGATTCTCGTAAAATGTAAAAAATTAACAAAGTATTTTATAAATGGTATTTATATAACTGCTGTTTTTCTTTTCATGTACAGTAATAGTTTCCTAGTTGGAGTTCAGATATTAGTTGTTTTCCCAATCAGAGATAATATTACTAAATTTTTTTGAATATATATAAATTTACATAACCCTATTGTATCTAATCATCTGGCGCTGGCCTTTTTTCGTAAGAAGTTATACTATACAAAAATTATATTACTATAGACTTATTTTCTTGTGCCATGAGAATGCTTATGTAACATCATAATCTATTTATAGCCGTGATTCGAGGACATTTGTTTACATTATTATGACAGACTACTCCTTTTTGGTCATTGTCTCTTTGAAGTAAATTTCACATTTTATATAAATTTATGTAGATATTTAATGGTGAACGTGCATATATTTAGTTCGTACTTTTCTGTGTAAATGAATTAAATGTGTTTACGAGTGTGAAAATGAAACACTCATAGTATTACTGTCAAACTAAATTTTTTTTGTACAATAATTTCAAACTTCTAACTTATATGCATGAAAAACATTTATTATAAAATATAGTATTTAAATAATTGTTGCATGTTTTATATTACTAATTACATCCTTTTTTCAATTTCCGAATTAACTTTGGTTAATAATTTAGTGGTATTTATGAGAGATACTTCACGCCTCAATATATGAAAAAAACAGTTTTTCAATAATGAAGGCACTTTTAATAGAGAGGATTAAATTCAGAATATAAAATATGATTTTTTGGGAAAACAATCTGTAGGTTAATGAATGATTTTACCAACTAGCTACTCTTGACGGTATTAGCCGCTGGCAGTGGGCGGGTTGACTGTCACAGCGTTCGATCTGACAACACCGCATTCCTAACCTACCACAAACCCATTCCTATTCTACTTTAAATCAAAGTATAACTATAGAACAGGCATAGTCTCTAAAATTATACATTCTCTGTGCGTTTCATATGAGACATATGTATATATATATATATATATATATATATATATATATATATATATATATATTTAAGATCAAATAATATACACAAATACAGGAATATTCAATTTATTGAATAATAAACTCAAAGCTTTTCGTTGGTTTACATTACCAACATCCTCAGGAGTTACAATACTAAGATGTTATATATATATATATATATATATATATATATATATATATATATATATATATATGTATAAGAGATAACTCATATTAAAAGCCATGACTGACTAAATATTTTATATAATACTAAAATACCAATTCCCTGTTTTTATTATAAACTAAGACACCGTCTGTATTTTGTTTCATGTTAATAGAAGTGGTGAACTTGTTTATAGGAAAAAATACATATTAAGTAACCGATTTATATACAATTTGAACGAGAAAAATAAGCACACATAGGGCATGGTAGGGTATACTTGGGTCGCAATGCAGTACTCTAGGCTACAACTGAAGGGTTTGTCAAAGAGCTGACAATAGATTTAAGCTAGAAGTGGCTGTCTCATTAAGTCGTTCCAAGTGCCAACACAAGGTAATGAGGCACTTCACCTGAATCAAAGAGTCTCATTATGTCTCTAATTGGATATCCACTTTAGCCTGTATGACGAGACGAAATCATAAATAACAACTTAAAGTATATGCACTTGCATTTCTGAGTGTGTCTTCAGACATTCGGCTTATGGGTGTCTTCTCAGTGCAACAAAGTAAACTTCAAAATTTAAGTGTGTTTTTTTACTTTTCATTCCTTCTAGCAATTTTAAATTACAAGTTCTTTCTGTTCTTGGATCACATTTCTTTCTTGTTTTTCTCAGTTTTCCTTTCTGAATCTTTCTTATTATTCAACTCTTTTTATAAACTTTATTGACTTTTTAATACTGTATAATTTTTCCCATTTAGTATTCCATTTTTAGTGTTTATAAATATGTTTTATTTTTCTTTATTCAAACACTTGAAAATTACGTTTTATGGGATTTTAATTTTTCTTTGTTGAATTCATTTTTTAATAACGCCGTTATTATTTAGATTTTCCGTTTAGAGCTTAAATCCCTTTCTTCAATTTTTACTTTACTAATTTTTTACCATCTTTAATTCGTTCTAATCTTATGTTTATGTTCTTGATTTTTAAAATCGTTTTAATGATTGAAATCTCTTTCTTGTAATAATGTATACTAGTAATTTTTAAAAATATTTTCTGTTAGTAGGTGGTTGTTTTAGGCGTTTCTATTTGTTTACTAATTTAAAATTTTTTCTCACCCTTAAACTTTCTAGTTCTCCTGTTTTCAGACATTTCCTGACACTTATAATTTTTTTATATAATGTTTCTTATCATCCTAGAGTTTTCTACGTATATTCTATATAAAATGGGCATCGAATACCGGTATATATATATATATATATATATATATATATATATATATATATATATATATATATATAATCTTACTATTACATAAAGAGCGTTTGTTTTTTTATGGCACACTCCAATTTCTATTTAATTATTTTCCGCCTAGGGTGATAAGTTAGTTTGCATAGCAACAGTTTAAAAACGAAGGTTATTGTAATTTATTTACTGTAGATTATTAATTTAAAATTCTATTGAATCGAACATGTTTTTAATTTATAAGTTATTAAATATAATACAAATTACACTTTTGCTATTACTTGCGACCAGACATTTGTTAACTAAAAGTTGTTAATTGTTAACTTACACTTGGAGGAAACGTTTTCGTCTTACGACTTCTTCAGCCTCGTATTTTTGCCGCTAGGAATGCTGCTGTTGTGCTTACACAAAAAAGTGTAATTTGTAATTTACAACCAGCTCGTCATGAACAGCAACAAGATTTCGATATTAAATATAATAGTTTATAAAATAAATATTACCTAATGAATTTTGTTTACAAATATTTGTTTTACTTTTTCTGTGTGTTAATTATTTGAATGTAATAAATACAGATTTCTGCTAAATTGTTTTGTTCTGAGAAAAATAGGAATTAGTTTAGGCCTATTATTTTTACGCTTAAAATCTAGAGATATCTTTTGAAATTAGTCATCTATGATGCTGAATGATTGTATAGGCTATGTAATGGGGATATAGTGGTTTTTCAGTAATCCTAAATACAAAATAGAATTTATGAAAATAGTTCACGTAAAATTTAAAACTAGATAAGAATCGAATTGGGAGATGTATTTATACAAAATCGCTCAAATACATATAAAGAATAAAAACGATCTTTAAATATTTCCCCAATTTCATAAAAAATGATACAATTTAAATTTTATTTTATACCGATTTTTTTCATATTCCTTTCTTTTGATATCGCAGCAAAACTGACGGTAAGCTAGTATATACATATATTCTATTATTCATTTCTCATAATGAGGGTGCTGTTTAACAACAAAAAGCTTTACATAAAAATTTAATAAATAATTTTTGTGTTTGAATATCCTCAGTTGTTTTTATTATTATACAAGAAAACATATTATATATATATACACACACAGAGAAAGAGAGAGTAATGGACCGATTCCTAAAATTTTCGATTTCGATTCTAAAACTTTTCTTTCGATTCTCGATTCTTAAGTCGTTTCTCGATTCTTTTAAGTCAGATAGGACTATATGATGCTCTCTAATAATAATTTAACATATTGATCATATGGCGAAGCCTTTTAGGAGTTCCGTTTAATGTGATAGGCTACACAAAACATTCGTACTTAATTAATGGATAGGAATTTCTGAAAGCACGACAAACGTATCGAATAAAAGTGATAAACAAACGGACCAGAAGTCTTCTGATCGTCTTTGTTGTTGCGTGAATAATAATAATATTTTCGTTAATATTTTCGAAAAAGTTAACGACACTTGCTTTAATCGTTTAATTCATTCAAAGCAACATATACATAAATAAAACATAGTTGTTAATTAGGCTAATCATTTTCCCAGTTAGTTACACCGCACACGTATTTAATCCTTTTAAAAACAAGAATCGGATTCTTCACTTTAATCAATAGAGAATTGAGAATCGACGATTACTCGATACCATTAGAATAGACAATCCCTGGAATCTACAATCGGAGTCGGCCCTTCCCCTATATATATATATCACATACATAAACACAGTTATGCTGTGCTTTGGGTGGGTGGTGCGTGTTTTGTGGCAAAATTAACATCCACATGCTCTTGTCCGGTAAAGAAAGTTTACAAGTTTCCATATCACTTTTTTGTTTATAATTGGCCACCGATTTTAGTTTTTTCCGTGTTTGGTAATACAACATTTTATAACGCACTTTTGAAATAGTTCATTCATTTTGTGAGAAGATTTAAACAATGCGTTGTCAACATAGTTATTCTGAAACATGCGTTAAAAATTTCAAATCTTTCAAACAATTTAATCCAGAAGAAATATTCATTAAGTGTACGGATAGACTACATGAGAAACATTATATTTATATGTGTAATACGTGTACTAATATTAAATACTCATACATTTCTTAACCACAACACTTTTTTTATTTTACCCTTATGTACATTTCAGTTACCAAGTAACCATCCTCAGAGGGATAACCTACAAAAGTCTTTAAAATTAACTAGGGAAGATTACACCACGAGAAAAAAAATTCTCATTTTGTGGCTCATCCACAGAGGCTGGGTCTCATCCCTAGTGGTGGGTAGCCAAGGTCAAATCTGTAAAACGTACTGAGCAGTCGATATCGGACATCGGAAAGACATGCAATGACACAAGGCAACACTAACGCATCAAAATCATGCGCGAAGAATAGAGCGCCAACTGAACTTTGGTTGGAGAGAGAGAAACAGTTAAACAAAAACTATCGTATTCGGTGGCGATTCTTTAATGGTACGGGGGACTTGAATAGTCTGGTTTGAGATCTGATGGTGCTGTGGTGCCTGAATTAATATCCTTACAAATATTTCCTAAACAAAAATTTTACTTCGATACGGTGTAATACTACTTTAAACTCATAAGGCTTTATGCAAATGTGATACATTAGTTAAATGTTGAGGTGTACATACACTTGGGTTACGGATAATTTGAATATCAAATGTTATTCCAATGAAATGAAAATCCGACATATTCCGCATTAGTAGATAAATGTAGTCTATGTAATCAGCGTGCATTGCCGCTACTATGCAAATTTGTTTCAATGTGGGCACCATTTTCTTTAACAACTTTCCTGAAAATTTGCTATGCATCGCGCTATGCTAATCATGGCAATATATGTTTATTGGTTTGCTCTTATTATAAACTGTTTCATGTGCAAATTACTCTGGTCCTGTTTTAATTGGAATAATGTTTTAGATTATAACAAGTGGAAAATATTTACATTTTGAAATAACGGCCATTGCTGTGTTCGTGTTATAGGTAATGGAATGCTTCTTCACTCAATTCCAGCGGAACCAAGCCACGAAGACTTCCTTTCGCTTTAACGGCAAGAAACTACCTTACGTTCGACTTGTTGGAAGTTGATGGACAGATTGTAGGCCAAGCTCATGCCTGTCTGTGTTGATGTAAAAACGCACCAGCTCGTGTTCATTAGAGGTTTGCCTTCTATTCTCTAGTGTTTAGCTTAAGTTAAGTTGGGTTTAGTGACTCACGAAGAGTTTTACTTGCCATCGACTACTCTCTCAGTTGACTGCTGCCGCTGTTACACCCGCCGTAGGAGGGCTAAATAAAGTTATTCCACAAAATAAAATTTAGACTATCCCCTTCTAAAACAAAAAAATTGTCAATCAGCCCTCCTCGGGCCGTAAGCGGTGTGCATACTTATATATATATATTATATATATATATATATATATATATATATATATATATATATATATATTGCCGATACATATTCTTTCACGGATAGTAAAATATGATGAATAGTTATTATATGGAGTACATCCGTTCATTCTGAAGTGCATAAAATCGCAGTTCCGACGTTTCGCTAGAATCTCATCTAGCATTGACGGATTCTAGCGAAACGTCAGAACTGCGATTTTAAGCACTTCAGAATGAACGGACGTACTCCAGATAATAACTATTCATCATATATATATATATATATATATATATATATATATATATATATATATATATATATATATATTGGTATCTATGCGAGTTAATCTTCGAAGATTGATGGTATCTTCATTGTCGAGCATGAACTGAAATTGGGTGTTGTAGTAGATTGCCAGGTGTATGGGATTTCCATTGTCACGTGGTATACTGGTATTGCTATATTTTCGGATTCACTGCACTGTGGGAACCTTTTTAGTTTGTCTTGGGGTTAATTTTGTCTATTGAGTTGAATAGTTTATAGTTTTTATTTTATTTGTTTTCGTTTATTGTCTTATTTTTATGTTTATAAATTTTCAGCTGTTCCCAGATTGTCATTGTGAACCCTTTTTGTTATTTTGTTTTTAAATGTATGTTTTCTAATGTGGGGAATGTATGTTTTTGATAGCGTGTATAGCTAAGTTTGAGTTGTAAATGTTAGGTTTGATGTATGCTTTGAAGTGGTCTTTTAGTTTCTTCTTTGTTTTGCCGATGTATAATTTGTTACAGTCTGGGCATTCGATTTTATATATTCCGTTATTAAGTGTATGACATATTTTTACGGTTGGCTTATGTTATTGATTATACTGCCTCTGTATTTGTAAGTTATGTTAAAATTGTTATTTTTTAGAGTTGTAGTTATTCCTTATATATATATATATATATATATATATATATATTTGTTGCGATTATATCATCTTAACATAGTCCTGCGGTTGATGTTCGATAGCATACACAAAGCTATAGCGAACAGTGCTCCGCGGATGCCGCTGTGGGACTATCCCTCAGTCGTCATCCCTGTACAGTAGTCTTAATAAGTAAAGCGTACCGAGCATACCTTTAAAATGCAACATGAGAATAAAAACAATTATTGAGGAATCACTATCGTATCGCAAAATATAAGGCTTCCGAAGAAAATTGTAGACCTAAAAGTATTTAAAGAAGAAACAAAATTAAGAAGATCCAAAGCCCATAACACAAGAAGTAGAACTAACAGTATGGAAAGATCTTTCTTGAGATATTTTTTTAGATTAAAAAGGACAAGACGTTTGGTGGGGAAAACTTCATAGAATAAAATACCCCCTTTTGAAGGAACAGTTTTACGAAATGAACGCACCTGTCTGGCAAGTGTACTCATTAAATAAATCAGTAATATTAAAAAAATTAAGTAAATTCCTACTAATGTCAACAAAAAAATGTATCATTCAGTTTTGTTATGTATTCAGTTTTTTCTTTACTTTATTCTTTACATTAATTTTTAACCTTAGAGTACTCTTTATGATATTATTTGATAACAATGGCAACAGTTTAATGTAGTACAATTCATATACATCTTTGAGAAATTAATATTTTGATATTGGAAAGTTAGTGCAGTGACTAAGCGCTCCGAATACGAAGATTCTCAGTTCAAATCCGACCTGAACCCCCAAGTTTTTATAATTTAAATATTTGATAAAAACTGTATTAACATCAATTGTCATCCTCTATAGGTTAAAAGAAATGTATTTGAACTTGATTGGATGAATGAAAACTTATTTTATTAACGATTGAAAATTTATACAAGCTGTAACTTATATAAGGAGAGTGTGGGCTAATAGAAGGGGTTTATTAATAAGTGAGGTATTAGTTTTTTTGAGGTTTTTAGGCGATTAGCAGGTATTAAGGGATAGGAAAATATTGTAAATATAAGTAGGGGTAAGGTAAGATGTGAAACCCACTGATAAAGGGATGGCATTTGTGAAGGGTAGCTTTCCCCTTATTTGTATACAATAACAAAAAACAATCAGGTTTTTAGGCTAATAAACATAAACGACAATAGTTCATTATAGAGATGGATAAATCCCAATAAAGTTCTATTCCATTTATTTTAGTCTAGTTCAGTTTATTTAGGGAAATAAATGGAAATTTTGTTTTCTTTATTCCAGGATTAAATTGTTATTGATTGTTATAACCACAATCGCCACGAGCCACCAGGGAACCGCATTTGCCTGTAGACAATTCGCTAATCCCAATATTTGACCAGGTTTACATTGTTTGTTGTGGATGATTGTAGTTGTACAAATAGCCGCCAGGGCTCGCTACTTAACCCACCGATCCCCTTCTCGCGTTTATTGTTGTAACAGTTTCGATGATGTCGCTTCAAATGACTACTGGTAATTCATATTCGAATAGTTTGAGCGATTAATTATTATTCTTAATTCGTTTGCTTTAGAGTATTTTGTAGATTTGTTAATATCATTTTTAATAAATGTACAAATACTGGTTAATAATTCTTTAGTTGTTTTGGAACATTGTCAGCCACCATTTTGTGATCAAAATATTAGTAGGTTATTAATAAAACTAGCTGACCCGGCCTAAATTTCGTATCACCAAAAAGTCGATAAATGGCGTGTTAACATTAAGTAAACTTAATTTAGTATTTTATTAACATAATAATAGCTGAACTTATAGAAGTCGATCGAGAAAAGTGTGACAATAAAAGTTCTTGATGGAATGTTATTTATTGAAGTGGAATCGGATGTAAAATATTTTTTGTATATTGTTTGAAATGTGTTTGAAAATAATTTTTAATTGTTGAGTGTTGCCTAGCAACCACATTTTAGAATGAATTCAATGAAATCTCTGAGGATAAGATAGGAAATCATATTTTATGTAAATTGGCCACTTAAAAATTGTTGAAAAAAATTGTTATGTCGTCGGGAAGCTGTTTTGCTAATAACCTAGCGCCGTTTTATAGGTTAATATTTTTGTGCTAAAATTAGATGTTTTGGGGGTTTCTCGTGCTCCACTGGCTCGCCCCTGAAACTTACTATGCCAGAAACCTAGCCACGAGTGTACTCAGTAATTTCCCAAAGTTTCATGGCGTTTAGATCAGCGGTTTGGTTATGAATTAGTTTCATTCATATATACAAATATTCATATATATATATATATATATATATATATATATATATATATATATATATATATATATATCGCAATATATGTTCTTGTGTATTAATAAAGAACTAAGTCAAAATACAAATACAAGAATTGTAAATTCAATTATAATTCTTGTATTTTGTATTTTGACTTAGCTCTTTATATATATATATATATATATATATATATATATATATATATATATATGTTTATATCTGTATATATAATATCTGTTTATTTGAAACATTCAAATCTAACGGTCGGAACTAAGTAAGTTGTACCAAACAAATTTTTGCTTTACACATTTATCAATAAACTGTTAGAAAAAATGATAGAGCAAATATTAAGAGTACAATACAAACAGAAAATTTGATCGTCCTGTTTGAGTGTACAAAATAAACTGATTAGCAACCGATAAGATGCAATAGAAAATGGTATTGGGTGCATGCTGGGCTTAGTAACAGGATCATCGGAATTGCCGGTGTGACGTCTGTGCTGCTCAGAGAGAATGGCTAACTCTGATGAGAAATATTTGATCAAATGCAGCCAATATGAAAAGAATATTGGACAAGAATAATTGAAGGATTGTAGCGAGGGCCGAAACTAGAGTTGGCTGAATATTCAGTAGTGTCTTGTCCGCGAAACAGAAATGTTTGCTACGGCACAGAGTGTAAAACTGCAATAATATCCGTGTAATTTTATTTTTGAATTTTTTAAAAATAATACCAGAAATGGTGTTAAGAGGGGGTGAATTTCTAAAAGTAGGGGAAACGCATCGCGCGATGAGAAAAATATTTTCTAAAGAAAAAAAGTGTTCCTATGTTGATAAAATATTATTTTAAATTCATACTAAAGTATTTTTATAATTTTCAAATACAATTCGCATGAAGCATTGGAAGAAACGAATAGTAACGGTTGCAAAGAAAGTCTCATAAGAGTGGCCTACTTAATAATCCAACTAAATGACGAGAAATAGGTTTACAGTTAAAAATACATCCGTGACGGGAGATAGCTATCAACACAATAATAAATATAGAGCATAGCTTTGTGAATATGAAATAAATAAAATCAGGTAACCTATAAAATTCATTAAAAACATTTACAAAACTTTTTTTTACATTTATATAATTCAATAAGTTACATTACGTTTCATGATATAATCATCTTGAATTCACTGATTAAACTATAATTATATGGCACATAACTAAGTGATTACTTAGAGCTTACTTGCTGACGCGTTTCAGAGTAGAGGTTTAGCTTTGTAAAACGCATCAGCAAGTAAGCTCTAAGTATTCACTTAGTTAAGTATTTCTTAATTATAGGTTATATTTATAACATTTAGCATCATCAGAAGGCTAGAATTGGTTCATTGACTTAGGGACTATTAATGAAAAGCACTATTATTAGTATTTACTGGTCACGTGCTTTCCCTTTAGACTATCCGAAGACTTCATTTCCCTGTCTTCATTTATCCCCTTTTCCAGGGAACTATGAGTAGTTCCGAGGCTGTTTCTGAAGTGCGCATGCGCCAGGAAGTTTTCAAGTTTGACACACAGCTGCTGAGGGCTTCCAAACGTTGCACACAATTAATATCTGCTTTCTGCTCAAGACTCACTAAATGCTTATTTCCATTTTGAGATCATGAAAATACGCATTCTCTTCCTAATTTCTATCTGCCCATTGAAATCGTTTTGGTCTGGAGGCTTTGCAGGTAAGACCATTATGTTGCACAGACTCTAGACCAGTATAGGTAAAGCTGGCACTTAGGGGCTGCGGTCCTTGAAGATAGGCCAAGGACAAGGGGTAGGTGGAGGTGCTCTCAGGTCGTTTTTAAAAACATCGTTTCTTGGACTTCCGCTGACTTGTTTTTTGTTACTAAGAGTTAATAAGGGTTGGGACCGGTATACTGCGGTTTATGGCTTTGATGAGGGATGACGACATTGACTGATGTTTTTTAGACGACGAATACACAATTTATACCTAAAAGCCAAGTGCCAGCTCATAAAATTTGACCTATATTTCCAAATGTATAAACCTCAGAAATCCGCGGAAGCAATTTAAAATAATTTTAAATTTTAAAAATACGATTACATTTTTTACAAATTGAATTATGTATAAACTATCCATGACTGTGTGTACAAAATAAGTTCAGATAAAATTGAACACATGTTGGTACCGTTCTTCCAACGCTTTTCTAAGGAAAACAAAATACAGTGTCAACCATATAACATTAGGTTACCGTTTCTGAAAGTTGTATCGATTTCTAGTAGTTTGTCTTTCAAATTTTTTATGTTAGTTCCTATGTTCACCTCAAAGTTTTACCCTATTTCAATATTACGTAGAATTATAGTTTTCTAGCGCTACTTTAATATTATTTCCAGACTTTTCGTATAGTAATCATCTAACTGACTGTGAGCGTTTTTATAAACATACACTCTTTCAAGTGTATTCTCGACATATTTAACTATTTTAATTTTCTACAGTTATATTTCTGATTTATGGCGAGTATTTTTCAGGTAGGAAACCATGTATAGTACGGACCATGTGTATAGTGCGTAACCGTGCACTTGGCCTTGCATTTACTATCACTTCTAAAAACATGCTACTCATTGAGAATGTTGGATCAACAGCTTCTGCATTCGAATATCTACACATATTTCAAAATTGTTTGTTATTTCATACCGAAGCTAACTTGTCTAATATCGACCGTCTCGTGCAAGTCAGTATTTTGACAGTCCTTATCATGTTTTAGGGAAGTATTTAAACTCTACCTCTACCTCTCTTCTTGCCTACTGCGATCTCTCAAGGCCAAGTGCACGGTTACGTGGTCCGCAATATACACGTGTGCTGTCCTAACTACCTCTCCTTTCTTTCGTACGCACTATTACTTTTATTACTTGTTCGTCTGGTACAAGGCGTACAACAGTGTTTGGCTTTATGATTCCGATGATCTAAACTAATTACGTTTCTTGCACACTTATTCCTTTTTAACATTAAAAAATGAATTTTTTTGTATTTCTCTATTAATTCCTCACATTTTTTTCTTATCCAGTAGACTATAGACATACTGGCATGACGCGCTAAAAACACATACTAATTCAATGTGATATCTTATTGTCTTTGTATTCTTATGCGCAATAAGTGCATTATTTTAACTTGCTCTAATTTTAATACGTAAGCTACTAAAGGATAAAAATTCAGTCGGCAAAATTAAATAACGATTGTGATTTTATAAATAATGCACATTATTTAATTCCTTCTACTATATCCTTTTGTATCTCTTGTACACATTTTCAATCGTTATTAAAGTACATTTTATTCATCCACTCAACTTGAAATACATTTCTTAACACTTGATGTTAATACATTTGTTTCAAATATTTTTTATTAATTAAATTTAATTATGTAATTTTATGAAAGAAAAACTTTTACTTAACGGGCAAGGTATACAATATAGATATTTCGTCTCGTTTGACCTAAAGTAAGTGATAACGTATGATTTTATAAAACACCTGATTTGTAATTATAGTTTATATTGTTATGATTTCATGAAATCAGCTGATTTTATAGGCTATGTGATAGGGCAGATGTTTTAACGCATAGGTTATGATACTTTATTTATATTAATTGTAATTATTTAATAAAAAGTAAATGAAATAATTTTTTTCTAAGTAGGACTTTAATATTACTGAATTGAATTCTTGAATTTTGTAGTCCATTACGTTCGGTGAATCTTATTAATCCTTAAACAATAGTTTATGACAAAACAACAAACAAAATAGCCCGCAAATTTCAAAAATTGGTTAAAAAATAGCATACAAAACCAATAACAAATTACAATACAAAATACAACACAACACCAACAGCAAAGATAAACTACAAGCACCAGCGGTATACAAATTAAACTGCAACAAGTGCCAGAAATTCTACATTAGGCAAACAGGTCGCAGATTCAAACAAAGAGTCGAAGAACACAAACATAACACCAACTCAACGTTTTACAATCACTTAAAAGAAACAGGACACAAATACACAGACATTTATCATAATTTAGAAAACCTACACATCAACAAAAAAGGACCACATCTCAACACACTAGAACAATATCAAATTTACAGAGACACAAAGTACAAACATATTAAACGAACAAACACAATACAAATCACACATACTCTTTGATACTATCGAAAACCTACCTTTAAAACCGTCACCGCTTGACCCGACATCTCCAAGCAGAAGACACTGATGAAGATCAGCACATAGCAATTGAAAACGTTCTGTCTCAGTAAGTTTTAACAAATTTACTAAATTTAAAGTTCAGATAGTCATAAACTATTGTTTAAGGGTTAATGAATTGAATTGGTTAATTTTACTTGTTTTTATTCACTTCCATGTTTAATTTTTACTACTATATGACTTTGCAAACCTTCAATATAGTCTCTTTGCTTTTCAGTTCCATGTTCTGTCGTGTTAGAATCGTTGCTATGTTATTAATATTAAGTTTTACTATTTTCAACTACAACAAAACTTTTACAAAGATGTGTGTATTTTCTACACTTAATATTTCGAAGATTTTCATTGAAATATTTTCCAAATTTAAATCACACCAACACATTAAATAATAAAACTATTATTTTAAAGTATTAGAGCTAACCTGTAATTAAATTGAGTTAAAAGACGAAATATATCTTTGTCTTTACTTATATGAAGATACACTTATAGAAGATAATATATACGAAATGACCTAAAGTAAGGTTTAAAAGATCTTAAATTGTTTCGAAAATGTTGAGGTTACAAAATACTTGTCCATCTTGTCCGTCACTTTCTGCTCCGCCAAAACCCCCCGGCTAGCAAACTCTCGAACATAATGCTATGAAAACGCGCCAAACTCAAGATATGAATGGAATTAAGTTTCGGAATGTCTTCTTTGCTGGTGAATGCCCTCGGGACGTGTCCAGTGGCATCCGTCAGACACTTAGTGTCAATAATATCTAACACCATTCCCCATGTCCAGTATGCTTGGCTTCAAACCCAATTTCTGTTTCTTTCCTTCCACTGACGTCTGCTCTGCTAAGGGTTAATGCAATTCTATTGGGGCTGAAATCATTCTAACACTTATTGAAACCGCGGAGAATTAGAGTTAAGTAACTTCAGAGCCAGTTTTACGTAGCGTTAAAATCTCTACTGTATATTTAAACGTTCAATACAAGATAGTTGTCTAAAGAATTATCATTAATCTAAGAAAAAAGAAGAGAGTAATAATATTGAATGATTACTGGTTATCGTCGAAACCTCCATTGCACAACCTTAAATAATTGCTATAGTTACCTCACAATATCACAAATAATGCTTTGTAATTAAAATGAATGAAAAGAATAAAATAAACAAACAAAATGGATTAAAGGTATCGAACCTAGCTTCACAATTGGACAATGCGAAAGGAAAGCGAAAAGAGACTACAACACATTGCAAGCAACGAAAACAAGCTTATAAATAGTAACAAATAAAAATAATAGTCCAACGCCATATATAGAAAGGAAAATGGAAAATTGCAAATGAAATTTTCATTCTATTTTGCCATTTAATATTGTTATTCTGACAATTTTTTATACATATTAATTGTAATTATAAAAATAAAAAGCAACTAAAACAATTTTTTGTAAGCTTAGAATTTTTTTTTAATATTTCTTGTTTTTTTATGAATATTGCTAGAATGTTATAAATTACATAGAGTCATTTTACAAATTCTAATTTTTATTACGAAAAAAGACCTAACGGTATATGAGTCAACTAAGATTTTATTTCAATTAAGCAACTACGTTTCGGCAGCTGATTGCTATCATCTCCAGGCTTGTGGGTGAAAACATTAGCATTTTTTTATGTCCCCATAAAAAATTACATATCAGATTTTATTACACATTTTCATGGACACGTTAAAAAAATATTAGTATTTCACGTATAGGTCTCAAGAACACAGCAAAATAGCTGTCGACTCGAAGTAAACTAAATTTATTTTTTAAAAATAAATAAAACTCCTTAGACCCATAAACGTTTTATTTAAACCCTGATGTACTTTTAGTTGGATTCCTGTAGTAATTTCTTCTGAAGATGATTCCTTTGCAATCGAAATGTTTAAATAAAAAGTTTGTGAAGTTAAGAGGATTTATTTACCCCCCCCCCTCTCTCTCTCTCTCAGTATAAATCAATGTTTGTATGTATGTATATATGTATGAGCCTTATATTACTAAACCACTGATCCGATCACCATGCAACTTTGGGAAATTGTTGAGTACATTCCTGGGAAGGTTTCTATCGACATAACAATTTTTCCAGCAAAAGTTTTAAGTGCCAAAATAACATAAAATATTACTTTCTATCTTATCTCAGACATTTCCTTCCAAATTTCGGTTGCTAGGGAACACTCAACAATCTAAAATTAAATTCCAACACATTTTAAACAATATACAAAACATATTGTATATCCGAATGTATTCAATGAATAACACTAAATCAAGAACTTTTTATGTCACAATTTTCTCGATCGACTACTATAAGCTCAGCTGTTATTATGTTAATAAGATAGTAAATTAAGTTTAGCTAATGTTAACACCCCATACGTTGACTTTTTAGTTGATACGAAGTTCGTACGTTTATAATGAAAATGAATACGCCACAGTTGCTGCAAGTTATTACTGAGCTAAAAGGTAATATATTAAGCGCCTTTCTCTTAATATTTAAACATGTGAGTGCATAAATAAACTTAAACATTTCATGTTGATGGGGTACCAAGTTGTTCTTGAAATGTCTACAAATATCTGTTATTTCTTTATTAACGCCTCGTCAATTTTTCCTACAATTAGAAATCAAGAAAAAAGGAAATTAAAACTTCTAGATTTATCTCTTCTTTTATTGTATAAATTTCTATATCATTTTATAACTTTTTAATAGCTAGTATTTAAAGTTATAAAAAACATTGTTTTTATTTTATTTATTTCTTCTAATCAATGCCGATTATTTTAACAGCTTAGATGCAAAAGTCAAACAAGTGTAAAATTGTTTTTGAAATAAATTAGAGTCTCGACAATTCGAGGTAGACCCCTCGGATTACCGAAAACTAGGATTACAACTAAAAGTGTTCCGGTACGCTAGATAAATACGGGTTCTAATGAACCCTAAGAATTCAAAAATAGGTGTATAGAATAGGTGTATTCGTGTTGCTGTGTCGCGTAGACGTCTTAGCAGAAGCACATCTGTTGGTGTGGTGTCTGTATGTTGTTCAATATGGCGTAGTACAGTTTCCAAGGCGGTGTAATTTTCCCTTCCTGTACTTCCCGTCTTCCTGTCAATACTGCCTTCAGTAGTTCCTTGTACCATTTCAATAATCGTAACATCTGTTATCTCAAATTGTTTGTCCTTACTCATCCATTGACTTACGTCCGTATCATCGGAATTTTCCCAACCTGGAAGTATCTTGATAAGAAATGTCAAAACAGTTTCATTATGACACAGGATTTGATTCCACGACTTACTTGATGTTTCTTCTTATATTTCGTTCCATGATTCGGTTATACAATACACAACTCCCTTGTGTATTTGTTTTAATACATTCCAGAGTATCCTGATCCATCGCCTGGATTAGGCTCGTAATTTGTGGAAAGATATAAAGCACGGGTACCCTCAGACTGCAGTTGGTCATCAGGTTGCAACGGTGCTCTGACTAACAGTAAAATAACCTTCCAAGGCTTACTCTTTTCTTTTAAAAACTTTTCAGTTTCAGGCTCATTAAAAACCCACTCTTTGAATAGTTCTCTATCCATCCAATCAGCACTTTAGTTCTTATATGAAACCGCCAATGCTGACGTGGAAATATTTTTAAACGCCGAGAGCTTAGGTAGTTAATAGTTTCAACAGTTTCATTATGATCCAGGATTTTATTCCACGACTTACTTTATGTTTCTTCTTTTACTTCGTTCCAAGATTCGGCTCCAGTAAACAACTCCCTTAAGTGTATTTTTTTCAAAAAGCCTACAATGCTTTCTTCCCGTTCAGTAACTTGCAAGAGAGATTGTAGAAGGTAACGTGTGTATTTCTTCCATTCATCCCAGAACATACTGACCGATAGCCTGGATTAGGCTCGTGACATTTGCGGATAGAAATAAAGCACAGATATCATCAGGCTACAAGTGATGTGACTGTGCTTTGTTTAACTTGGCACTTGGAAATTCGAGACTCTCCTGTACCTTGCTTAGTGGGCTCAAATTAATTGCAAAAGGAAATAATGAAGTAACGATTCAGGCAGATCAAGGTTGACGGTCCTACATAATGTATATCCTACATTTAATGGCTTTATTGCAATCCTTAGAACTACATTCAGATTTAATTTATATCTTTATTTCACTTCGTTAAGAACTCGACTGTTTAAAAATAAAAAAAAATACTTTTTTAGGATGTTTTATACTTAGTGCGAAGATATGACACATTCATTAAAGCGAACTATTCAGCTACATACAATGTTATAAACAAAAAAGTATCTTGGATTTAAAGTTTGAACTCGTTTTCGTTATTAACCAGAATTTTTTATCAACATTTCTTTCTCAAGTTTTCAAACTAAGAACGTAAAAAAGCTAAAAATTAGTTTAAAACATTTTTCACATGATTAATGCTCAGAAAAATGTAGCACTGTTCTAAAAGCCCAAAGATATTGGTTATAATGCATTTAATGTATGATCAAGGCTTACTTTAACAGCTTCAAGTGAATTTGGCGCAAAGAAATCGGCGTCTTATTGGGAGGCGGAATCAAGTGTCCATTTCGACCGAGCAGGGTAGCCGAACTTGTTCAAAAGATATTTTTCAATTCCAATTTAATCTGACAGCTAATAGGCCCACAGCGAATGTCAATAATTTGTCTTCCACCCTCGGCCCGCTGGGTTTACACAAGGGAGGGGATTTAAAATGCTCTACCGCAACCCCTGAGCCAAGGATTACACCCCTAACCGGAGTTTATAATCTTCGATAATATGTTAAAGAAATGGTCACATCAATAACTTTATTTCCTCCCTTTAAACCTTCTATATCGATTAGGCCGCATCAAAATACCAACGAGGGTGCTTAATGCCCTATAAGTATTATAGCGTTTGGCGGTTTTGAAAATATAAATACATTTGGAATAAATACAAAGTAAATGAGAACGTGTAATTCACCAAAATGTTAAACTTTAAACGAAGGCCATTTTTTTAAAACAAAACAAAATCATTTTATTTTCCAACAAATTCTATTTGGTGAGTTCATGAAGCCAACAAAAAACTTGATAACCACAAATTATTTTATTTAGTGTTTTTATTTTAGTAAACTACTTTTTTAAATGTAAACCAAATCAATTCCATAAAAGGTATTTTTGTTATTTATTAAGAGACTTTTACAAAAACATTGGTTTTATAGCTGGTATAGTTATTTCTTTAACTACACTATTATACTACATATAGACTACTAGTAACTTGGTATGATAACGTATTTCCTATTTATCAATAGGCCTAGCCAAGTTTTTCTATTTCTATTTGTAAGAATTGAAAATAACTTATCATCGAAGAAAAGTAATATTATCCTCACTAGCATACCTCTACACGTCGCCATTCCGAGCGCTGTTTTAGTAGAAAAATATTTGTTAACCTTTGTGCAGTCCCTTGCAACGATGTTGAATATTATTCAAATTTAATAAAATTCTATTTAAAACAAGTAATATAAAATTTTTATTAAGAAGTCAGTTCCTACTTAAGTCAACAAAAAAAATATTATTTTAGTTTTTTTTTAATTTTATAATTACAACTAATATAAATATCAGAATAACAATATTAAGTGGAAAAATGGAAAGTAAATTTCCTTGCAATTTTCCATTATATTCATGGTGTTGGACTATTATTTATGTTTGTTACTATTTTTAAGCTTTTGTCATTGCTTGCATTGTGTTGTAGTTTCTTTTCTTTTCCTTTTGCATTGCGGTTTGTAAAGCATGGTTCGATACCGTTAATCCAGATTGTTTGTTTATTTTATTCTCTTCATTCATTTTTAATCCTAGAGCATTATTTGTAATATTGTGTGGTAACCATGGCAACAATTTAAGGTTGGGCATTGGAGGTTTTGACGACAACCAAATGGAGGCAAAAGAAAAATTCATATACGTCTTTAAAATGTAAATTTCTAGCTATGGGAAAGTTGGCACAGTACCAAAGCGCTATATTTTTAACATGTAAATACTCAGTTCGAATCCGGTCTAGACCGGTCAATTTTTTATAATTTTTTTATTGAAATAATATATGAAAAGAACTATATTAACATTGTTATCCACTATAGGGGAGGTTAAAAAAATGTATTTGAACTAATTGGATGAATAAAAAGTATTTTGTTAACGACTGAAAATTTGTACAAGATATATATAAGGCGAGTGTGAGCTAATAGAAGGAATTTAATAACACAGGTTGAATGAAGAGTTTTGCTTTGTGAGTTATTGATGATCGCATCAGTTTTTTAAGAAGTTAGAAAATGATATTTGTTAACTTGTAGGTATATTTGAGACTGTTTCAAACCCAGATTGAATCCATATCATACTTAATTTTTCTCAGATAATTTGTACTCTAGTTTCTTACTCAGCCCCTTAAAGACAAAATATTTTTAAAGAATTTATATTGTAAAGAATCATCATATGAAAACACTCAAATGTTATCCTCTCTTATAACATATGATTTCATAATTTTTTTTCCATTTCATTTACAGATTATGTTCAATCACTTTCAAATGCAATATTCTATAAATCCTGAACTATTGTATATTCTATTTAATGACGTATACGATATCTGATGGTACAGTACGTCTATATGGCTTCTATTTTGAGGTTATGCACGTTTTATTATGAATTATATACTATTTAATAAAATCAGCTATCTAATAAAATATCAAATACGATGTATTTGCATAACTTGAATGTTTTTATAGAAAGCATCAACTGATGCAATAAACTGTTAAAAGAAATTGGAAACTAACGATGTTTAGTTAGGCATTTCACGTTCTCATTGATTATATAGCTTGTACGAGTATCCTTACTTATGCTTTCGTGCGTCAGTTGATAGATTTAGATGTAATATCTGCATAATTTTCAAATAATTTTTTTTTTAAATTTAAAATTACTATGTAATCAATACAATTTAGTAAATGCTAACAGATATTTATTAAATACATACGTGTAATAGGTCGCAGTAAAAAATTTGAAATTTAAATTTTGTAAATATGAATAATTCTAAAGCCTAAGCAATAAAATTGACAAGTAATAATGACGCTGTCGGATTACTGAAACGCCGGATTACTGGAGGGACCATTAAAAACATAGAGTTCATTGAACAATATTCATGTGTATAGCCCAAAAATAAAGAGAAATAGCCCTGCACTGTACTTGAAATGATAAAACGAGAATAAATGTATTTGTCTGTACTTTACAATAAAAGTTTCGTTATCTTTAACGGTAAATACAAAACTTTTAATATGTTTCCGTTTACACTGCAACGACATTGTGCACTTGCATTTCAAGAGCAGTCTCTGTACATAGATAATGCAACAACATATGGCTCGAAATAGTGTGTATATCTCGAGCTACATAACTAGACTCGTTAAGGTCACTCGGTCGCTGTCGTCTACTTGTAGTGAAAAGATTTCCAACTTATGTTTACATATTGATTATATTTAAATTTTTCGTTCTTGACAAACACGCCGGATTACTGGAGGAGCCGGATAGGCGAAAGGTCGGATTATTGAGAGTTTACTGTACTATAATTCTTTTCTGTATGAATGAATATAATTGTACGAAATTTACCAAATTATACTCTCAACGTAAAATTGATTTACTTTTAAGTAGTAATTTTAAACTTTGGTAAATTATACTACAAAATAAATACTTCGCTAAGAACAAAAATCCAACGAAAGTAAAACTATTTCCAAATTTGGTAACGAACGATAAATATTCTAAACGCGCGCTATCGCCATCTTTGTTTCCAGGCGCTCCATCAACTTGAATAATATTGGAAATAAATAATATGGAAAAGTCAATAAAGATAGTATCAATGTAAGGACATATAGCTTGCTGATTAAACAAACCTATGGAAGGGTTATGGCTTCATGTGGACGTGTTATCGTTATTAGGGTAGATCTATTCTGTATCGGGTTCATAGCGACGTATCTACACGTTACTCAGATGTGTTGTAGAAAGAATAAGAAAGTAGAAGAAGAGTAAATGCAGAACTAGGGGCGGAGAATAATTTAGAGTATCTACAGTAAAACAATAAAGTATTACCAAATACTATTATATGCGCATTTAGTTAATCGCGCGTAATTCTGTTATTTCCGATGAAAAGGGTTTGATTGACGCCTAAGTAAAATTTCTGTGCATGTTAAAACAAAGAGGGTGGTCTAAAGGGCATGTTATCGATGTGCAAACTAAACGTACTGTATTGTATTCGTCTAATTGGGGGAGTAAATCCGGGCCGTGGACCTCACACTGAGGCGGGGGGTCGAGAGCACTCCGACGTACAAAGCGCGAGCTTCCTGTTAATTACTTTCATTAAAAAACAAACCCCTTTGTTTCCTATATCACATCAAGACTCTTGGCACAAGCACCGCCGCGCTGAGTCCCATATGCTGCCGGGCTCCGTCCCGCCTCAACCTGATTACCGCTAATCTCATCGCTACGTTGTTTTTAATTCGGATCCGGCAACTTGGAAATCTAATAGCATTAACTTTTTTTATCTCCTTTTCTTTTGCGTGTTGAGTTTTCCCTTTATTGCTTAGTTAAGGAATTACAAATGTTTATATCTCCCAAAAAGGTGACTAAATTACATTACGAATTAAAATCTATCAAGTAGAATATTACTCTTTACTTAACACTTGTTTACTTCTAATCCACTTGTTTCGGACAACTTACTTTTTTTAAATAGCTATTATATTTTACACAGTTTCTTCCACAGTTTATAAAATAAACATTTCATATATTTCGAGTACGAGTAGATAAAGTATGTAAAGAAACACCCAACGAATCCTTGCGCAAAAATATTCGTTAGACTGTTTTTGGCTGAAAACATAATGTCACCTCAAAGTCAATATTTATTGTAAATAAAGTGTTAAAAATGTAATACATTATGCCCCTATTTACACGCATTTAAAACGATTAAATATTTTATCATGTCTTTTTCTTTTAAAAACAAAAATGTTTTCACAACTAACTAACGTATTTTTGTGTTTTCGCACAGTTTTAACTTACTTTGAAGTTCTCTATTCTCTTCAAACAAACAATATATATATAGACCTGTATATATAAGAGAAGGGCCGATACCTAAACTTTTCGATTGCTAATCCTATCTCGATTCTAAAATTTTTCTTCCTATTCTCGATTTATTCGACTTATATAGGCCTACATGATATTATCTAATAACGACTTTAGTTACCATCTTACTCATATGTCAAAGCCTTTTAAAGGTTTAGTATGGTGATGACTTTTAAAAGTTCCGTTTGAAAGCAATAGGCTAAACAAAATGTTGAACCTTGATTTATAAAAAGGAATTTCTGAAAGCATGACAACTCACACACACACACACACACACACACACACACACACACACACACACACACACACACACACACACATATATATATATATATATATATATATATATCGTATGAAAGTAATAGTTTATTTACATTTAGAAATGGGAACTTCAGTCCACAAATACAATGTAACTTCAGTAATAGGCATTTTAGTTTGTAGCCTATAACTGGAGAAATTGGAACTATATTTTATTTGTGTTTTACTTTAACATCTATGAAGTGGTAGTGGAGTAGTGGTGACCAGAGACGAGGAGAGATAGATAAAGAGTGATATATATATATATATATATATATATATATATATATATATATATATATATATATATATATTTTAAAAACAACACAGGTTATTCAAATACAAGAATATTTATTATTTTATATCCAAAGCTTTTCGTTGGCAAACAGTACCAACATCATCAGGAATGAAAATTTTGGTACTGTTTGCCAACGAAAAGCTTTGGATATAAAATAATAAATATTCTTGTATTTGAATAACCTGTGTTGTTTTTAAATTATTAAACAAGAAAACGTATTTTATATTTATATATATATATATATATATATATATATATATATATATAGAGAGAGAGAGAGAGAGAGAGAGAGAGAGAGAGAGAGTCGATCCCGGCCGAGTGAGAGAGAGATAGCGGAGCGAGAAGTGCGGTGACAAACTGACCAGAAATGTTTCCGATAGTTTTTGTTGTTGTGTCAAACAATAATAATATTTTCGTTATCTCAAATAGGCATTTGCTTTCATCGTATAATTCATTCAAGTAACTAATTCATAAATAAGGCATTTTTCAATATTTTCATTTTTAATTATAGTATTAGGTTTCATCAGAACCCCTATTTTTTCTAACGTGCAGGAAATTATTTCCGTGTAATCCGAGTTTTCGTTAATCCGAGGGGTCTTAGTCCTATCTACCTCGAATTTTCGAGACTCTACTGTACCATAGACCATTGCTAAAGATAAATAGAAATGTCATTTTATTTTGTCTAAATGTTAATACCAACTAAATTAGCACAAACTTTACTAACAAATCTATTTATTTTCTCCGCAAACCCACCTACAAGAACTGCCAGAAGGCTTGCCCTGAAGCGCAAGGTAAACCTTACAATATATATTCACCCTTTTCAGAGCTCAATTACAATATGTCTTGCTTGAGCATGCGCCTAATCCGTTATCAAATTTAACTTGTGTATTCCTTCTCCGACAATTTCTTTTACACTCCTTTATTCAGTTATTCAATGTTTCGATATGTGATTCTTTTGATCCCTCCCCTTCTATTGAATGATAGCCAATGAGGGCGCGGGCTTTCCATCTAGTCGCTATGGCAACGTAACAGTCTGTACACAAACTTAAGACCTGCGCTATTCCATATAGATTTCAATGATTAGACCGCCTAATGAAATTGCTTTTGATTCCTGTCAGTTCAGGATGAAGGATGTGTTGTGGCGCTTCTTCATTACACTCATCTTTCAATTCAGTATTTCTTCAGTTTTCGTTAATTTAATGGTTTAATATTTCTTCCACTTGCTATGGAACTAACAGACGGTTACATTTTTTAGTGCTAATGTTTTCATTTTATACATGGTAACAACTAGATTTATGTTTAAATTTTTTAATTCTTAACCTGATTATATATATTCCATATCAACAATCACAAAGTAGATTCACCCGTAGAATGCCGAATGGGTACTTTTACCATTTGTAACAGTAGGGAAAAAAGCATAGAAATTACACTTTCCTCTCTTGTGTTGTACAGCTTTTCTCGAAATTTGACTTTAACGGTGGCGGTCTCAGGCTTAATCTGCTTGAATGTAGGTAATGCAATTTGTGTGCCTTAAAACGCATACCTTTTTGCTTTATAACTAACGACGGAAAGAAATTTCATACATTACACACACACACACACACACACACACACACACACACACACACACACACACACACACACACACACACACACACACACACACACACACACACACACACACACACACACACACACACACACACACACACACACACACACACACACACACACACACACACACACACACACACACACACACACACACACACACACACACACACACACACACACACACACACACACACACACACACACACACACACACACACACACACACACACACACACACACACACACACACACACACACACACACACACATACACACAGACACACACAGACAGACACACACACACACAAACACACACACACACACACAAACACACACACACACACACACCAATATAGTAGGTATATATATATATATATATATATATATATATATATATATATATAGAGAGAGAGAGAGAGAGAGAGAGAGAGAGAGAGAGAGAGAGAGAGAGAGAGGGGGGGGGGAGGGAGGTAGAGGTATAAAATGCATTATGAAATTGTAGATATGAAAAGAACAGTTAATATATTTTTGTTGATTTAATAATGCCAGCTTTAGTAAATATAAGTGAGAATGCGTCTGAGGGCAAGAGAGATCTGCGATCCTAAATTCGTTGAATACATTGATTTAAATAAAACCGAAAGTTAATATAAAAAAATATAAATACCATTTCAGTAAGTATCCTTTAGTAACCGTGCACAAACATAGATTCTGTTAGCCGTCATATTATTTTCTAAACATAACAGCTTCATAGTAACTTATAACTAATATAGTTTTAATGAATGTGATTTAGAAGGGCCAATCGCCAGCAATATTAATATTCGTTAAATGAGGTTTAACTTAAAGAATTCCAAAATGCATCATTTTTTGCTCTATCGGTAAAGCTGTTAATTTAATCTAGTAACAAAAATCCTATTCTTACTGTTGCATTTCTATAATTCAAAATGAGAGAGAGAGGGGGGAGAGATAGAGAAGGAGAATGGAAATTTTTAATACACATTGTATTAAGTTCTATATAAAACTGAAATATTTAGAGGAATCACTCCAATGCAGAGCCAGTGTAATACTGAATAAACTGACGCTAAAATCCAAAGTGTAAGTAAAACTGAAAAAAAAATACCATTTTTACTTTAAAATTGAAAAAAATGCAATGTCTAAGTCCTTTAGCAGAGCAAACCAATTGAAAAGAGAGTGTTTTGTCTGTCGTAAAATGTAGAAACAAGAAAAACAAGTGGAAGCTTAATTAGATGAGAGAAATGAAGTGTTTTGGTTCTCTGTTACTCTCTGTCCTACAAACATTCGCTGAGTAAAATAGTTCTTAAATGTGCGGTGGAATACAAAGGGACACTTAAATTTAATAAAATATACATGCGATGCTCTAGGATCTTCAAACCATGTTTATTGCCACGTTTTTATTGGTTCGATTACCGTCATATCTGTCTGTCCGGTTGGAATTTTTCATTCGAGTTTAAACTAACTTCCCGATAAGCTAGAGTCCTGAAATTTTAAACATAGAACAGAATTAGATGACAAAGCAATAATCATTTGGTTTCGTGTCTCTAAACAGTATCTGTTTAAACAAATCGAATTTTGGTGGTGAGCTAGAGACTTTTTTCAAATATATGTCAGAACTGAATTATAACCTGATATTTCTTCTACTCCCAGTTCGCAAGATTGTTTGAACAATATTTGTTTTAAAAAATTTGATTTGATTCAGGAGCTACAGGCTTGAAATTTTACGTACAGGTCAGGACTGGATGACAATGCAACATTCACTCGCTTTAAGTTTGTTAAAACAATATTTGTTTAAACAAATTAAATTTGATTGAGGAGCTACAGGCTTGAAATTTTACGTACAGGTCAGGACTGGATGACAATGCAACATTCACTCGCTTTAAGTTTGTTTAAACAATATTTGTTTAAACAAATTAAATTTGATTGAGGAGCTACAGGCTTGAAATTTTACGTACAGGTCAGGACTGGATGACAATGCAACATTCACTCGCTTTAAGTTTGTTTAAACAATATTTGTTTAAACAAAATAAATTTGATTGAGGAGCTACAGGCATGAAATTTTACGTACATGTCAGGACTGGATGACAATGCAACATTCACTCGCTTTACGTTTGTTTAAACAATATTTGTTTAAACAAATTAAATTTGATTGAGGAGCTACAGGCATGAAATTTTACGTACAGGTCAGGACTGGATGACAATGCAACATTCACTCGCTTTAAGTTTGTTTAAACAATATTTGTTTAAACAAAATAAATTTGATTGAGGAGCTACAGGCATGAAATTTTACGTACATGTCAGGACTGGATGACAATGCAACATTCACTCGCTTTACGTTTGTTTAAACAATATTTGTTTAAACAAATTAAAGTTTATTGAGGAATACAGATTTGAAATTTTAAATATACCATATTTTTAAAACGGACTAAAGAGTATAAAATAAGTTTTCAAGGCCCTTCTACAATTTCGAGGGAAAATTGTTAGTGTCTATGGATATATATGTTATACTTAGCGAGAAAAAAGTTGAGAGCAGCAAATAATACAAGTAGACAATCCGGATGAATTTACAGCTGATTTCAGTGAATTGGAAATAGGATTTACTGTAATTTAATTCATTTACTCCTCCTTAACTATCATGAATTGCTTGTGCCCTACGTCTGTCTCTCCAAGTATTACAAATATATCCATAGCCATTAACAATTGTCCCTCAAATTTGTGGAATGTCAGTTGAGATTTATTTTATCCTTTTTAGTCCGTTTTAAACATGGTATAAAAAAATGTTAAATTTATTATTTTTAAATCTAAGAAACAATAAACGGTCGGCGAGTATTTAGAAGATAACGTGGGAGAAATTTTTTGTTTAAAATAATAGTATTGTCTTTTACTGTTAAATAATGTTAAAATGATAGTCTTATAAAAACTTAAAAAATTCACACCAGTAAATCAAGAAAAAGTGAAGGCTTACTGAATGCGAAATATTACATTTTTTCAATTTATTTATGTTCCATTTAAATTTGTTTGAGTTTTAATTAAAATTAGACACAAAATGTTTTAGTTGGCAGTGATAGGGTCTTTACGCTAAGTATCTCCAAACTTTATATCCTTCAAAGTTTGAAATATTGTCAGTGTTATATTTAAGCTAACAAACACTTTGCAGTAATTTAGCGTGTTTACAATATTCTGAAGACCGAGTTAATATATTGCATTAAATTGGTAAATGATTTGTTTTTAAATAGGTTATGTTTAATGATTTTTAAAATATTTGGTTGTAAGTTTAGTTGAAAAAACTTCAAGTATCTACTATATTAAATACATATTTTACAGTAGTATTAAAAATATTTTTTATAATTAGAAACAATTTTAAATGCTGATAAGACATTTAAGATAATTGTAAAACCTTTTCTTTAGTAGTTAAACAATGAGTCATAAAAAAAACTTAAAACATCAAATACATATCTTCCATTACTAATTTAATTAATCTGTAAACGCAATCGCATGTATAATTTTTGAATAATAAAACACTAAAATGTTAAGGTCCCACCGAGATTTGAACTCGGATCGCTGGATTCAAAGTCCAGAGTGCTAACCATTACACCATGGGACCACAGTTTCTGCAGCATGATTTGCTACTTACAAGGCTAATCATAACGAGTCAAGATATATTAAAACTAAATGTTTAACTTTTGTTACCTATATAAATTCGCCAACACAGCAACTTTCTGTGACTGTTAAGTGAGAAATTTCGTAATCGGCACGCGGCGTATAAATAGTATTGGACAAAGAATGTGGTGTGTAGAAGTAGCTAAATTTAGTGTGTCGGCTTTTGATAAGGAACAGCTTGATGAGAATAATCAGGTAGTTTTTCTTTTTAATAATGAATGTTAAACAATTGACAGATTGCATATAATTGTTTTTTTTCTGTATTTCTGTAACATGAATGCATTTATTTACATAGGCAGTTATCGTCATGAATGTGATCTATAATTAATGTTTGAGCTAGTTAATTAATCAGTGAAATGTAGGCCTAATAATGCTTTTTAACTTTTTGAAGGACAAAGTTTGCATAATATATTTTAAAAAGTTAATAGAAATATTTTTTACGTAGTTTGTTTAAGCTTAAGTTTATTATTAAACAAATGTTCCACATTTCAATAAATTCGTAAGTAAATATGTAATAATCGTAAGTATCGATTAGCTCATCACATTCTTCAATTCGTCTTGCTCTAAAGATCGTTTCATGCACAACCACAATTTACGCACAATATTTTTGAAAGATATAAAAAAATTAAACAATTTTATACAAATTCTTTAACAGACATCTAGAAACTTATTACGGGAAATCCAATAGAGTAGAATATCTATTTTTGTCGACAGAGATGTTTTTTCCACAAAATAATTTTTATTAGAAATTTTATATTAGGCCTACCTTACAAACTTAGATAGTTGATTTTAAAATCAAAAAGGGTTTTCCATAGGACTTTAAGAAAGTATTTAGGCAAGGAACTGCGATTTTAAAAGTTCTTCATTTTTCCGTATTTATTTGAGTAACGTGAAATGTTTTGCAAATTAACTAAGACAAAGCTTATAACAAATGAACGTTTTTTTTTAATATTCTGAGGACTAAGGCACGCCACGACTTCGAAACAGCTGTTGAATGTCATTCAATAACCTACAGATTATTATTAGTTATATTATTATTGTTGGTATTTCCATGGATATTATCGACAGTCTTATAAATTGTGTTGTGGCCGCCTCTTTGGTAATAATTCCGAAGCAAGATATCAGGGATTCCATCCTCGTAGGGCAAACAATGTTTTTACAGCGATAATAAAGGGGTTTCAATGTATTTTAATCTTAAACAAGCAATATTAATGATATTATCATAATCTATATTGTGTTCTCTCTCATTGGCATTGTTGTGGTTTACTATACCATATTCCCCAGTCCTCATCGTGGCCATTCTCTTTGCCATCATGTTTGTCATTCATTATTGGTATTATTGTCATCATATTTGTGTCAAGATATATATATATATATATATATATATATATATATATATATATATATATCATTACACAACAAATCATAATAAGCAAAAAAAAAAACACCGAAATAGGCCAAAATAATAACAAAAAAACAAACTAGTTCTGCACAACAAACTACAGAAACAAGCAGAAACTTTATGTATAAAAAACGAAATTCAATTTCTATACACTATGAGAAACAAATTTACTAATACACTCTTTAAAACACACTTAGAATTAGCTAACATACTTGAACAAAAAAATTTGGCATTATAAATATATCAAAATTCAAGGAAAACCCAAGAAATTTACTTCAATTAAAACACAAAAAATAGAATCCTAACTTAACAAACTTATAGAAAAACAAAATAACATAGACAATAGCACAACGAACTATAAATTCCCCCCCCCCCAAGCTTTATCAAACTTACAAAAACTAATTTCACCAAGGAAGAACTAAAGATGCTCGAAAATAGCACTAAAACAAACATCAAACCAAAAATAAAAAGCACAATGGAAAACCTCAGTAGAACTGGCAATAAACTTATAAATTATAAAAACCAAAATAACATAAGAAACACTGCATCACACGAAATCAAGAAATTACTCACACAAAAATCACAACAAAAATAAACCAACAAACAAATTGAAATAAAAACTATACACTTAGTCTCACTTGATGCTCGATAATGAAGATACGTAATTATTCGGAAGATACATCCCATATATACCAAGTAAGATTCTTGCTTAAGGACATTATAGTCTAAGGGACATATATATATATATATATAAACCAATAGTTTTATTAAAATTGTATTAAAACTAATTTTATTTGCTGCAATGTCAATAGAAACCGTTTGTACAAACACTAACATAACCTAACTGCTGATGAAACTATTAGGCCTACGTGTCGTTTATGTAATTAAATTTCGATTACATTTTACTTTGTAATAGCTTTACACGATTAATAAATGTTACTAAGAGGTAGTATTTAAACGGTAATGTTTTAAGTTACAAGTAATGAGGGCATGGTAATTCCAGACAAATAATTTAGAAGAATAATTTGAATTCATAAATTGAAATTCAATAAACATTAGTTTTACATGAATCTTTATACGTTAAACAAGTAGGCTAATATTTTTTTAAAGTCAATTCTACTTAAATAAAAAATGATAAATTTTATTGTTTTTTTAAATTTTATAATATCAAATAATATAAATATGTGTATACATATATGAGCATAACAATATTAAGAGACAAAATAGAAAGCGAATTTTCTTACAATTTTCCATTTTCCTTTCTATGTATGGTGTTGGACTATTATATATGTTTGTTACTATTTATACTCTTTCTTCTTTCCTCACTTGCATTGTGTTGTACTTTCTTGTCGATTTCCTTTCGCATTGTCCGTTTGTGAAGCAAGGTTCGATACAGTTAATCCAGTTTGTTTGTTTATTTTATTCTTTTTATTCATTTATAATTCTAGAGCGTTATTTATGATATTGTGTGGTAACCATGGCAACAATTTAACGTTGTGCACTGGAGGTTTCTTCGACAACCAGATGGGGGTAAAAGAATTCATATACATCTTTCAGAAGTAAATTTCTAGCTGTGGAAAAGTTGACTCAGCGCCAATGCGCCAGACTTCCAACACGAAGATTTTCAGTTCGAATCCAACCTAAACCCCCTAAATTTTAACCTTTAAATATTGAATAAGTATTTGAAAACTGTATTAACATCAATTGTTATCTACTAGAGGTTAGAAAAATGTATTTGAACTTGACTGGATGAATGAAAACGTATTTTATTAAAGATTGAAAATTTGTACACGATATTTGTAAGGAGAGTGTGAGCTAATAGAAGGAATTGAAAAATAGCATTCTACTTTCTTATATAAATTGGTTTCTACAAGTAATACTTGAAATGGTAAAATCATATTACTCTGTAAACCCTTGCGTACGTGTTGCCGCTACTGTTTAAGTGTGAAATTGAGTCAGATTACAACTCAGATATTAATTTGTAACTTTGCCATAACCCCAAATGTTTGGTTTAAGGATAATTAAAAGGACTATATTACCAAATATGTATATTTTTACTTAATCTTGATTAGATATACGGTTTGCAGTCAAATTGTATCGTCCTGTTGGAATTTGGTTTTCTACTTTACCTTTAGAGGGTGTTTTTGTAAAGTTTTTTTGAGTAAATTTGAGAAAAATGGCTCAATGTTTATTATTAGTATTTCATCTAGTTTGATTGGTTAGTAAAGAATGTTTGTTACTTTAATGTTTGTTTGCCGTTAAGTAATCTATTACAATAGCATATACAAGGCTTCCTTTATTACGTATAAAGATTTGTTTATGGTTTATTTACGTCTATAACTGGGCTACAGCCGTTCCGAAGCTGATCCTTTCACAGTGTTTTTTGCGTTAGAAGATGACCGCAATATATGCGAAACGATCGTTAGAGTATCAGAACATTTAACACGGAAAAGATAGAATTGCAGTTGGGCAATGAGTGTAAGGAGAAATCTTTGAACATGACACTATACGTAGAGTTTAATTTTAGAAACCGATTTATCTCGTGGAAAAGTACAAATTACTGGCGTTAACCTTTCCTCACAATAAACATCAGATATAGCAGTTGATGGGGGTTTTAATTACCAGCTCATTACGGACTGTTGGACAGTTTAGGAAATATACCCCTTGTATTTATAGTAAATTGTACTTTCGATGATGAATTAATGAAAGAAATTAAAGGCAAACAACAATGAGCAAAAGCTTTTTTCTAATATAGTTTAAAAGTTGGTGTCATAAAAACTTTTTTAGGATTGTGTTTTATTAGCCAATAAAAAATTAATTTTCTTCTTCCCGCTCCCCTTTAAAGGCGTTAAAATAATCAACATCAAATCTTTCAAGGAGTAAAATATAAATAGCCTAATTCTTTTAACGCGAATCTAACAATGAAGGATTTGAATTAGCTTACTTCTATCCGTAGTCCCCAACATTTTGGGCGATAACAATCCTAAAAGGATTAATTTACTTCTCCTAACAACTCTTTCCTTTGATAAATAGTTTTTTACTGTTAATAGAAAGTAAAGGTTTCTAATTTAATGATAAAGTTCCGTGGTTTGCATTTCAAAAAGGACTAAATAGTCTTTTGTAAAAAATGTTGACATATTGTTTATCTTGATGATGCTAATACATATATTGGCAAAATGCTTTGTAAAATTAATAAATTAAAACAATTCTTGTATTTTAAATATTTTTATTCAATAATTATATGTATATAATTATTATAATATATATTATTACTATATATAATAATTAATTATTATTTACATAAATAATTATATATATATATATAGACTATATATATATATATATATATATATATATATATATATATATATATATATATATATATATATATACAGTATATATAATATCACCGGTGAGGACCTTTGGAAAACAGCCCCAAAAATGCTTTTAATGCTAAGCCAAAAACCCAGTATGTTTTATTATACGACATTATTAGAAATAAGTGTATTATGCTTCTCATTTATGTGTTCTTATTGGTTAAAATAATAAATACGTCACTTTAGGATCCATCTATAACACCTTTGTCATTGAGTTCACAGTAAATCTCTTAACATAAGTAAGTTATCGTTTCTCATTGTTTCTTTATTATTTAAAAAAAAACGAAATGGTTGGCTTAGCAGAATAAAGTTTCTAAATTAAATGTGATAATTTATATTAACTTCGTTGTGATGTAACATCTACTAATCATAAACCTTCACCCAAAAGTCAATAATTGCATTATTTCAAAAAATGCGTTATTATTTATTTCAAATAACTTAAATTAACACAGTAAATTAATACAGTAGTTTGATGGAATTTAATTACGTTTTAAAACAGTTTTATGTTTATAGAGTACTACAGAGTGCCTATCCGTCAGGGGGTGACGAATATTTCTATTGATTTAATTTTTATTAGTATTTGGGTTTAATTTATTTACTGAATTTAAATCGCAATAAATATATCACAAACTATAGTTTATAAACCTACCGTTAAAGGGGTTTTCAAGCCCCATGGAGCGGTGCTCTGACGGAAATCTAAATAAAAATAGGCCTATGTATAACCAAGGACCCTAAGAATGTTGTTGTAAAATTTCAGGTATTTATTTCATGTTTCCACGTGTTCGATTAAGAGGAAAAAATTATACCGGGCGACGGTGAAAGTCATCAGGAATACAATAATAATAATTAAAACTCTCGCTCAGGGAAATAAATACCATTTTAATTAAATTAAAGTTGGGTAAAACATTCAGTGCAAAGCAATAAGAATCACTATGTCCTCGAATCAACATCGCGCCGTAATAGGTATACATATTTTTAAATATACCTATAAAGACTTGAGTTACGATAGACTTGGTTATAATTTTATACTACATTACCTAATTAGACGTTTACTTCCGCAGAGTAAAACTTCGATCGTCACGGGATCTCTAATCTAGCCTTATATTTGGTTAAACGTATAAAATTACAACCAAATCTATCCTGACTGGATACTTCATAGGTATGTAAAATTAACTTTCCGTTACAATAACAAACAATAGTTGTCAAATTAGTTTCAGTATAAGTCTTTGGTTCATTTTATTGGGTTGGGCAATGTGCATTTTTACCACCACGTTTGTGGGGAATTACAATTTTCCAAAATTTTTGGGGCATGAGCTTCAGTTTTCATATTTTTTCCGTATCTCTGATCACTATATTTCCAATAAATATATCAAACTATAAACGTACTGATTATTGTCTTTAAAACCAAGGGAAAGACAAACTTTTGCTTGTAACAAAACATTTGTAAGGTGAATAACCTCGAAAGGTGAATAACAAACCCTTAGCATCAGCTGTTTAAATGTGTTCAAAAGTGACTGTTACAGGTGATTAAGTCAAGTTAAGTATTAAATGGAGTATAGATTATTGAGAGTTAAGGGGGGTTTTAAAGGCCCGTGACGGACTTTCTAATTAAAAATAAGCCTGTATATTAAACTGGGACCCTAAGAATGTCCATGTAAAATTTCTGCTCAATGAGTAAAGTAGTTTTTTTTACATGATTGAAGAAGACACACACCATTAAAGTTATATATATTAGTGTAGATTTAACAGTAATAAATCGAGTATTTTTCGTACAGAATTTTAAAAATATAATGAAGTGAGACGATAAACATTTAAAATATTGTATTTTGTCCTGCAGCTCGCTGACTTCAGATGCTTGTAAAGTCACTTGAGTGTGAGGATTGCACTTACAGTTTATATTCATATATTTCAAGTGTTTATTCGCTTTTTTAAAGAAAGATTAGGATACTGAGCCCCTCACAGATATAAATATGAGGTGCGCAAGTCCGCGGGCAATCACGTAGTCGGCTCCGGTGTATAATATGGTACAGAGTTTTTAATCATGAGCTCATTTTTCGGCACTAGGCCATGACGTAAACTGATATCTTAAAATGGACATAGCCTGTAACGGTTGGTCATTTATTTATGATCTGTATAAAAGTAAAGGTTTTCAGAAATGCAGTCCTTATTGTTCCTCTAGCAATATCAATTGGCTAGTATTAAATGCCAAGGTCAAATGGGCCTCGAGCAGTGCTGGTTGCATAACTGCGCTAGAGGTTGGGGAGAGGAAAGAGAGCGATGACTGGGTTAAGCCCGGTCCACTCGGAGACTTGGATTTCCCACGAGACCTGCCTTAGTCACATCCAATAAGCCTGTGTATTATAACGCACTTATATCCTTACTGACTTGTACAATCCGTCACGTCAGGTTCCCTTGCAGGCGCTGCGGAATGTTTATACTTAAATAAGTAACAAAATAAAAAGCTGTTTCTTTTTCCAATTCCTTCTATTAGCTAACACTGTCTTCATATGTATCTTCTATGATTACAATTGATGTTAATACAGTTCTTTTCAAATATTTAATCTATTATTTAAACTTAACAACTTGATGTACCCGCGAGATTCGAACTGAGGGACTACATGTTTGAAAACCAGCGCTTTGGCACTGAACCAATTTTTCTATAGCTAAAAATCAATTACTTAAAGATATAAATCTTGTACAAATTTTCAATCGATCTTGTACAAATTTTCAATCGGTTATAAAATACGTTTTTATTCATCCAATCAAGTTCAAATACTTTTATTTTAACCTATAGTGGTGGACAACTGATGTTAATACAGTTTTTTTTCAAATATTTATTCAATAATTTGAACTTAAAATCTTTATGTCCCCTCGGGATTCGAACTAAAGAACTACATGTTTAAGCTTCATAAATAAGAAACGAAAAAAGAAAGCGAATAAATAGAAAGAAACAAAAATAATAGTGGGACACCATGTACTATAAGGAGAGGAAAATAGTAAGGAAATTCCTTTTCTATTTTGCCACCTAATATTTGTATTCTGTCATATGTATACACACACACATACACACACACACACACACACACACACACACACACACACACACACACACACATATATATACATATCTATATTAATTGTAATTATATAATAAAAAGTAACTAAAATAAAATTTTTCTTTGTCGACTTCAGTAGGAATTGACTTAAAATTTATTTTTCTATATTACTTGTTTACTATCTCACCAAACAATATCAGACCCTTCTTTAAAACTATTAAACCTTTGATAAATTGTTTACAAATTGTCTGATTCAGTCGATATTAGTTATTGCGACGGTATTTACATCGACTCGCACGTCAGGTTACATGCGGCAGTGTGTTATGCGGGAAAGTGTAAGAGAAAGAAAGATGGTGGTAAGATGTAGCTTCTTTAAATTTAACTGCTTGTCAAAGAACACAAAGGTAGAAATTTATGTGGGACATCTTCAATATAGTAAATGAAACAGCTACCAATACAAATCTAACCTCAAACACGTGACTCCCCCGACCGGGTGACTAGGGCCAGGCATGAGACGGAGGGTTTGGTGCACCGACCCTTGGTACTAGTATGCAAGAATCCTTACTGTAAGCCTTGTACTGGTGACCAGTCTGCTCCTGAGACAAGAGCAGCTCCAACCAGACTCTGCCAGACCACTTTTCCAAACCCACTCGGAGCCAGTAGAACCTTTGAACGAACAGGTTTCTGTATTTATTGCCCCAACTGAAGTAGTGCAATCGTACCTTTATCCACTCTCGGTTGGCCTCATCTAAGGTCTGGACCTTCAGACTCGAGACTTGGTCCTGGGCGGGCATAAACCCCACCCGTGGCCCACAGGTGACTTATATGCCAATGACATCCGTTTATTTATGATAGATATACATATAATAGACATCGTATGCTTGCTTGTAAATTCACTCACTGAAACAATGTATTGCTTATACAGCAAAGAGCATGCTAAGCAATACATATTAACATCGTCTGTGGAAGTCAGTGAGTCAAAGAAAGGGAAGGTTAGGTAACCCTTTGGTTTGCGACGTTTGTCTTCTTTAACAATGGCTACTGATGGGATAGTATATTGGGGCTATTTCTACGGGGTGAAAAAGAAGGGGTTTCAATTTGAAAGGTTCGGAAGGTGGTGATGAGGGATGGTTTATATTTACACTCAGGTGGACTCACTGACTGATTTTTTGTTTATGGTTAAAGACTAATAAGTATTAGAGTTCGTATTTAAAGTAACTTAATGCCAGAACTTTTCAGTTGTTTTGAGATGTCAATATGTAATTCTAAGTCTATTTAAGGAAGGTAGTCTTAAAACAACGGCTACTAGCATAACGTACTACTAGCCGAGGGGAGTTATTCGTTGGCTAACAGGGAAAAAATAACATTGTTATTCAATAATATTTGAAATGATTTTTTAATTCGTATTTTGAAATATCGTATATGTAATTTAAGATATTAAAAGCTATAGTCATATTACTTCAAGTAGTTTCCCTATAAATTAATTAGATAAAGTACACAATAGGTCCGTTTAATTTGAAAATGTTATATAAAAATCAATAATACTTTTTTAAATTAGATTTTAAATAATTTGTTTCTAAACATAGACTAAATATAGAGTTTTAATAATTACGTAGTTTAATGTATGAAGAGTTTACCTGAACTCTAGCTTCTGTTAAGTTTATCTTCATGGCCAAATCTTCCCTCGTGAAGACATCTGGGTAGTGGGTCTGAGCGAATGCCGTCTCTAGTTCTTCTAGCTGAAACAAAAAGTTTCTCTTCAAATTCTTGTTTTGATAGATGATAGTATGATAGATGGTAGGATAGGTAGTATGATTTTAATATATTTTCCTTATTTCTCTACGTTACGTTACACAAGTCCGTTCTTTTCCGTCAGTTTGTTCAATTTTTTTCTGCCTCTCCCCGTTCTTTCGACCGTATATTCTAGTTTTTTTAAACCTTTGTTTTATAAGAATTTATTTTTGTTTTGGTGTGTACATTGTTTCTTTTATGTTTAGTTAATTTTTGAATAATAATGAATTCTTTATCAGGACAGGCAATGTAGAATTTACTCGGGTCATACGATCCTTAAAGAACTGATTGTAGTCAGTCCTATGCATCAACCGCTCATTGTTATCCGAGGTTTAACCTTAGGAACACAATTTCACAGGTTGTATTGATATTGAAACTGAAAACTCACACAGAAAGGATTTGACGTTACCGAGGATCGAGTTTGGCCTTTAGATGAGTACTTTAGGACTTACTAGATTATTACGCAGTCACCTAGGAATTTAAATAAATAACTAATTATTTGAAGATTAATAACATGTTTCTTGTTAATTCTTTTGGTATCTTCACCTTCACTACCTTATTGTTGTGTTATACACTCAGAGTATTCCATTTGTTGAGCTCTAAATACGTTATCCTGAGTTTAGTGTTTTCCTTTGTAGTATTCTACAACTTAATAGTGATGCTGCTGGACGTAATTTAAATTCTTTGGTTTGATTACGGTGACGTAATTAGTTTCCTTTAGAGTGAAAGTGCAGTTTTGCGTACAGGCCGTCAGGTTTAGCCTGACTAGTGACCTTGAGTTGATATGTTGGGGTAATACCGCTTATAGAGTCTCTTGTTAACGTGGATGCAGTGTATAAAGTGAGAATATTTTAATGTACAATGCTGAGCAGCTCCCGCCCCTCACTGTATCAGTTTCCACTCGCAGATATCTATAGTTTCTGATCTGTATGTCCGTGGTAATGTAGACATATGAGGGATCATTATTTACGATACAACACCTGCAACTGTAAAGGTTGTATAAAAAAAAGATCATTTTATTTTTGGTTGGACAATAACAACCTTATATTATTCTGTATGAGCTATCCAAAATTAGACTTTCGTCTTTGTGTACCAAATACTTTTTCATTTTTAAATGAACAGGCATTTACGTTTATAGAAACAAAATTTTCGGAAAAGAACCGTCTGACGCTAAATATTGAGCTCAATAAAATGCTTTATTTTTGTATAAAAGGACACATAATGTCATTCAGCAGAAATTTATCCATATTTTAACAATATTTCTTAAACTAAAGTAGCTTAAGAACGCTAACTTGCATTGTATGTACGTAGGCAATATTGTTTGTACAAGATAATGCTGCCGTTACTTGTTAAAGTTAATTGTAAAGCTTTTTGTTAAAACAACCTTTGCTTTCCTTTATACTGTAAAGCTTAGTACCTGTTGTAGGGTGAAAGTGGTTCGGTTTCGCCTTTGCTTCCTTCTGACGAAAGAGTCATCGTGAATGGCAGGATGATACGAGTAACTGGTATCTGAAACAATAAAGTGTAATTAGTTTCCGCAGGTATAGCGGGAGACAATTTATTAGGCCTTCATTACAGTACACTTTACGGTGGAGTACAGAGGAATATTTTCTCACAATGTGTGTAGCTACTCATATTTACCTTTTCACTTATATCATATTTCGGAGTTAAAAAATGCGAAAGTTAGACTGAGTTTGACTTCTAATGAAAATGTAATTTTATTTAGCTTGTCTAATGAAAAACGTAAAAATCTGAGTTATAAAAACTATTTACAACTTAATTTGTGATATTATTTTTGGGTCCAAACCTAATCAAAATTCTTCATAGAAAATATATAAATATAATTTTCAAATATTACATTCCTTTAGTTACAGTGCATCGTTTGTATTTGCCCTAAAATATGAAGGTTTAGTATAGCAACTGTTGGTTAATTAGAGACTTCACTATAGCATCCATTGTAAGATTTTATTTCACAAACACTATTTCAATAACTAGTTATGGTTTCGGAAAAAGTATATGTACTTCTTTAGTGTGTTTAGAGTTCATGGGTTTTCATTATATCGTGTGCTGCGCCTTGATCTAGTTTATCGCCGAGATCTTCCTTGCTTGTCAATATGAAGTAAATGCTGGCTTCAGAAGCAATATTTGTAATTTATAGTCTACTTAGTCTCTTTATGAAATGTTATTGGGCATTAATTATGTCTAACTACGATTTATACAAAGAAAAGAAACCAGTGGTGTATTGCGCCATTAGTTGTCGATTTGCCCCTCCTTACAAAATGTTTACTAAGTTATATTCAATTTAAAATTAGGTATAAATATTTCGATTCATGTTAAATATTCTATTTACAAAATTAATTATATATGAAAATTTTGAGTGATTAAACTCATGTAAACATCAAACTCGACTCTACACTTCTCTGACTAGACCAAATGTTGTGACGATTAAAATAATCCTGTTTCGGAGTTAAAAAATGCGAAAGCTAGACTGAGTTTGACTTCTTAAGAAAATATAATTTTATGTAGCTTGTCTTATAGTAGAAATTGTAAGCTTGTTAGTTTAAAAATTGTTAGCTTGAAAACGTAAAAATCTGAGTTATAATAACTCAAATATAAAAACTATTTACAACTTAATTTGTGATATTATGTTTTCTATTATTTGCTTTTATGTTGAGCAGTAATACGAGAATTATTTTTTTCTATTATTTGCTTTTATGTTGAACAGTAATACAAGAATTATTTTTTCTATTATTTGCTTTTATGTTGAACAGTAATACGAGACTTATTTTTTTCAATTATTTGCTTTTATGTTGAGCAGTAATACGAGAATTATTTTTTCTATTATTTGCTTTTATGTTGAGCAGTAATACGAGAAATATGTTTTCTATTATTTGCTTTTATGTTGAACAGTAATACGAGAATTATTGTTTCTATTATTTGCTTTTATGTTGAGCAGTAATACGAGAATTATTTTTTCTATTATTTGCTTTTATGTTGAACAGTAATACGAGAATTATTTTTTCTATTATTTGCTTTTATGTTGAGCAGTAATACGAGTATTATTTTTTCTATTATTTGCTTTTATGTCGAACAGTAATACGTGAATTATTTTTTCTATTATTTGCTTTTATGTTGAACAGTAATACGAGAATTATTTTTTCTATTATTTGCTTTTATGTTGAACAGTAATACGAGAATTATTTTTTCTATTATTTGCTTTTATGTTGAACAGTAATACGAGAATTATTTTTTCTATTATTTGCTTTTATGTTGAACAGTAATACGAGAATTATTTTTTCTATTATTTGCTTTTATGTTGAACAGTAATACGAGAGATATTTTTTCTATTATTTGCTTTTATGTTGAACAGTAATACGAGAATTATTTTTTCTATTATTTGCTTTTATGTTGAACAGTAATACGAGAATTATTTTTTCTATTATTTGCTTTTATGTTGAACAGTAATACGAGAGATATTTTTTCTATTATTTGCTTTTATGTTGAACAGTAATACGAGAATTATTTTTTCTATTATTTGCTTTTATGTTGAACAGTAATACGAGAATTATTTTTTCTATTATTTGCTTTTATGTTGAACAGTAATACGAGAATTATTTTTTCTATTATTTGCTTTTATGTTGAACAGTAATACGAGAATTATTTTTTCTATTATTTGCTTTTATGTTGAACAGTAATACGAGAATTATTTTTTCTATTATTTGCTTTTATGTTGAGCAGTAATACGAGTATTATTTTTTCTATTATTTGCTTTTATGTCGAACAGTAATACGAGAATTATTTTTTCTATTATTTGCTTTTATGTTGAACAGTAATACGAGAGATATTTTTTCTATTATTTGCTTTTATGTTGAACAGTAATACGAGAATTATTTTTTCTATTATTTGCTTTTATGTTGAACAGTAATACGAGAGATATTTTTTCTATTATTTGCTTTTATGTTGAACAGTAATACGAGAGATATGTTTTCTATTATTTGCTTTTATGTTGAACAGTAATACGAGAATTATTTTTTCTATTATTTGCTTTTATGTTGAACAGTAATACGAGAATTATTTTTTCTATTATTTGCTTTTATGTTGAACAGTAATAAGAGAATTATTTTTTCTATTATTTGCTTTTATGTTGAACAGTAATACGAGAGATATGTTTTCTATTGTTTGCTTTTATGTTGAACAGTAATACGAGAGATATTTTTTCTATTATTTGCTTTTATGTTAAACAGTAATACGAGAATTATTTTTTCTATTATTTGCTTTTATGTTGAACAGTAATACGAGAATTATTTTTTCTATTATTTGCTTTTATGTTGAACAGTAATACGAGAGATATTTTTTCTATTATTTGCTTTTATGTTGAACAGTAATACGAGAATTATTTTTTCTATTATTTGCTTTTATGTTGAACAGTAATACGAGAATTATTTTTTCTATTATTTGCTTTTATGTTGAACAGTAATACGAGAATTATTTTTTCTATTATTTGCTTTTATGTTGAACAGTAATACGAGAGATATTTTTTCTATTATTTGCTTTTATGTTGAACAGTAATACGAGAATTATTTTTTCTATTATTTGCTTTTATGTTGAACAGTAATACGAGAATTATTTTTTCTATTATTTGCTTTTATGTTGAACAGTAATACGAGAATTATTTTTTCTATTATTTGCTTTTATGTTGAACAGTAATACGAGAACTATTTTTTCTATTATTTGCTTTTATGTTGAACGGTAATACGAGAGATATTTTTTCTATTATTTGCTTTTATGTTGAACAGTAATACGAGAATTATTTTTTCTATTATTTGCTTTTATGTTGAACAGTAATACGAGAATTATTTTTTCTATTATTTGCTTTTATGTTGAACAGTAATACGAGAATTATTTTTTCTATTATTTGCTTTTATGTTGAACAGTAATACGAGAATTATTTTTTCTATTGTTTGCTTTTATGTTGAACAGTAATACGAGAGATATTTTTTCTATTATTTGCTTTTATGTTGAACAGTAATACGAGAATTATTTTTTCTATTATTTGCTTTTATGTTGAACAGTAATACGAGAATTATTTTTTCTATTATTTGCTTTTATGTTGAACAGTAATACGAGAATTATTTTTTCTATTATTTGCTTTTATGTTGAACAGTAATACGAGAGATATGTTTTCTATTATTTGCTTTTATGTTGAACAGTAATACGAGAATTATTTTTTCTATTATTTGCTTTTATGTTGAACAGTAATAAGAGAATTATTTTTTCTATTATTTGCTTTTATGTTGAACAGTAATACGAGAGATATGTTTTCTATTATTTGCTTTTATGTTGAACAGTAATACGAGAATTATTTTTTCTATTATTTGCTTTTATGTTGAACAGTAATACGAGAATTATTTTTTCTATTATTTGCTTTTATGTTGAACAGTAATAAGAGAATTATTTTTTCTATTATTTGCTTTTATGTTGAACAGTAATACGAGAGATATGTTTTCTATTGTTTGCTTTTATGTTGAACAGTAATACGAGAGATATTTTTTCTATTATTTGCTTTTATGTTAAACAGTAATACGAGAATTATTTTTTCTATTATTTGCTTTTATGTTGAACAGTAATACGAGAATTATTTTTTCTATTATTTGCTTTTATGTTGAACAGTAATACGAGAGATATTTTTTCTATTATTTGCTTTTATGTTGAACAGTAATACGAGAATTATTTTTTCTATTATTTGCTTTTATGTTGAACAGTAATACGAGAATTATTTTTTCTATTATTTGCTTTTATGTTGAACAGTAATACGAGAGATATTTTTTCTATTATTTGCTTTTATGTTGAACAGTAATACGAGAGATATTTTTTCCAATTCGTTAGTGAGTCACGCTTAAAAAAATAAAAACACGATCTCCCATGTTGGCTTTTATTTTTATAGTTGTTAATATTTATTCAGAATTAACAATTACCCTTCTCCCGTTTTGCCGTTAATTAAACCGCGTCCTTTCCACATTCACGTTTCTAATTAAAAACCAGTTAAAAATAGCGCAAAATACCTTCCGTGCAGATGAACAAAAATATTATTTTTGCTTTAATAACATATTCAATTTAAAAATTAAGGCTTCAATTTCCGAAAGCGCGCGCTTTATTTAAGCCGAAGCGCAGAACACTGTGGAGGGCAGGAATTTAATTTCCTCTGTCATAAAAATTCAATGTTTAAGCTTTTAAAAAATAATTATATAATCTGCAGTTATTATCTATGCATAGCGAGGGGCTGTGAGAGTGGGGTGAGGCGGGTTGCTCAATGCTGCACGCTAAACTGATTTACGCGCAATATTTATATCAAATAATATTTGTAGACTGGACTAATTGAACAGCAGAAAGAATGCTTTGTGCTTCGGCAGCTATATTTTTTGTGGGGGGAGGAGGGGGTACTTTATAACGAGGAAGAAAAGTAAACAAAGCTTTTTGTCGACAGTGTGTTTTCCCCACGATATTTTAAAAGCTTTACATCGTAAGTAGATCTAACGTGTAAGTATAAAAACGTAATTAAATTAAATTGTAAACGGTTTTATTGGCATTAAAAAGAATAGTAATTCACATATTAAAAACAACGAATGTATTAGAAATATATATATATATATATATATATATATATATATAAAGAACATAAGTCAAAATACAAATACAAGAATTATAATTGAATTTACAATTCAAAGCTTTTCGTTGGCTAACAGTACCAACATCATCAGGACTATTAAACAATTGGTACTGTTAGCCAACGAAAAGCTTTGAATTTTAATTATAATTCTTGTATTTGTATTTTGATATTGTTATTTATATATATATATATATATATAAGAATCGTTGTCCTGAGTGACTGACTGAGAATCAACGTAGAGACGAAACTATAAAGGTAGAGTCTTGAAGTTTTCAGGGTACATTTCGATTATAACATAGACGCACACTAAAAAAGGATTTTGTTAAATATTGATTTTTTAAGGCTGAAAATTGCAAAATTCCGTGGAAAGTATACAAAGCCCATATGTAATGCACAGAGAAAATATAAATTTAGAAACTGTGTCTGTTCTATAATTAGCATAGCTTCTTACGAGGAAACAGCCATTCCATAATCGTTATCAATTATTAGTGGTTTTTAAATTAACATATAAAGTGACAACTTTAAACGAGTGGGAGCGAAGCCGCCACGGGACGCTAGTATTTATATATATTTGAGACCATAAGTAAATAATTACTTGCTAAGAAAACGCAAATCTGTAATTTTCTTATAACTTTTAAGAAAATGGGTTGTTTTCTAATGTAGTTGAATATAAGAAAAAATTCTAAATATAAATATAAAAATTAATTTCTTCCCCAATTGTCATTTAAAAAGGTGTATTTTTTTAACCGACAGTGGTACTAACCTTCACCAGGTAATCCTCTATTTATATCAGGTAAACACCCACACAAAAGTGTCTTATGGTGTTCTCTACCCGTTGCCGTTTATTTTCTAAAGGGTATTGAATCTCAACAATCACTACTTGTTAGAAAGAAAATAACACACATTTGCAAAAGCATTTACAGCAACATTGCCTACGCGTATGAACCTATTTCCGTTGCCATCTGTAATCAATGGGCTTCCAATTGTGGTGTTATTTATTGCCCCAAAACGCGTTGGCTTTGTATTTAGCTGTTTCAATGTATGGGAAAACAGTTTGTTTTCTTTGTTAGCTCTATACTGGTTTTAACCTCTTTTTTTATTTTAGGCTGTGTTTAAAGAGAATAGATTTTGTACGAAAAATGAAATGTTCATTAAACCTAAACCGAAATCTGTAAATGGTAATTCTTTATTTCAAGTAGCCTATGTTCAGAGTTTCTACTTACTGTATTGACATTTTTCAAATAAATTATTAATACAGTATTTTATTTTTAAAATGAAAATAATATTTTGTAAAATACACATTTTATTTCCTAATTTATTAATATTGTTTGTGGTAGTTTATTAGTATTATGTTTGCCTTATAAATTGTGTATGATATTTATATTTTATGTTAATGTTGTTTCATATCATTTTGTTCGTTGTTTTAAAGCGACTAAGCAGTATGATTATTTATTATATTACTTATGAATGACAGGAATGTAATGTGAATATAGGTAGAATTAGGGTATTGAAATATAACCCCCTAACATAGGGCAGATATGACGTGCACCCAAACTCCTACACTTTATGAGGTTCTCGAGAGGTGCCTCTTGAAAGTAAAAGGGTAGGAAAGTAGGGTAGATGAAAATTAGTGGGACTAAAAGAAAGACGCGATACTCTGGTACGGGGGAACGAGAAAATTTGGGATCGCGTGACAGTTTCGTTACTTAACGTAGACCTGTTCTTCACCGGAGGGAAGAGAAGAATCTGCCCACTAGACGGTGTTTGCTCTAATTAATTCATCATTAATCGGTAGTTAATATTGCTTGGCTTACAATGTTTATAATTTTGTTTCGTTCATTATTAGTTTTGAAAATTCTTAATATCATAATCAGGGATAGGCCGATTCCGATTCTCAATTACAGGAATCGACAATATTAATGGTATCGAGTAATCGACGATACTCAATTCTTCATTAATTAAAGCGCCAATTCCGATTCTTGTTTTCATAACTGTTAAAAGACGTGTGCGGTTTAATTTATGGGAAAAATATTGAATGATCAACTATGTCTTATTTATGTATTAATTGCTTTGAATGAATTATACGGTTAAAGCAAATGCCGATTTGAGATAAAGAAAATACTATTATTTAAGACGCAATAACAAAAACCATTGAAGTATTTCTGGTTCTTTGGTTGCCATCTTTATCCGATATGTGTAATGCTTTCAGAAATTCCTGTTCATTAATCAAAGTCAAACAGTTTATATATCCCAGTACATTAAAACGGATGTTTTAAAAGGCCTCGCCATATGACCAAGATGTTAGCTAAATTCGTTATTAGATAATATCACGCAAGCCTAAAAAACTTGAAAGAATCGAAATCGAAATTAAAGGATTAAAGCAAATGCCGATTTGAGATAACGGAAATATTATGTTCAAAACGAGAATTGTGATTAAAATTTGACTTGTCTAGTAGTGCCGTTTGACTTGTAAATGTTAATATTTATTAAGAATAATGAAATATTTGGTAAATTATGACTGTAATTATGGAATAATAAACTTTTAGCTCTTGGAAAGGATTTTCGGATATAAAATCGAAACGTAGAGTGTATTTGTTGTAGCATGTTTGGTCTGTGATCTGTCATTAGCCTTAAACACAGAAAATTTATTTCTATTATTATTATATTTTCATTATTATTTAAGACGCATTATTAAGACATTATATTTTATATCATTATTATTTATATTTTCATTAATATTTAGGACGCAACAACAAAAACTGTCGGAAGTATTTCTGGTTTTTTGTTTGTCACTTTTATCCAATATGTTTGTCATGCTTTCAGAAATTCCTATTCATAAATCAAGGTCGAACGTTTTGTGTAGCCTACGAGTATTACATTAAAACTGAACTTTAAGAAGACATCTCCATATGACCAGGAGGTTAACTAAATTATTACTAGAAAATAACATGTAGGCCTATGTAACTTAAAAGAATCGAGAATCGGAGGAAAAACTTTAGAATCGAAATCGTTATTGAAAATTTTATTTCAAAAGCTCTTTGTAATCAAAAAACTCCATCCCTAATTATAACAATAATAAATAATTTATTTGTAATATAAATTATGAGTTTTATAATATTTTTATTGGAGAGGTGTAATGAGGGACATTAAACCGCCCCGAGAGGATTATAAAAATCTATTATTATAATCTATATTGGGCTACCGAAATTATTTAAATCCAGTCAGTTTAACATTAAATTTTATATAAATTTCAACCTGTCATAAATTTTAAGATAGTTTATATATATAATCGGTTGGTTAAGAGCTATTAACAAATATGCGTGTAAGATACTCGTGAAAGACTTAATGTGCGCAAGACGACGGTTTTACATTGTGAAGCTGGCGCCACAGTATTTCGTTATGTTTTAAATCCTTTCTGCTCGGGGTAAGGGTTGAATTGCTTGAAATGGAATCTCCTGTGATTAAAAGGCGTATAATCTGCAGATTACTTTGTCGCACTCGGTTACTCCAATTTCCGGCCATCTGATGTATTATGCACTTCATTTGGACCAGGCCTTGTCTTTTCCAACGCCTTTGTTCAGTTTGAGATAGTTTTGTTTCGACATCTAGATGGCGGACTATCTCTTTACGGTTCAAATCATTTCTGCGTGAATGTGACTTGCATGAATGTCTTGCATGTGACTTTCTGCGTGACTTGCATGAATGACTTGCATGTGACTTTCTGCGTTACTTGCATGAATGACTTGCATGTGACTTTCTGCGTTACTTGCATGAGTGTGTTACAATGACAAACTTCCATAATTCCATAGATGTTTCTAAAAGATAGGCAACCTGTTGTTAAGTTGCTTTAAGTGCGAGACCCTGAAGAAGAGTAGCTTGCCAGTCAGATTTGATTACTATATGCCTTTAGATAACATTAGTGGTTCAGGAGCTGTGTTCTTGGGGACAGTATGATACAGTAACTTCTGAGTAGGTCTGAAGAGGTGTGTAGAACAGGCTCAACTAATGTAGGCATCCTCACTACGTGGCCCTGAAGAAGACTTACGGCTGCCAGTCAGATTTGATTACTATATGCCTTTAGATAACATTAGTGGTTCAGGAGCTGTGTTCTTGGGGACAGTATGATACAGTAACTTCTGAGTAGGTCTGAAGAGGTGTGTAGAACAGGCTCAACTAATGTAGGCATCCTCACTACGTGGCCCTGAAGAAGACTTACGGCTGCCAGTCAGATTTGATTACTATATGCCTTTAGATAACATTAGTGGTTCAGGAGCTGTGTTCTTGGGGACAGTATGATACAGTAACTTCTGAGTAGGTCTGAAGAGGTGTGTAGAACAGGCTCAACTAATGTAGGCATCCTCACTACGTGGCCCTGAAGAAGACTTACGGCTGCCAGTCAGATTTGATTACTATATGCCTTTAGATAACATTAGTGGTTCAGGAGCTGTGTTCTTGGGGACAGTATGATACAGTAACTTCTGAGTAGGTCTGAAGAGGTGTGTAGAACAGGCTCAACTAATGTAGGCATCCTCACTACGTGGCCCTGAAGAAGACTTACGGCTGCCAGTCAGATTTGATTACTATATGCCTTTAGATAACATTAGTGGTTCAGGAGCTGTGTTCTTGGGGACAGTATGATACAGTAACTTCTAAGTAGGTCTGAAGAGGTGTGTAGAAGAGACTCAACTAATGTAGGCATCCTCACTACGCGGCCCTGAAGAAGACTTACGGCTGCCAGTCAGATTTGATTACTATATGCCTTTAGATAACATTAGTGGTTCAGGAGCTGTGTTCTTGGGGACAGTATGATACAGTAACTTCTGAGTAGGTCTGAAGAGGTGTGTAGAACAGGCTCAACTAATGTAGGCATCCTCACTACGTGGCCCTGAAGAAGACTTACGGCTGCCAGTCAGATTTGATTACTATATGCCTTTAGATAACATTAGTGGTTCAGGAGCTGTGTTCTTGGGGACAGTATGATACAGTAACTTCTGAGTAGGTCTGAAGAGGTGTGTAGAACAGGCTCAACTAATGTAGGCATCCTCACTACGTGGCCCTGAAGAAGACTTACGGCTGCCAGTCAGATTTGATTACTATATGCCTTTAGATAACATTAGTGGTTCAGGAGCTGTGTTCTTGGGGACAGTATGATACAGTAACTTCTGAGTAGGTCTGAAGAGGTGTGTAGAACAGGCTCAACTAATGTAGGCATCCTCACTACGCGGCCCTGAAGAAGACTTACGGCTGCCAGTCAGATTTGATTACTATATGCCTTTAGATAACATTAGTGGTTCAGGAGCTGTGTTCTTGGGGACAGTATGATACAGTAACTTCTGAGTAGGTCTGAAGAGGTGTGTAGAAGAGACTCAACTAATGTAGGCATCCTCACTACGCGGCCCTGAAGAAGGCTTATGGCTGCCAGTCAGATTTGATTACTATATGCCTTTAGATAACATTAGTGGTTCAGGAGCTGTGTTCTTGGGGACAGTATGATACAGTAACTTCTGAGTAGGTCTGAAGAGGTGTGTAGAACAGGCTCAACTAATGTAGGCATCCTCACTACGTGGCCCTGAAGAAGACTTACGGCTGCCAGTCAGATTTGATTACTATATGCCTTTAGATAACATTAGTGGTTCAGGAGCTGTGTTCTTGGGGACAGTATGATACAGTAACTTCTGAGTAGGTCTGAAGAGGTGTGTAGAACAGGCTCAACTAATGTAGGCATCCTCACTACGCGGCCCTGAAGAAGACTTACGGCTGCCAGTCAGATTTGATTACTATATGCCTTTAGATAACATTAGTGGTTCAGGAGCTGTGTTCTTGGGGACAGTATGATACAGTAACTTCTAAGTAGGTCTGAAGAGGTGTGTAGAAGAGACTCAACTAATGTAGGCATCCTCACTACGCGGCCCTGAAGAAGACTTACGGCTGCCAGTCAGATTTGATTACTATATGCCTTTAGATAACATTAGTGGTTCAGGAGCTGTGTTCTTGGGGACAGTATGATACAGTAACTTCTGAGTAGGTCTGAAGAGGTGTGTAGAACAGGCTCAACTAATGTAGGCATCCTCACTACGTGGCCCTGAAGAAGACTTACGGCTGCCAGTCAGATTTGATTACTATATGCCTTTAGATAACATTAGTGGTTCAGGAGCTGTGTTCTTGGGGACAGTATGATACAGTAACTTCTGAGTAGGTCTGAAGAGGTGTGTAGAACAGGCTCAACTAATGTAGGCATCCTCACTACGTGGCCCTGAAGAAGACTTACGGCTGCCAGTCAGATTTGATTACTTTATGCCTTTAGATAACATTAGTGGTTCAGGAGCTGTGTTCTTGGGGACAGTATGATACAGTAACTTCTGAGTAGGTCTGAAGAGGTGTGTAGAACAGGCTCAACTAATGTAGGCATCCTCACTACGTGGCCCTGAAGAAGACTTACGGCTGCCAGTCAGATTTGATTACTATATGCCTTTAGATAACATTAGTGGTTCAGGAGCTGTGTTCTTGGGGACAGTATGATACAGTAACTTCTGAGTAGGTCTGAAGAGGTGTGTAGAACAGGCTCAACTAATGTAGGCATCCTCACTACGTGGCCCTGAAGAAGACTTACGGCTGCCAGTCAGATTTGATTACTATATGCCTTTAGATAACATTAGTGGTTCAGGAGCTGTGTTCTTGGGGACAGTATGATACAGTAACTTCTGAGTAGGTCTGAAGAGGTGTGTAGAACAGGCTCAACTAATGTAGGCATCCTCACTACGTGGCCCTGAAGAAGACTTACGGCTGCCAGTCAGATTTGATTACTATATGCCTTTAGATAACATTAGTGGTTCAGGAGCTGTGTTCTTGGGGACAGTATGATACAGTAACTTCTAAGTAGGTCTGAAGAGGTGTGTAGAAGAGACTCAACTAATGTAGGCATCCTCACTACGCGGCCCTGAAGAAGACTTACGGCTGCCAGTCAGATTTGATTACTATATGCCTTTAGATAACATTAGTGGTTCAGGAGCTGTGTTCTTGGGGACAGTATGATACAGTAACTTCTGAGTAGGTCTGAAGAGGTGTGTAGAACAGGCTCAACTAATGTAGGCATCCTCACTACGTGGCCCTGAAGAAGACTTACGGCTGCCAGTCAGATTTGATTACTATATGCCTTTAGATAACATTAGTGGTTCAGGAGCTGTGTTCTTGGGGACAGTATGATACAGTAACTTCTGAGTAGGTCTGAAGAGGTGTGTAGAACAGGCTCAACTAATGTAGGCATCCTCACTACGCGGCCCTGAAGAAGACTTACGGCTGCCAGTCAGATTTGATTACTATATGCCTTTAGATAACATTAGTGGTTCAGGAGCTGTGTTCTTGGGGACAGTATGATACAGTAACTTCTGAGTAGGTCTGAAGAGGTGTGTAGAAGAGACTCAACTAATGTAGGCATCCTCACTACGCGGCCCTGAAGAAGGCTTATGGCTGCCAGTTAGATTTGATTACTATATGCCTTTAGATAACATTAGTGGTTCAGGAGCTGTGTTCTTGGGGACAGTATGATACAGTAACTTCTGAGTAGGTCTGAAGAGGTGTGTAGAACAGACTCAACTAATGCAGGCATCCTCACTAGGCGGCCCTGAAGAAGACTTACGGCTGCCAGTTAGATTTGATTACTATATGCCTTTAGATAACATTGGTGATTCAGGAGCTGTGTTCTTGGGGACAGTATGATACAGTAACTTCTGAGTAGGTCTGAAGAGGTGTGTAGAACAGACTCAACTAATGCAGGCATCCTCACTACGCGGCCCTGAAGAAGACTTACGGCTGCCAGTTAGATTTGATTACTATATGCCTTTAGATAACATTGGTGATTCAGGAGCTGTGTTCTTGGGGACAGTATGATACAGTAACTTCTGAGTAGGTCTGAAGAGGTGTGTAGAAGAGACTCAACTAATGCAGGCATTCTCACTAGGCGGCCCTGAAGAAGACTTACGGCTGCCAGTTAGATTTGATTACTATATGCCTTTAGATAACATTGGTGATTCAGGAGCTGTGTTCTTGGGGACAGTATGATACAGTAACTTCTGAGTAGGTCTGAAGAGGTGTGTAGAACAGACTCAACTAATGTAGGCATCCTCACTACGCGGCCCTGAAGAAGACTAACCTGCCAGATAGATTTGATTACTATATGCCTTTAGATAACATTGGTGATTCAGGAGCTGTGTTCTTGGGGACAGTATGATACAGTAACTTCTGAGTAGGTGTGAAGAGGTGTGTAGAACAGACTCAACTAATGTAGGCATTCTCACTAGGCGGCCCTGAAGAAGACTTACGGCTGCCAGATAGATTTGATTACTATATGCCTTTAGATAACATTGGTGATTCAGGAGCTGTGTTCTTGGGGACAGTATGATACAGTAACTTCTGAGTAGGTCTGAAGAGGTGTGTAGAAGAGACTCAACTAATGTAGGCATCCTCACTACGCGGCCCTGAAGAAGGCTTATGGCTGCCAGATAGATTTGATTACTATATGCCTTTAGATAACATTGGTGATTCAGGAGCTGTGTTCTTGGGGACAGTATGATACAGTAACTTCTGAGTAGGTCTGAAGAGGTGTGTAGAACAGACTCAACTAATGTAGGCATCCTCACTACGCGGCCCTGAAGAAGGCTTACGGCTGCCAGATAGATTTGATTACTATATGCCTTTAGATAACATTGGTGATTCAGGAGCTGTGTTCTTGGGGACAGTATGATACAGTAACTTCTGAGTAGGTCTGAAGAGGTGTGTAGAACAGGCTCAACTAATGTAGGCATCCTCACTACGCGGCCCTGAAGAAGACTTACGGCTGCCAGTCAGATTTGATTACTATATGCCTTTAGATAACATTGGTGGTTCAGGAGCTGTGTTCTTGGGGACAGTATGATACAGTAACTTCTAAGTAGGTCTGAAGAGGTGTGTAGAAGAGACTCAACTAATGTAGGCATCCTCACTACGCGGCCCTGAAGAAGACTTACGGCTGCCAGTCAGATTTGATTACTATATGCCTTTAGATAACATTAGTGGTTCAGGAGCTGTGTTCTTGGGGACAGTATGATACAGTAACTTCTGAGTAGGTCTGAAGAGGTGTGTAGAACAGGCTCAACTAATGTAGGCATCCTCACTACGTGGCCCTGAAGAAGACTTACGGCTGCCAGTTAGATTTGATTACTATATGCCTTTAGATAACATTAGTGGTTCAGGAGCTGTGTTCTTGGGGACAGTATGATACAGTAACTTCTGAGTAGGTCTGAAGAGGTGTGTAGAACAGGCTCAACTAATGTAGGCATCCTCACTACGTGGCCCTGAAGAAGACTTACGGCTGCCAGATAGATTTGATTACTATATGCCTTTAGATAACATTAGTGGTTCAGGAGCTGTGTTCTTGGGGACAGTATGATACAGTAACTTCTGAGTAGGTCTGAAGAGGTGTGTAGAACAGGCTCAACTAATGTAGGCATCCTCACTACGCGGCCCTGAAGAAGACTTACGGCTGCCAGATAGATTTGATTACTATATGCCTTTAGATAACATTAGTGGTTCAGGAGCTGTGTTCTTGGGGACAGTATGATACAGTAACTTCTGAGTAGGTCTGAAGAGGTGTGTAGAACAGGCTCAACTAATGTAGGCATCCTCACTACGTGGCCCTGAAGAAGACTTACGGCTGCCAGTCAGATTTGATTACTATATGCCTTTAGATAACATTAGTGGTTCAGGAGCTGTGTTCTTGGGGACAGTATGATACAGTAACTTCTGAGTAGGTCTGAAGAGGTGTGTAGAACAGGCTCAACTAATGTAGGCATCCTCACTACGTGGCCCTGAAGAAGACTTACGGCTGCCAGTCAGATTTGATTACTATATGCCTTTAGATAACATTAGTGGTTCAGGAGCTGTGTTCTTGGGGACAGTATGATACAGTAACTTCTAAGTAGGTCTGAAGAGGTGTGTAGAAGAGACTCAACTAATGTAGGCATCCTCACTACGCGGCCCTGAAGAAGACTTACGGCTGCCAGTCAGATTTGATTACTATATGCCTTTAGATAACATTAGTGGTTCAGGAGCTGTGTTCTTGGGGACAGTATGATACAGTAACTTCTGAGTAGGTCTGAAGAGGTGTGTAGAACAGGCTCAACTAATGTAGGCATCCTCACTACGTGGCCCTGAAGAAGACTTACGGCTGCCAGTCAGATTTGATTACTATATGCCTTTAGATAACATTAGTGGTTCAGGAGCTGTGTTCTTGGGGACAGTATGATACAGTAACTTCTGAGTAGGTCTGAAGAGGTGTGTAGAACAGGCTCAACTAATGTAGGCATCCTCACTACGCGGCCCTGAAGAAGACTTACGGCTGCCAGTCAGATTTGATTACTATATGCCTTTAGATAACATTAGTGGTTCAGGAGCTGTGTTCTTGGGGACAGTATGATACAGTAACTTCTGAGTAGGTCTGAAGAGGTGTGTAGAAGAGACTCAACTAATGTAGGCATCCTCACTACGCGGCCCTGAAGAAGGCTTATGGCTGCCAGTAAGATTTGATTACTATATGCCTTTAGATAACATTAGTGGTTCAGGAGCTGTGTTCTTGGGGACAGTATGATACAGTAACTTCTGAGTAGGTCTGAAGAGGTGTGTAGAACAGGCTCAACTAATGTAGGCATCCTCACTACGTGGCCCTGAAGAAGACTTACGGCTGCCAGTCAGATTTGATTACTATATGCCTTTAGATAACATTAGTGGTTCAGGATCTGTGTTCTTGGGGACAGTATGATACAGTAACTTCTGAGTAGGTCTGAAGAGGTGTGTAGAACAGGCTCAACTAATGTAGGCATCCTCACTACGCGGCCCTGAAGAAGACTTACGGCTGCCAGTCAGATTTGATTACTATATGCCTTTAGATAACATTAGTGGTTCAGGAGCTGTGTTCTTGGGGACAGTATGATACAGTAACTTCTGAGTAGGTCTGAAGAGGTGTGTAGAAGAGACTCTACTAATGCAGGCATCCTCACTACGTGGCCCTGAAGAAGACTTACGGCTGCCAGTCAGATTTGATTACTATATGCCTTTAGATAACATTAGTGGTTCAGGAGCTGTGTTCTTGGGGACAGTATGATACAGTAACTTCTGAGTAGGTCTGAAGAGGTGTGTAGAACAGGCTCAACTAATGTAGGCATCCTCACTACGTGGCCCTGAAGAAGACTTACGGCTGCCAGTCAGATTTGATTACTATATGCCTTTAGATAACATTAGTGGTTCAGGAGCTGTGTTCTTGGGGACAGTATGATACAGTAACTTCTGAGTAGGTCTGAAGAGGTGTGTAGAACAGGCTCAACTAATGTAGGCATCCTCACTACGTGGCCCTGAAGAAGACTTACGGCTGCCAGTCAGATTTGATTACTATATGCCTTTAGATAACATTAGTGGTTCAGGAGCTGTGTTCTTGGGGACAGTATGATACAGTAACTTCTGAGTAGGTCTGAAGAGGTGTGTAGAACAGGCTCAACTAATGTAGGCATCCTCACTACGCGGCCCTGAAGAAGACTTACGGCTGCCAGTCAGATTTGATTACTATATGCCTTTAGATAACATTAGTGGTTCAGGAGCTGTGTTCTTGGGGACAGTATGATACAGTAACTTCTGAGTAGGTCTGAAGAGGTGTGTAGAAGAGACTCAACTAATGTAGGCATCCTCACTACGCGGCCCTGAAGAAGGCTTATGGCTGCCAGATAGATTTGATTACTATATGCCTTTAGATAACATTGGTGATTCAGGAGCTGTGTTCTTGGGGACAGTATGATACAGTAACTTCTGAGTAGGTCTGAAGAGGTGTGTAGAAGAGACTCAACTAATGTAGGCATCCTCACTACGCGGCCCTGAAGAAGGCTTATGGCTGCCAGTTAGATTTGATTACTATATGCCTTTAGATAACATTGGTGATTCAGGAGCTGTGTTCTTGGGGACAGTATGATACAGGAACTTCTAAGTAGGTCTGAAGAGGTCTGTAAAAGAGACTCAACTAATGTAGGCATCCTCACTACGCGGCCCTGAAGAAGGCTTATGGCTGCCAGATAGATTTGATTACTATATGCCTTTAGATAACATTGGTGATTCAGGAGCTGTGTTCTTGGGGACAGTATGATACAGGAACTTCTAAGTAGGTCTGAAGAGGTCTGTAAAAGAGACTCAACTAATGTAGGCATCCTCACTACGCGGCCCTGAAGAAGGCTTATGGCTGCCAGATAGATTTGATTACTATATGCCTTTAGATAACATTGGTGATTCAGGAGCTGTGTTCTTGGGGACAGTATGATACAGGAACTTCTAAGTAGGTCTGAAGAGGTCTGTAAAAGAGACTCAACTAATGTAGGCATCCTCACTACGCGGCCCTGAAGAGGGCTTATGGCTGCCAGATAGATTTGATTACTATATGCCTTTAGATAACATTGGTGATTCAGGAGCTGTGTTCTTGGGGACAGTACGATACAGTAACTTCTAAGTAGGTCTGAAGAGGTGTGTAGAAGAGACTCAACTAATGTAGGCATCCTCACTACGCGGCCTTGAAGAAGGCTTATGGCTGCCAGATAGATTTGATTACTATATGCCTTTAGATAACATTGGTGATTCAGGAGCTGTGTTTTTGGGGACAGTACGATACAGTAACTTCTAAGTAGGTCTGAAGAGGTGTGTAGAAGAGACTCTACTAATGCAGGCATCCTCACTACGCGGCCCTGAAGAAGGCTTATGGCTGCCAGATAGATTTGATTACTATATGCCTTTAGATAACATTGGTGATTCAGGAGCTGTGTTTTTGGGGACAGTACGATACAGTAACTTCTAAGTAGGTCTGAAGAGGTGTGTAGAAGAGACTCTACTAATGCAGGCATCCTCACTACGCGGCCCTGAAGAAGGCTTATGGCTGCCAGATAGATTTGATTACTATATGCCTTTAGATAACATTGGTGATTCAGGAGCTTTGTTTTTGGGGACAGTACGATACAGTAACTTCTAAGTAGGTCTGAAGAGGTGTGTAGAAGAGACTCTACTAATGCAGGCATCCTCACTACGCGGCCCTGAAGAAGGCTTATGGCTGCCAGATAGATTTGATTACTATATGCCTTTAGATAACATTGGTGATTCAGGAGCTGTGTTTTTGGGGACAGTACGATACAGTAACTTCTAAGTAGGTCTGAAGAGGTGTGTAGAAGAGACTCAACTAATGTAGGCATCCTCACTACGCGGCCCTGAAGAAGGCTTATGGCTGCCAGATAGATTTGATTACTATATGCCTTTAGATAACATTGGTGATTCAGGAGCTGTGTTTTTGGGGACAGTACGATACAGTAACTTCTAAGTAGGTCTGAAGAGGTGTGTAGAAGAGACTCAACTAATGTAGGCATCCTCACTACGCGGCCCTGAAGAAGGCTTATGGCTGCCAGATAGATTTGATTACTATATGCCTTTAGATAACATTGGTGATTCAGGAGCTGTGTTTTTGGGGACAGTACGATACAGTAACTTCTAAGTAGGTCTGAAGAGGTGTGTAGAAGAGACTCTACTAATGCAGGCATCCTCACTACGCGGCCCTGAAGAAGGCTTATGGCTGCCAGATAGATTTGATTACTATATGCCTTTAGATAACATTGGTGATTCAGGAGCTGTGTTTTTGGGGACAGTACGATACAGTAACTTCTAAGTAGGTCTGAAGAGGTGTGTAGAAGAGACTCTACTAATGCAGGCATCCTCACTACGCGGCCCTGAAGAAGGCTTATGGCTGCCAGATAGATTTGATTACTATATGCCTTTAGATAACATTGGTGATTCAGGAGCTGTGTTTTTGGGGACAGTACGATACAGTAACTTCTAAGTAGGTCTGAAGAGGTGTGTAGAAGAGACTCTACTAATGCAGGCATCCTCACTACGCGGCCCTGAAGAAGGCTTATGGCTGCCAGATAGATTTGATTACTATATGCCTTTAGATAACATTGGTGATTCAGGAGCTGTGTTTTTGGGGACAGTATGATACAGGAACTTCTAAGTAGGTCTGAAGAGGTGTGTAGAAGAGACTCTACTAATGCAGGCATCCTCACTCAAAACGGATTTTGCTGCACTCAGGCTATTAGCAATCAAATAGCTTTTTTTTAAGAAAAAAAATTGATAAATCTTATTATTATGGCTTGGGAAAGAACTCAACTGGCTTTGTACGGAAAATATTGTGTGTTTTTCTATATACATATGTCTGTGAATCCACATTCAGTAATCTGAAAATCATGAAACACAAATACAAATATGGGTTACCGAGTGAGAACCCCAACCTGCTAACATAGCTAGTATATATTCTATTAACAGCTTTTGAATGATCTGGTTGAATACAGGCCTGTGTATGTAGTTTATTTTTTGCAATGGAATAGCTTGTTCTAATACAATACTAGTCAGTAGATTTTACGTACAGAATTTTTGTTCTACTTTCCTTTTTTTGGATCTACTGTTGTATTTTGGAGCGTCATCATCAATTTACTCAACTACTTTGCGTGGAGAGGTAGGGAACAGATGAATGAATAGTTTCACAAAGCTAGATAAGCAGTTATTAGGTAATGAAAAAGATATTTACCTAAGTAAAAAAATCTCTAGTTCGTTTTTCTAGTGCAGGGTTACTGTATTGAGTGTAACGCCCTTATTTTTCGTCATTCCTCCCTGTACTTCAGGGGCAAAGTTTCTAGCGGTAGACAGTATCTCTGGTTGATAAAGATACTAGGTTAAATTGTAATTATAGGAATGGCAGAGAGAAAAAGAAAAAGTACTGATGTAATGAATCTATCTAAAAATTAACTTAAAACAAATAAAAATAATAAACATACGCATTTTAACAGGTAAACTTATATATTAATCTTTTCTTACAACAAGAAGCACCTGTTTTTACGCCTAAAGGCGTGATTACGCTAATCGCGATTAGTGATTTTTAGTAAAATAAATTCAATAAAGTAATTCAAAATATTATTATTTTTTTAAAGCAAATATGATTTATTGTAGGCTTTTTAATTTAAAAAATGGCAAACTTGTGTTTGGTCTGACATATATAAAAACGTCTAACGTTTAAATTGATTATGAATCAATTTTCGCGTAAGTTTTAATTTGTTTAATAACAATGGTTATACTAGAAAAAAAAATATTTTTTCAAGACTTTATGAAAGTTTATGCCGAAATTATAGTTAATGTATCAACTTATGTAGAAATCGCCATCTCTGATTTGGGATATCTAAGCTAAGCTTTATAAATCCAGTAGAATGTGTATCAACACTCACGTAATTTAAAATAAAACCATTTTGAGATTTGACCCTGTTAAACCGATACGTCAATAAATAGTACAATTTTTTTGAAATCTATAAGAGCTAATAATATTGTTACAAACATCGCCTTTTATTAACACTCTAGTGCTATCCAAAAAGTAAAAATTGTTTGCATTTGATGACTTTAGGCGGGACGTGCGTTTAACCGCGTCCGTGTAACTTGAGCTCGCAATCAGACCAGCCCTGTAAGGCGTTATTTGATTATAGTGTTAGTTATTTGATAAGTGCAGCTTTTGTATTCCCAAAATTTAACGAGACATGTCATGCCCATGGGATCGCATAATGGGATTACCCCAGCACCTGATGTTCCCTTCCCTCCCCTTCCCGACGATCTGATTCATGACTTTCCTTTGATCGGGCTTTGACGAAGCTTGTGACAGTTTTCAAACAGCGTGTTTGGAATAGACCTATAAAACATTGGTTTGTCAGGTTAGGTAATAAAAAAATTCTCACACTCTTTTCACTTTTTGGCGGACTCCCTCTCTGTCTGTCTGTCTGTCTGTCTCTCTCTCTCTCTCTCTCTCTCTCTCTCTCTCTCTCTCTCTCTCTCTATATATATATATATATATATATATATATATATATATATATATATATATATATATATATATAATTAATAAATTAAAAATATTTCAAAAACAAGAATACTTTTAATGAATATATTTATTCAAAGCTTTTCGCCGATAAAATAGTACCAGCATCTTCAGGAAAACAATTATCTAAAATATTTTTACAAAATTAAATCATATGTGCTACAAACTACCATATGTTTATAAGTATTGCACTTTATGTAATTTTTTCTATAACATCAATGACCTGATAATTAGTTTGGTGCCTTGATCTCACTTGAATTTGTTCATCAATTAATTTGTCTTTAACTTTATGCTTATAAATTTCCAATGTTTCAAATATATTCATTTTTAATCCTTTATTTAATTCTTTTATTAATTTCATATTTTCTATTTCCGGAAACTCATGTCCATTATTAATACAGTGCTTAGCTAAATTTGATTTGTATATGTTTGGTTTGATATAAGCGATTAAATGTTCTTTGTATCTTTCTTTTAATTTCTTTTTTGTTTGTCCTACATATAATTTATTACAAGTTTGACATTTTATATTATATACTCCATTTCTTACGTGCATATTATTTTGATTTTTGTTATTGTTTATTAAATTTTTAATTTTATTATCAGTTTTATATGTAATTTGTAAATAAATTTCTTTAAATAATCTTGTAATTTTATTTATTTCGTTACCACTGAATGTAAATAAATAAATAAATAAGTAATAAAATAAATAAATAAATTTGACCTTATCAAACTATTTATAAGGTCATTGATGTTATAGAAAAAATTACATAAAGTGCAATACTTATAAACATATGGTCGTTTGTAGCTCATATGATTTAATTTTGTAAAAATATTTCATTAGATAATTATTTTCCTGAAGATGCTGGTACTATTTTATCGACGAAAAGCTTTGAATAAATATATTCATTAAAAGTATTCTTATTTTTGAAATATTTTTAATTTATTAACTATATTACAAGAAAACATATCACCATATTTAATATATATATATATATATATATATATATATATATTTTTTTTTTTTTTTTTTTTTTTTTTTTTTTTTTTGAAAAATAAGAGAAATACAAATGCAAGAATATTTTATTGAATTATGCAATTCAAAGCTTTTCGTTGACAAACAGTACCATGATTATTCCTGATGATGTTGGTACTGTTTGTCAACGAAAAGCTTTGATTGTATAATTCAATATATTATTCTTGTATTTGTATTTCTCTTATTTTTTTCAAGAATACATAATTTATTATATAAATATAGTAAGAGAGAGGGAGAGGAAGGAGGGAGAGAGAAAAGGGAATGTGAGAGTGTATGCGGGAGTGTGTGTGTGTATATATATATATATATATATATATCCCTTACACTATAATGTACATAAACAAGAATCTTACTTGGTATATGTATATATATATATATATATATATATATATATATATATATATATATATATATATGTATGTACTGTGGTATATGTATATGCTTGGCATATACATATATACTGTGACCATATATAGAACTGTATACTATAAGCGGATGAAATTGTACTAATGAAGGACAAACTCATACAAACTCAATCAAAACATAGAGGAATCATTAAAAAATAAATACAATACTAGAGTTAATTCTAACATATAAACGACAAAAATAGTCAGGTTTCGTCCCTAATAATAATAATATCAGTTTATAGAATTACCAACAAACAAGAGTAATTAGGAAAGATAAAAACAACCAGTTTTGTTAAGGAAAACTAGTTTTGTCCTGATCATAGCTGATTATGATTTCATGTCTACAACGACTGGTGCAGTTATCACATCATTAGTGATAGTGATGCTGAAGTGCTACTTAAACTATCTAAAGGCTTAAATAGTTTATTACTCACATGTAACAGAAATCAGGCTTATAACTTCTTTTATAATTATTAATTGTTTAAATGTCATTAAATCCATGATGTTCTCCTAGTTTTATTTATACTAGTAATAAAATAGGTCATTTTAGTTGTACGTAATTTTAAATTAAACATGGAACGGATTTTCATAATATATTTCTCAAAATAAATCAATGTAAATGTTGTAAGTACACTTTGAGCCCAATTTCGCTTTTTATTACATTTTAATAATTTTTTCTAAAATAACAAAATACCTCACTAATTACAGTTGCAAGGGGAATGTAGTGAGGGCAAAGTTATGAAACAGTGAGGGTGGTGTACAGTGTGGTCGTGCTTTGCGAAAAGTGGAAGAAAATTAAAGATGTTAAAAAAAGAGTGTGTCAATGGAGCACCTAGCCTTTCACAGTTTTATCCATAAAGTATGGGAGTCTACTATCCAGCTAATGAGACCTACGAATTCGCCGTCAAACTCGTGACTCACGTCCGGGCGACTAGCGTCAGACCCGAGGCCGGGCGTTTGGTGTCACGGGCTGTGGTAACATTATGTAAGAGTCATAGACCTTACTATAGGGCCTTGACTGGTCTCCGGGACGAGACGAACTCCACCAGTGGCAGCTGTTCTGCCGCTCTTCCAGAACTACTCGGGACCAGTAGAACCTTCCGAACGACCTGGTTTCCGTACCTCATTGCCCTTTCTGATTAGTTAGGTCCAGGTAGTGGAATCAGAGCTTTACCTATAGACTGGACCCCCAGACTAGGGATTTGGTCCTAGGTCCTAGCTCATTAGACCTTGAAAGCACGAGTTTAAGGCCTAACAGGGTGGGTTATGATCAGATGGTCATAATGGTTATGGCCATTTGCGGGTTGTGTACAGTTCATTATCACAGTCTTTGGCCCAGCTAGATCACAATTAAAAGATAAAAAAAAGGTTTTCTAGACACTGATGAAGATCGCTACTAGCGATTGTAAACGTTATGTCTCAGTACGTTTTTACAAATTTACAAAACAAAAATAATTTCGGGTAGTCGTAAACCAATGTAAAGTTATAAATAAAAAAGATTAAAAGATAAAACATTTTTCATATTTACTCGTAGATGTGATGAGATACGAGATGGTGTTTGCACCTATATATGTCTACACCTTATATTATTCATTATATATAAAAACGTTTTACTAAAAAACTTACTAGCAGGGGGAGTAATTTAGAAGAGCCTGAATTAGTGACAGAGGTTACGTTCGGTTCGGTTTAGGTAAGGTTATCCATATAGTAATTTACAAACAGGTGTAAGTAGTACGAGCAACAATACCGCAGACACTTTACAATTTATAAATAAGTTTTTATATAAAAAATATACAATAAAAATATGTATACATTTTTCTTCCTTTATGGAAGAACTTATGGACTTCATTAAAATATACAGGAAGATCTTTCAATTAGTATAAAGACAGTAACATAGCCCAAGTATGTTAAAAATATAATTTGTAAACCAGAATTAAATTTAAATACAGCATGGCAACAGCCATCAAGTTATTATTAAATATTATTTGTTTAAATAATTTTTTATACAGTTTTTATATAAGAGAACTCTAAGAATGGTTAGGTTAGATTAACACTTAAAGATAGAATGTTAACAATCACTAAGTTTTATTAATATATTTTGTTTTATAAATTTTTCTAAATAATTTTTTATACAGCTTTTATATAAGAGAACTCTAGAATGGGTAGGTTAAGTTAGGTTAGGTTAATATTTAAAGATAAAATGTTAACAATCATCAAGTTATTACTAAATAATATATTTTTAATACCTTTTTTTTAAATAATTGTTTATTCACCTTTTATGCAAAATAACTCTAGAATGGGTAGGTTAAGTTAGGTTAGGTTAATATTTAAAGGTAAAATGTTAACAATCACCAAGTTATTATTAAATAATATTTTTTTAAATACCTTTTTTTAAATAATTGTTTATTCACCTTTTATGCAAAATAACTCTAGAATGGGTATGTTAAGTTAGGTTAGGTTAATATTTAAAGATAAAATGTTAACAATCATCAAGTTATTACTAAATAATATATTTTTAATACCTTTTTTTTTAAATAATTGTTTATTCACCTTTTAAGCAAAATAACTCTAGAATGGGTAGGTTAAGTTAGGTTAGGTTAATATTTAAAGATAAAATGTTAACAATCATCAAGTTATTACTAAATAATATATTTTTAATACCTTTTTTTTAAAATAATTGTTTATTCACCTTTTATGCAAAATAACTCTAGAATGGGTAGGTTAAGTTAGGTTAGGTTAATATGTAAAGATAAAATGTTAACAATCATCACGTTATTAATGAATATTATTTTTTAATTCCATTTTTTAAATACATTTTTTATACCTTTTTTTTTACAACAGTACTCTAGAATTGTTAGGTTAGGTTAGGTTAATATTTAAAAGGAAAATGCTAAAATCCACCACTTCAATATTATTTTTTAAATGCCTTTTTTTTAAATTTGTTTATACCTTTTTTATACAACAGTACTCTAGAATGGCTCTTCCGACTTAAGACCGGGTTATAAGGGGTGGCTCTCCCTTAGTGTCAATTTGTTGTCGGATCAGACTGTCCATAATAGAATCCTAATTTTCGCTAGTCCCATTAGCATGATGCGATGGCGAATTAGACGGATTACTATGCCTTATAACGGACGAGGAAGGGGTGATACGCTCCCCGGAGAATCGCTTCCCTATGAAATCATAATTATTATTGGCCCTCTCCGGACCCAAAGTGGAATTCAATACTCTCATCTAATTTGCGACCTAACTCGCTTACAACGGCTAACTTCATTCTTTAATGGTGATGTGCCAAAAGCAATGCTCTTTAATGGCTGGATTTATATGGCAAACCATTTGCAATAACAATGTCAGAGTTATTTCACACGTCCGTGCGCCCAACCCTCTTCCATTTGTTTTAAAATATTTGCTTTATAAAGAAAATCCGAAAAACCCTCTATATTCAATATTTTATTTCGTTTATATTCACTAAACTCCATTTTTCATTTTAGAGAATAATTACTCTAAACTTAATCTCTCTTTTTCATCTGTAATGTACTTGCACCTGTAACATACGGCGTACATACACTCGCAATTTTTAAAAAATATAAATACTGTAGCTCCATTAATGTACAAAACTCAGAACGAAAAGTTTTTAATAATCGGAAATTGTTTGAAAAAGCGAATGATTTTCAAACTTAGAAGGTTTTGTATAGTTAATTGTATTATACTTCACTGCTCTACAGTTTTGTTTGTAAGTATATTTTTTTATTTATAAATCAGAGAGCACAAAAATCGTATCAGATTTGCTAACCCAAAAGTAAGCTTACACTTGCTGTGTTGGTCTTAAAGGTAGAAAGAGTTTCTAAAACGTTTTCACAGTGTATAAGTGTTTACGTTACTATGTACTTTATAGTTCGTTTTTGGTGTAATTAGGACCTCCGACTCTCTTCCTTTCTTTTTTTTCTATCTGTCTGACTCATTATTTCCCCCTCGATGAGAATACTTTTTCTAAATATCTACGGGCAGACGTCATTAAATGTGTATGCATCATCGTCATTTCAATGTTTTACCATACACACATTGTCGATAGTTGTGAAGGACGAAGTGTTTGAGACGTATCATATCCAGAATAAGCTATCGCATCTTCTACGGCTAGGAGTTATCACACGAAAGGGGAAACCCCCGACTAGCCTAGTGCAAAGTCGACTCCCAAAATGGCGTTTATAGTTCATAAAGTGAATATGTTTGCAACGCATCTAACCCCGACCAGACTGGAGTATAGCTGACTCACAAGGTAGGAGAGGATTCTTGAAGCGTTCCTCTAACGGGGGTTTTGTATCTTCTACGGATAGGAGTTATCACACGAAAGGGGAAACCCCCGACTAGCCTAGTGCAAAGTCCACTCCCAAAATGGTGTTTATAGTTCATAAAGAGAATATTTTTCAATATCTAACCCCGACCAGACTGGAGTATACTAGACTCACAAGGTAGGAAAGGATTCTTGAGGCGCTCCTCTGACGGGGGTCTAGTAACTTCTACGGATAGGAGTTATCACTCGTAAGGGGAAACCTCCGACGAGCCTAGTGCAAAGTCGATTCCCAAAATGGTGTTTATAGTTGATAAAGAGAATATGTTTGCAATGCATCTAACCCCGACCAGACTGGAGTATAGCTGACTCACAAGGTAGGACAGCATTCTTGAGGCGTTCCTCTAACGGGGTCTTGTATCTTCTACGGATAGGAGTTATCACACGTAAGGGGAACCCCCGCCGAACCTAGTGCAAAGTCCACTCCCAAAATGGTGTTTATAGTTCATAAAGAGAATATTTTTCAATATCTAACCCCGACCAGACTGGAGTATACTAGACTCACAAGGTAGGAAAGGATTCTTGAGGCGTTCCTCTGACGGGGGTCTTGTAACTTCTACGGATAGGAGATTTCACACGTAAGGGGAAACCCCCGACAAGCCTAGTGCAAAGTCCACTCCCAAAATGGTGTTTATAGTTCATAAAGAGAATATTTTTCAATATCTAACCCCGACCAGACTGGAGTATAGCTGACTCACAAGGTAGGACAGCATTCTTGAGGCGTTCCTCTAACGGGGTCTTGTATCTTCTACGGATAGGAGTTATCACACGTAAGGGGAAACCCCCGACAAGCCTAGTGCAAAGTCCACTCCCAAAATGGTGTTTATAGTTCATAAAGAGAATATTTTTCAATATCTAACCCCGACTAGACTGGAGTATAGCTGACTCACAAGGTAGGACAGCATTCTTGAGGCGTTCCTCTAACGGGGTCTTGTATCTTCTACGGATAGGAGTTTTCACACGTAAGGGGAAACCCCCGACAAGCCTAGTGCAAAGTCCACTCCCAAAATGGTGTTTATAGTTCATAAAGAGAATATTTTTCAATATCTAACCCCGACCAGACTGGAGTATAGCTGACTCACAAGGTAGGACAGCATTCTTGAGGCGTTCCTCTAACGGGTTCTTGTATCTTCTACGGATAGGAGTTATCACACGTAAGGGGAAACCCACGCCGAACCTAGTGCAAAGCCCACTCCCAAAATGGTGTTTATAGTTCATAAAGAGAATATTTTTCAATATCTAACCCCGACCAGACTGGAGTACACTAGACTCACAAGGTAGGAAAGGATTCTTGAGGCGTTCCTCTGACGGGGGTCTTGTAACTTCGATAGCTAAGTGTTAGCATTCAGTTAGTGAAGATGGTAGTTGATTATGAGAATGTACTGTATATTAAAGATGCAAAGATTAAACAAGGATGAATGATTAAACAAGGATGAATGATTAAATATTTTTAATATTCGTTGGTGACTCGAAACGTAATATGTCACGTTATTTTGACCTTGGCATACAGCTATCCCATATAGCTTTATATAATCAATAACCACCCTCATTTCTACGATCTAGTATACAATGTTCGTTACAATGTCTTAGTGTCCAGTTGCCTAACGCCAGTAACAATTCTGATTTACTGGCAGTTATTCTAATAACAAAATGTTATTACAACAGAATGAATGTCAGACTTTACCATCAGAAAGTATAATTCTTGTGTTTATACTAAAGAACTCTACCACGGAGCGCTTCATAAAAAACGAATTCGTACACTGCAGCAACTGTTTCAACACCACAGAAAGATTTTACAAAAATAGTATTTACTTTCTCTCGTAGTATGGTATTAAATTTGTGGAATAACTATAGATACATATCCAAACCCCGTATGTAAACTTAATAACATTGAAAGGTCTTTTTGTCATTTGACCTACAAGTAATATAGAAAAACAAATTTTAAAGTCAATCCCTACAGAGGTCAATAAAGAAAAATTTTATTTGGTTACTTTTTATTTTATAATTATAAATAATGTAAATTAGTATATAGGCATACGTATGAGAGAATCACAATACGAAGTGACAAATTAGAGAGAGAATTTACTTGCAATTTTCCATTTCCCCCTCTATACAGTAATGTTGTACTATTATTTTGTTTGTTATTATTTATTTTTTTTATCGTTTCAAATTTATAAAGCTGATTATGTCCTATAATTTCTCATTATATCCATCCCTTGTATTGCCCATTTATCGCCAGTAACCTTTCTCTTATAATTTCATATACATCTTTATGTAATAGATGTTTAGCAAAAGGAAAGATGGCTCAGTCCAAAAGTGCTGGATTCCAAACACGTAGTCATTCAATTTGAATCCGACAGAGATATCAGCTTTTTTTTAAATTATAATTAATGAGTAAATATTGAGAAAAACTGTATTAACATCAATTGTCACCCACTAAAGTTTAAAAAAATCTTGATTGGATAAATAAAACGTATTTTATTAACGACTGAAAATTTGAAGATATAGATCAGGAGAGTAAAGCTAATAGGAGGGATTTATTGATCACTTTGTAAAAAAATCCCTCATATGTCACTAGAAAGCATAATGTTTAATTCCGATTTTAGAATGTATAAAAAGGAAGGCGCTTATTGCTTTAAACGAATTGCTTCGTATCTCTTAAGCTTTGTAATAACTTAAAATGCTTGTTTTTTACAAACATATAGAAAATAGAGTTATTTGGAATCTAAAACACTTTTACCTACTGTATATTTATATGTGGGGCTCCGTTACCATCTTTGTTCAATGAAGACGGCCGTTTCTTAAGATTCATCACTTTGTCAACTCAGACCGTAACTCAGTAACTCAGTTAAACAAAGAAAGTAACAACTACTTTACACGCAAATATATGTTTAAGTGTTTAAGTGTAAACTAGTAGCTCAGTGGAATGAAATAATATCAATCACGATCTGTTAATATTTCTTCATATGACCAATTAAGAATTTTACCAACTACCCCCAGGAAGGGGTTTTATTCTGCTTTTAGGGAAGGGTTGACAGGTTTAAACTTCACGTGAGCGACTAGAAACAAGCTCTATACGGTTATGATTAAATTTACATCGTCTTTTAAACAGTCCTGTCAAACATAAGCTATTTTATAAGACATTGACAATGAAGCAAACAGTTCAAAAGTCCTTAGAAAAGTATTTTATGAAAGCTTTGATCCTGTAGTATGGTCTTGTAAATTGTTCCATTACGTTAGATTAGGTTGGGGCTCCAATGAGCGACAGTAGACAAGAAAATTTGCAGCCTTACAAAAGGTTTATAACAATTACTTATACTGTATTTATTTATTACTATAGAAAATATGTTAAATAGGAATATTTTTAAAATATTCAACGTTTTATTTCTGCCTAAAGCGCTTATTTCTTTACGAAGGACATTTCTGAAAATAACCTCCTAATCCCACACTTTCAGAGGCTTCAAAGTTACGAATTGGGCTAAAGATTGTGAAGCTGCGGGGTAAGGGGTGTTCCAGGTTTAGGCTACTTATTTTATCGTATTTAGAAGTCTGACAAACACCCAGCTTCTTTCACATTCACATTCCCATAATATTCCATGATTAAATTATTTTTACTTTGCCTTAAGGCTGATGATTGTTTTTCGTTTTCAACAATGTTTTTTTAGGTACTAACATTTACAAGTAATATAAAAATTTCGTTTTTCAAGTCAATTCCTCCTTAAATTAACAAAGAAAAATATTATTTTACTTTATTTTTATTTTATAATTACAATTTATATATATATAAAATATGGTGATATGTTTTCTTGTAATATAGTTAATAAATTAAAAATATTTCATAAACAAGAATACTTTTAATGAATATATTTATTCACTAATAATAAGGAATAAATATATTCATTAAAAGTATTCTTGTTTATAAAATATTTTTAATTTATTATATATATATATATATATATATATATATATATATATATTTATTTATTTATTTATGTCAGAATAACAATATTACGTGACAAAATAGAAAGCAAATTTCCTTGTAATTTTCCATTTTCCTTTCTTTGTATGGTGTTGAACTATTATTTTTTGTTTGTTACTATTTATACGCTTTCTTTTTTTCGTCGCTTGCATTATATTGTAGTTTCTTTTCACTTTCCATTCGCATTGTCCGGTTGTGAAGCAAGATTCGTTACCTTTAATCCAGTTTGTTTATTTTATTCTTTTCATTCATTTTTAATTCTGGAGCATTATTTATGATATTGTGTGGTAATCATGGCAACAATTTAAGGTTATACAATGGAGATATAGATCTCTGAGAAGTACATTTCTAGTTATGGGAAAGTTGGCTCAGTCCCAAAGCGCTAGACTTTGAACATGAAGATACTACGTTCGAATCTGACCTAGACCACACAAATGGGGTTTATAATGTAATTATTGAATAAATATTTTAAAAAACTTTATTAACATCTACTATAGGTTAAAAGAAATATATTTGAACTTGATTGGATGAATGAAAACGTATTTCATTAACGATTGAAATTTTGTACAAGATATACATGAGGAGAGTGTGAGCTAATAGAAATTAAAAATGTACTAAATTTTATGTTTGTTTTTCTGACTTAAAAATTAAAGTCCTAATTTAAAAAAATTGTTTCTACTAGCAAGGAGCAGTAATATTCCTATAGCTCCAGCTAGCCGACGCGGGTGCTTGTAAATCCAACAGTCTGGGCTCCGTATATTTTTGCTTAATTAACAATTACCCTTGTTATTGCTACAATTGGTTAATTAATGCTTGTTAAAGCAATTTCATGCCAGAGCAGCGCATAACTCGCTCCTACTAACTGAATCTAATCTTTGCCACCATCTTGTAATATATACGGGCGCGGTTCGTCTATCTACACAACGTTAGGCCACTCCACATGGCGTTGAATTAATTTCCTTTTATCTGTAGAGAATAGTGATTAATATCACTGGGATCGGTGAAGTTGATAATTACAGCCAAATTACGTACAAAATTAGACGGATCGGTTGCTGTAATAGGTTTAAGAAGCCCTATTGGGCATAACTTTAGCGATGAAAGTTGGTAATTTTAAGATTAGTTTAGCCACATTAAAGTGTTTTAACCGTAACATTTACGTGCTAACATATGTGCCGACATCGCTAAAATTGCTAAATTTAGCATATATTATTCGATTCTCTTAGAAATTTTAAACTAGATTCTTCGGTAAGGTTAAAATTTGTTATTGTTATTAATATTGGTTTAGTAGCATTACAATTTCCTAGATCAGTCAAAACCTTAAATTTTACTTAGTAAATTACAGTTTTATTAGTAAAAACACAGTTTTCTTACTGTCATTTGATATTTGTTTACGAACATTAAAATTTATTTAGGAAACCAGTATTTAAACAGACTTAACTCCCAGTAACAAAACGTTCATAGTCGCGTTGTTTCAAAGGTACATTCAGCATTTGTTTACTCTCATTAAAATTTTCTTAATAAGTTCAACTTTTGAATTGATTTAATAGATTTACAATTTGTTTATACTCTCTGCTTCAGTTACAATCTTCAATTCATTCACTCAATCTAACAATCTTCACTTCATGCATCGCTTACAATTTGCTTCACATATTGCAAGTTGTTTAATTTGATTCAGATATCACTTGTTTCCATGAGAAATAGAAGTACTATAGCTACAAAACTGTATAATATAGGTTTTTTGCGTAGTTTTTAAAAGAAGATGATGCAAACCTTTCACTTTCGTACATTCTGGTCGCCTCTTCTCTAAAGTCAAACGTTAGGATGTAAATATGCTTGGACGTCATCTGATGTCAGAGGATGTAAATATGCTTGGACGTCATCTGATGTCAGAGGATGTAAATATGCTTGGACGTCATCTGATGTCAAAGGATGTAAATATCCTTGGACGTCATCTGATGTCAAAGTATGTAAATATGCTTGAACGTCATCTGATGTCAAAGGATTTAAATATGCTTGGACGTCATCTGATGTCAAAGGTAGTAAATATGCTTGGACGTCATCTGATGTCAAAGGATGTAAATATGCTTGTACGTTATCTGATGTCAAAGGATGTAAATATGCTTGAACGTCATCTGATGTCAAAGGATTTAAATATACTTGGACGTCATATGATGTCAAAGGATGTAAATATGCTTGGACGTCATCTGATGTCAAAGGATTTAAATATGCTTGGACGTCATCTGATGTCAAAGGTATTAAATTTGCTTGGACGTCATCTGACATCAAAGGATGTAGATATGCTTGGACGTCATCTGATATCAAAATATGTAAATATGCTTGGACGTCATCTGATGTCAAAGGATGTAAATATGCTTGGACGTCATCTGATGTCAAAGGAAGTAAATATGCTTGGACTTCATCAGATGTCAAAGGATGTAAATATGCTTAGACGTCATCTGATGTCAAAGGATGTAAATATGCTTGGACTTCATCTGATGTCAAAGGATGTAAATATAAATGGACGTCATCTGATGTCAAAGGATGTAAATATGCTTGGACGTTATCCGATGTCAAAATGCAGAACATCATCTGATGTCAAAGGATGTAAATATGCTTAGACGTCATCCGATGTCAAAGGATGTAAATATGCTTGAACATCATCTGATTTCAAAGGATGTAAATATGCTTGGACGTTATCCGATGTCAAAGTATGTAAATGTGCTTGAACATCATCTGATGTCAAAGGATGTAAATATGCTTGGACGTTATCCGATGTCAAAGGATGTAAATATGCTTAGACGTCATCCGATGTCAAAGGATGTAAATATGCTTAGACGTCATCTGATGTCAAAGTATGTAAATATGCTTGGACGTCATCTGATGTAAAATGATGTAAATATGCTTAGACGTCATCTGATATCCAAGAAACCTCACGTCTATTTCCTAACATATGTATAAGTAGATAAGAGTATTTAATATTTACTTTGTATATTATTCGTTGAGAGTAGACTTTGCATTATAGTTTGTATAATGAGGGCAATTACAGGAGGTTAAAAAAACGATCAACTCAGCAGCTATCGTTACGAATAGAAGGGCAAGAGAACGATATAATAATGTAAACTAAACCTAAAATCCTTATAAACAATATGTGAGTTGTCTTCTGAGCTAAGGTTATAAACACAAAAAATGTATAACCTACAATTCAAAGTTATAAAACTTTATTTCCAAACGCGTTTCCGTGACATTGCCAACATCATCAGTGATTCTATCACAAACATAATTTTAATTTAAGAAATTAAACATAACTTATAATATGTTATGAAAAGTTAGATCTGTATCTTATGATATTATTATCAGATACGGTTCTAACTTTTGATAAAATATTATAGGTTATGTTCTATTTCTTTAGCTAACGTTATATGTTTGTGATAGAATCACTAATGATGATGATATCATAATTTCATTAAAACGCGTTTGAAATTAAAGTTTTGTAACTGTGGTATGCATATATTTCTTGTGTTGATGTTTCCAAAAGCTTTAGTCTAAGGAAACAAGAAGTGTTTTATTTGCATTATTATTTTATTTATTATAGAAGTGAATATTTTAACAATTTCATTTAACAAATAACTTTTGTACTACATATACGTGCTTCAGAATATCCTTTATAATGCTACATACGTGTAAATTTCAAAAAACATTATATGTCTTTGAATAGACTAATACAGACGTTTGTAATAAAAATTGTCTAATGTCTGAGTGAAAATTAATAAGATGAATTGCACTATATATAAAAACTTTCAAATTCAAACAATTTTCTTAAAAATGTGGTTTAATACATAAACAAGTAAATTTACTTCGTATACCCTAAAGATTAGATTTTTGTGTCATGTCGATACGGTTAGTTGGTGTTAGAATGCTGGATCAAGGATCTGCCAAACAGATGCGACATTACCACTGCTAAGGAACACGTCCCCCTATTTGCTAGCATATTATCCCCCATTGAACTTAAAGGGATTTCCTTCTCACCCTTTTAAGTAGAAAAGAAGAATTTGAAGGGATAGAGAGTAGGAAGTTTTTTATCCCAGAATAAAGAAATAATGGCCAAAGTAAATTCTACGGATTCCAGCATCATGACACGTAGAGTTAGACATTTTATTTTGTTAAAGATTTAACGAAAATGCCTGATCTCTTATCAGATCTCTTTACTACTTATCTACCAAAGCCATTCCACTCTAGACGCCTGATCTCTTATAAAGTCTCTTTAATTTTTTTGCCAATGCCACTTCTTTCTCGATGCCTGATCTCTTATCAGATCTCTTTACTACTTATTTACCACAGCCATTCCACTCTAGACGCCTGATCTCTTATAATGTCTCTTTAATTTTCTTGCCAATGCCACTTCTTTCTCGATGCCTGATCTCTTATCAGATCTCTTTACTACTTATCTACCAAAGCCATTCCACTCTAGACGCCTGATCTCTTATAATGTCTCTTTAATTTTCTTGCCAATGCCACTTCTTTCTCGATGCCTGATCTCTTATCAGATCTCTTTACTACTTATTTACCACAGCCATTCCACTCTAGACGCCTGATCTCTTATAAAGTCTCTTTACTACTTATCTACCAAAGCCATTCCACTCTAGACGCCTGATCTCTTATAATGTCTCTTTAATTTTCTTGCCAATGCCACTTCTTTCTAGATGCCTGATTTCTTATCAGATCTCTATTTCTTCTCTCTCTACGATAATCCACACTAGACGCCTGATCTCTTATCATGTCCCATGATTGTTTTCTTCAATTGCAAAAAAGCGATTAAATAGTAAGAAACAAAAATAACAGTCCAACACCATATACTGTATAAAAAGGGAAATGGTAAATAGCATTGTAAATGGTTTGGAAATTCACTTTCTACTTTAACACTTAATAATGCGATTCTGTCAGGTACATAATTATATTAACTGTAAATATAAATTAAGAAGTAACTAAAATATAATTTGTCTTTGTTGATTTCAGTAGGAATAGTTTTAATTTTGTTTTATTTGTTGGTTTTTGTTGGGAACATATCTAGTGTGTAAAGGATTGTTATAAACTGTAGTGTACTTACAAGGGTGAGTTGGGGTGAAGGGGTAGTCAAGTGAAGGCAGTCTGGAAGCCGTCGAGGCGTGCAATGACGGCGGACAGTGGTAACAGAACATTCCGTGGTGGTGTCCTGCGATCTGAAAGCAAAAACATCTGCTAATAATATACCGATTCTGGCCACCGAACCTTTGCAGCTATAGCTGGCAATATGTATATATAAAATACACAAACAACTCAAGAAAATTTTAATTTACTCTAACAAACCCCAAATTTTGTTTATAAGGGTATCAATATATAGTTTGTTTATAATATATTTATACTTTTTATTAAATTTCTTCTATTAGCTCTCACTCTCCTGATATATACTACATGTATATATATATATATATATATATATATATATATATATATATATATATATATATTGAATAGTTATTATCTGGAGTACATCCGTTAATTCTGCATTGCATAGAATCGCAATTCCGACGTTTCGCTAGAATCTCATACAGCTCTTCAACTGATGTTGGGTTCATCTCGTCAATGCTAGATGAGATTCTAGCGAAACGTCGGAAATACGATTCTATGCACTGTAGAATGAACGGATGTACTCCAGATAATAACTATTCATCATATTTTTCTATCCGTGAAGGAATATGTATCAGCATATATATGTGTGTGTATATATATATATATATATTGAATAGTTATTATCTGGAGTACATCCGTTCATTCTGCATTGCATAGAATCGCAATTCCGACGTTTCGCTAGAATCTCATACAGCTCTTCAACTGATGTTGGGTTCATCACGTCAATGCTAGATGAGATTCTGGCGAAACGTCGGAAATACGATTCTATACACTGTAGAATGAACGGATGTACTCCAGATAATAACTATTCATCATATTTTTCTATCCGTGAAGGAATATGTATCAGCATATATATGTGTGTGTGTATATATATATATATATATATATATATATATATATATATATATATATATATATATACATATATACATATAAATTCAATTATAATTTTTGTATTTGTATTTAGACTTTTGTTCTTTATTAATACACAAGAAAACATACTGCGATATATATATATATATATATATATATATATATATATATATATATATATATATGTACATATCTTGTATGTATGTATCTTGTGTATGTATATATCTTGCACAGTACAAATTTTCAATTGTTAATAAAAATACGTTTTTATTCATCCAATAAAGTTCAATTAAAAAACATTTTTCAACATATAGGTCTCGTTAATAGCAAGTAATGTTAATATAGTTTTTTCAAAAATGTTATTCAGCCATTAAATTATAAAAAATTATGAGTTACTCATTTAAAATTAAATCGGATTCGAACTGACTACCTTCATGTTCGAAGTCTACGCTTTTTGGCATTGAGCCAACTTCCCATAGGTTGAATGGAACTGTTTAAAGAACTATATGAAAAACCTTAAATTGTTGCCATAGTTACCACACAATAATTAATCATAAATATCATAAGTAATGCTCTAGGATTAAAAATGAATGGAAAGAATAGACTAAATAAACAAACTGGATTAACGGTATCGAACCTCACTTCACACACGGACAATGCGAAGAGAAACTACAACACAGAAAGGAAAATGAAACATTGCAAGGAAATTCGCTTTCTTTTTGCCACTTAATATTGTTATTTTGACATATCTATATACAATACATATTTATATTAATTGTAATTATAAAATAAAAAGAAACTTAATTAAAATTTTTTTTCCTTCTTAATCTAAGATGGAATTGACTTTAAAAATAAATTTTTCATGACCAAAATTAGTTTAAAGGCATATCATGATAAAGTCGATACGTGCGTAAAATCACCCTATTAATAGTTAAATTTACCTTAGTTATTTATTGTCTATTCTAATGTTCTATAAAAAAGCATGAATACCCAATGCAATACAGAATTCCTAAATTTTATTTTTAAATTAAATTTTAGAATCCATCATATTTATAAACAAATTTACTATAATGACTAACGATTAATTAATAAGCTGTAGTTTATTAATAATAAATATAGCTTAGGTTATTAATAAGTCTGTATAGTACATTATTATATTTCCCGTTAGTATATTAGAAAGGGGTATAATTATCTCTAGGTGTAAAATGTAAAATACAGAAAGAGTTTTACCTACGAGAAATAAACATAGCTCTTGTACAAAATCAACGTTATAACAGAAGTCTAATTAATTCAGTACACGGTATTTCTGAAATATAGGAAATATCAATGAGAAATGATTTTAACATAACCTCGGAGCTACCTCTAATTGAAGAATAAAACAGATGTTAACATTTGTGGATTTTGTTAATCTCCGGAAAGATTCTTTTAGTTCATGGATACCTGACGTTTGAAATGTGACAAAATATTTCTACTTGCTCCAGAAATTTTATGGGGACGGAAATTCACGGGAAATTTCATGCTTACAGAATTAAAAATAAAGATATATATACAGATTTATACTAAATTCTTGTTATTAAATAGCCGTAAATTTATTTTATAATTTTCATTTTTTTTTTTTTTTATTCCAAGACGCTAGTCAACAGATTCATATATATATATATATATATATATATATATATATATATATATATATATATATATATATATATAGATAGATAGATAGATAGATAGATAGATAGATAGACAGATAGATAGATAGATTCCCAAAAGGTCTGTATCGACATTTCCTGCTCTCACTTAGTCCTAAAAAATTGCAAATAAAGTAGAAAGAGAAATATGAAAACACAAAATTGGAATTGTGATTTAAATTTAGAAATTAAATCATGAGTATTTACAAATAGCGTTTTAATTATTTTGCAGTTCCACGATTACCTGTATAAATTTAATCACAGCAGTGCTTTATGCCAACATTAATAGTTATTATTATTAGTAGATTATTAATTAATAATAAATTAGTGGAAGAAGGTACAATCGTTCATTTATCGTCACTTTCTCTGTACAAAATAAACTTTGAAATAAAAAAAAACTGTTTTTTTATTTTCAAACCAAATTAGGTGACAATATAAAAATTATAATAAATTTCTTGAGCACTGTAGATATTGTATCTAAATAAATAAAATTGTTTTGCTCAATTAGTTGTGAAAAATACTTAGAAAAAAATACTTCTGAAAATGATCAACAAGTAATCAAAATATACATCAGGCAATTGTAGTAATATAGAAGATTTGTGTGTTGTGGTTAGTGGAATTTTATTTATTTAAATAAAAACCTGGTTATATAAACTAAAAATGTCTCAGTATAATTTAAAAGTTTTTTTTAAATTTACATTTGACGATAATTAGAATTCAGATTAAAAGAGTATTTAAATATTATATTTTAAAACCATTAAATATCTGTAAACCTTATGAGTAGATAATGTAAGTCTTATGATTTGATAGTTGTTCAGTGAATACCGAATTGTTTTCGAGACATTTTTTTTCAATAGACGTTTATTATTTTTTTTACATAGTTATTTGTTATATATTTTAATATTTAATGAAGAAAGAGTTAGTAATATTTAGTTCTAATAATAAATTAATTATTACAAATATTTGACATATGTTAACCAAATTTTATACATGGCGTCTTAAATTTTAATTATTAATTTCTTTTAATTTTATATTTATTTTTAAATATATTTATCATGCAATGCTTGATTCTAAGTATTTTTCAAGTATATATGGTGCTACTTTATTTTTGGTTAAAATGGGTTTCCATTTTCATCTTGCAATTTGTTATATTATATTCAAAATAATAACTGAAAAATATTTAGCCTAATGGTAGACAACATACTTTTAGTCGATTTCATCGAACCTTTATTACTTCATCTGTAATCAACTAACCTTCTCCAGGAAGCATTATGTATATATTAGAAATAACGCAATATAGCCTATCTAATCCCATCGACGTGCGAAACATTAAAAATTAATTTCATTAGGTGTGAAACCTTTATGGAATTAATTTGAGTGGATCGAATCCTTTGTACGAGGCGGCGGTTATCTTGAAGGGGTTGTCAGGTGAAGGCTTAGCTTAGGGGTTGAAAGCAAATGCATGTGCAATCACTTGCGTGAACGATGTTATTGCCGGTTCATCCCTCACAGTGGCGTTGGCGACAACCTATTCCCGTTGTGAATTGGGTTACGCTGCCTTCTAGATTGACTGTCAGTGTACGGAAATCTTGCAAATCCGTCTTTCAATAACGCTGTTAGAATGGACGCAAGTGGGATCTAACCAAAACTTTCTTTTTCAGAGTTTTTAACGTAATTCTCTCATAACGACGATAAAAACAGCGATTTATTCCAAGTATATGTTCATCCACATATTAAAGTCTTCAAATATACAGAGAAATATTTAGTTAATTAGGGATAAAGGTGAAATACATATGTTTGTAATTGGTTAGCAAGAAACAAATTTAAAATAATAATTTTGTATACTGTAGTCTTTAGTAGGGATGAACGGATACCGATTCTCTAACTCTGAAATCATCGATCCCAATGGTATCGAGTAATCGATTCTCCATTGATGAAGCGCCTATTCCGATTCTTGTTTTTTCCTGTTAAAATACGTGTGCTGTGTAATTTGTAGATAAAATAATTAATTATCAACTATGTCTTATTTATTTATTAGTTGCTTTGAATGAATTAAACGACTAAAGCAAATGTCGATTTGAGATAACGAAAATGTCATTATTATTTTATCTCTTTTACATTAGTTTATGACTATCCGAACTTTAAGTTAAAGTTCCAATAGTCATAAACTAATGTAAAAATGATTAATTAAGTTTCACCGAATGTAATGACTACAAAATTCAAGAGTAACATTATTAATTATGATGTAGCAACAAAGACGATATAAGGCACTTTTGGTTCGTTTGTTTGTCACCGCTCTTCTCGCTCTGCTATCTCACTCTAACTTTTGCGGAGTCGACTCTCTCTCTCTCCCTCTCCCTCTCTCTCCCTCTCTCTCTCTCTCTCCCTTTCTCCCTCTCTCTCTCTCCCTCTCTCTCTCTCCCTCTCTCTCTCTCTCTCCCTCTCTCTCTCTCTCTCTCTCTCTCTCTCTCTCTCTCTCACTCTCTATCCCCCCCCAATACGTTATTCATCCAATCACGTTCAAATACATTTTTTTTAACCTATATTGGATGACAATTGATATTAATACAGTTTTTATCAAACTTTTTTTGAATAATAAATTATAAAAGTTTGGAGGGTCTTAGGTTGCATTTTAACTGAGTATCTTCATGTTCGAAGTAGCACTTTTTGGCACTGAGCTAACGTTCCATAGCTAAAACTGAACTTCTCAAAGATCTATATGAAAAACCTCCATTGTATAACTTTAAATTGTTGCCATGTTTACCACACAATATCATAAATAATGCTTTAGAATTAAAAGTTATTGAAAAGAATAAAATAAACAAACAAACTGGATTAACGTTATCGAACCTTGCTTCAAAAAGAGACAATGCGAAAGGAAAACGGAAATAAACTACAACACAATGTAAGCGAGGGAAAAAGAGTATTAATAAATAGTAGCAATCACAAGTAATAGTACAACACCATACATAGAAAGGGAAACGGAGAATTTCAAGGAAAAAATAAAGCCTATAAATAGTAACAAATAAAAATAATAGTCCAACACCAGGGATAGAAGAAAATGGAAAATGGAAATTCACTTCCTATTTTGCCACTTAATATTGTTATTCTGACATATGTATATACAATTTATATGAATTGTATTTATTAAATAAATAAAAAATAAAATAAATTTGTTTTCTTGACTTAGGTAGGAATTGACTTTAAAACAAAATTTGTATTACTTGTTCTATAAGTAGCCTGATGGTCTATGGAAAACGCAATAAGTCTCACGTTACATGATATAATCTTAAGTAATAACCAAATTAATTAACTAGGGGCTACTGCTTATAATGTGATTCAAATACCAATACATTTTATGCTAGAAATGCTATAGTATTTCTTGGTAAACAATGCACAGTTACATGACGTTGTTCTGAGAACTCCCTTTCTCTTTGGTCAAGCCTGCCAACACTATTCTGAATCACGTAATTTTCATTATTTATAGCCAGCCTAAAGTTGTGGACATGTTCATCAGCCCCTCCTCCAGCATTGTAAGTGGCCCTTATTCCTCTCCACTACCAATCCTAAATACTCATCTGCGAATTCGCGGTCTTCCTCCATTTCGATTTATTTCATAATTTTCACTTAAACATAACACTAAAACCAACAAACATAAACATTAAATTACGCAATGTTCCTGTAAATTATCCTTAACCATTATCTTTACTGCACGCCATTCCCAAATAATTTTACACAAACTATCAGACTTCCTTTGTTAGATATATTTTAACATTTCAGTTGAAGATAAAAATAAAATATATAAACAAATTCAAAACAGCTGATGTTATCACCATCTGGTATGTAGTGCTTAGTTATTAATAATCCCACTGTATTAAAATTTCTATTAGATATTCATAGAATCTATCAAGCCCAGTGGGGCGAATCCCAGGTAATTTTTGACACGTCTGATAGTTTTCTCACCGTCTTTAGCCCTAAGCTTTAAAATGATTCTAATTAAGATATATTATCTTGTTCCTTACTCCAGAAATCCTATGAATCCGATTCAATTCCGGAATTAAATATTTAGATATTACTTTCAATATTTAAATTAATTTTTTCAATATTCCTTTTTTTAAAATAAATTTTAAAGTTCATTACGTCAACTCTAATAAATTGATAAATAACAGCAGCAACCACCTACTTGTGTGAGTGAATCTTTATTCATCAGTTCAGTAAATGATGATTTCTAAGCTGTACAAAATAGCATTTAAAAATAATTTTAAACATAACCTCGAAATAAAAAGGTAAACAGTTGTATTAAATCATATGTTATAGCCGAGGATACTCAAATAACCTGTTCTATATATAAACATTCACGCTTCTAACATATTGCATGATTTTTACTCTTCAATGAAAACGCGCCATCATAGAAGAGAGAAGTGTAAATTGTAGTAAACAAGAAAACTGATTATGTATGTGTTAAACCATGTTATCTTAAATGTAAAAATTAAATGTTCTCAGAAGACTTTTTAAGGACAAACTGACAGCAGCGGGAGATCCTGTAGAAGCAAGCGCCCTTGTGTCCAGTTGCGTCGAAGGACGTTCGGATTGTCATTTGTTCATTTATTCAGATCTACCGTGAATAAAATCAGATCATATCTGTTAATTGCCAACATTTTATTTGTAACTGGCAAAGTACATAAAGAAATGAGAATTATTTGGGTTTCTTTGTTTAAAAAATTTAATTTCAATACTTGTATACAGCAAACGTTTGGATCTTTAAAGAATCGGAATATTTTAATATAATATTACAGGAGTAATCGTATAAATATTGCAAAAAATACATAAAAAACCTAATGAGAATAATAATACAGAATAATATTACTGTAGATAAGTTTTCATAATAATATTTCTATTTGTAGACTATTAATATTTGAAAAAGTAACCGCAATTTTAAAAAAATTACATTTATGATAAAATAATTTGATTATTACTATTTGTCTGTGGATATTAGCATATTCAATGAAATGCTACGATATTAATTTTTAAAGCAATTATTGTATTATATTGTAACGATAATTAAACATATACACAAACGAAAAATAAATTGTATATTTTAAACATATAGGCTACTAAAATTATTTTAAATATCAACGTATACCCATTTAAAAATGTTGGAAAAAAATTTCACAAAATGCTCTCTAACCGCATTGTTAACCTGATTTAAACAACCTTATGTTGTCTCGGAGGATGGTTACGTTGCAACCGAAATGTACATACACAATTATTACAAAGATTTGTTGCGGTTAGAGGGTGTATTTATTAAAAATTCACCACAGCTTGTTCCAAAAGTGATTATTCATTAAATATTAATAAGTTAAGGTAATTTAATAAAAAAGTCCGCTATTTAACTGACTAATGTTTAACTAAATATTTATAAGCGGGGGGGGGAGCGGAAAAAGTCCTGTTTTATGTAATTATTTGAATATTTGGTTCGTTAATGCAGGCATAAATTAGTAATAATTGTATTTAAAAATGTATAACTCTTTAATATTTATTAAAATAAATTAACGCCTAAAGAGACGGTTGGCAAATTAATCGACGTATTTGCAACACAGACATCAAACGCAATTATTTAATAACTCTAAAAACATGGACGCCATTGCTCGCGGCGGCAGCGCTCTGTAACATCCAGACTTGATTACTACTTAGGTAAATATTTAGCCATTCCAATTACTAGTGCTAAATTCAATCTGTTGGGCAAAGTCAATAAGCAGCCTAAGTAAACAAGACCTGTGATTGGTTCTTCATTACGAGTTACCATGGCAACATTATGGATCAACTGAATATCTGGAAAGGATATTTTTAGTGAATGAAATAAAAACAGTATTGAGTCGGGTGTGTAAATGTGAAGGTGTAGAGTTTTCCAATTTATCTAGTTGTTACGAATATTTCTACCAGCTGTAGGGGTAGGATCGTGCTTGTAACTTATAATGATAGTAGCTTTAAATATCTGAAACTGGTTATAATTTTTAGGAAAAGAAACGTGATTTGTTGTTCGTCCGGAGAGGTTTTATACTCTGAACTGAAACTTAGAGTAGAATTCATTTTTTATCTCGACTTGCGACAGTAACACAAGCAACACACATGCGAAGTAACTCAAATCTACATTTTTTTAAATGCATTTGTAAGATTTCAGCTATTTGCTGTTGTCACATCTAGAACACTACAGGTTGAAACTTAGTGGAAGTATAGTGCGAACCACGTAACCGTGTTCTTGGCCTTGAGAGATCGCAGTAGGCGAGGCGGGAAGTAGAGGGTCAGTATAAATATATCCTAAAACACATGATATAGGGTTATATACCCTCCCGACGATGTCAACAGTATAGGGTTATATACCCTACTGAAGTTGTCAACATTATAGGGTTATATACCCTCCTGAAGTTGTCAACAGTATAGGGTTATAAACCCACCCGAAGATGTCAAACGTATAGGGTTATAAACCCTCCCGACGATGTCAAACGTATAGGGTTATAAACCCTCCCGGAGATTTCAACAGTATAGGGTTATATACCCTCCCGAAGATTTCAACAGCATAGAGTTTATATTCTCTTAAAAATTACAATAATTTAGGATTATATACTCTTCCGAAGATAACAACAGAATAGGGTAATATATTCTCTCAAAGATGATAACAGTATAGGGTGTATATTCTCCCTAAGATGAGAACAATATAGGATTATATACTCTTCCGAAAATGACAAAAGAATAGGGTAATATATTCTCCCAAAGATGACAACAGTATGGGGTATATTTTCTCCCAAAAGTGACAACAATATAGGATTATATACTCTTCAGAAGATAACAACAGAATAGGTTAATATATTCTCTCGAAGATGACAACAGTATAGGGTGTATATTCTCCCTAAGATGAGAACAATATAGGATTATATACTCTTCCGAAGATGACAACAGAATAGGGTAATATATTCTCCCGAAGATGACAACAGTGTAGGGTTTATATTCTCCCAAAGATGACACATGTATAGGGTTATATACTCTCCCGAAGATGACTACAGTATAAGGCTATATACTCTCCCGAAGATTAAAAACGTATGAGGCTATATACACTCCGAGGATGACAACAGAATATGGTTATAACTCTTCGTTTTATAACAAGGTACATACTTGTATTTATTTCTCTTTTAACAATGCATTACATTGGAATTACGTTCACTCCACTTCAGAGAGCACAACGGTGCGTGCCCCCCGCCCCATCAGGCAGTCATAAGTTAGTTACACTAGATGCAATTACATTATTCCCAAAATTATAAAGTTTACATAGAAGTGCTTTATATTTGTAAATATTTGGGGAAAAGAAATGTTTTGTGTTTTGTACTTTCCATTCTATTAACATACAATATTTTATTACAAATTGCAGTTCTAATGTTCGATGTTGTTCTTAGGTTCCAAATTGTGGAATTGATTTAATAACGTAGAATGAAAATTGTATAACAAGATAATGTTATTTATAATATTCCTAAAACATTCTTTTCATTTTAATACAAAATGAAAATGGTGTAATATTTTAACTTTATATGTCTCACTTCAATGCAATTTTTAGTATCCAAACACTCAACTTGCCTGTAATTGTTTAGTGCTAGAATAGTGCATAGAATAAGTTTCCAGCATTTTAATTTAAGTAATTCATTGGGGAAACCATTTCATACACCTAGACTTATTTCGCAGTAGTTTGTTACACAAACTTTTGTGGGCCTCCCACTTCGATTAAACTCTAGATTCTATAACTTCCACGATTTCCTAATTCTTTTCTCATTCCATGCCACAATGTATTTAATTTAAAGATTATCATGGAACCCTCGGGGACAATGTGTTTAATTTAAACATATTGGTGGTAATCTTTTAAATACAATGGGGACCTTCATGACAGTATATATTGGAGATTTATATGTATATATATATATATATATATATATATGTATATATATAATACGTTTTCATGTTTAATAATTTAAAACAACATAGGTTATTCAAATATTGTAATTTTCATTCCTGATGATGTTGGTACTGTTTGCCGACGAAACGCTTTGGATATAAATTAATAAATATTCTTGTATTTGAATAACCTATGTTGTTTTAAAATATATATATATATATATATATATATATATATATATATATATATATATATTTGTAGCTTTACAACACTGTTTTCTTGTATTAATTTATTACTTTCACTATATGTACTTAAACAAGAATCTTACTTGGTATTTATGCGAGTTAACTTTGATATACTGGTCTTGTCTCCATCATCGGTCATATATATATATATATATATATATATATTAGGGATGGGCCGATTCCGATTCTCGATTCCAGGAATCGTCGATTCTAGGTGGTATCGAGGAATCGTCGATACTCGATTCTTCATCATAAAAGTGTCGATTCCGATTCCACACGATTCCGAATATTTATAAAAATACGTGTCGGACCAACTGGCCCAACATAGTTTTTTCCTACCGTAAATGAAACGTAAATAAACACCGTCGGACCAATTTACCCGACATTGTTTTTGATTTAATTAAATTTTATTATCTGTGCAACACTGTTTTGATATTTTTTGTGTTTTGTGTTAGCAAGAAACAACAAAACCATAATTTCATGTCCCGGCTACCCAAATAATAAACAGACTGGTGATAAAAGTGTTTTTGCGCCTATCACTAAGACACGTAAACGTGTCACATGTGATTGATTTGTGAGTATATAAATGTTTTGAATATAGAACTAAAGTGTAATATATTCTCTCTCTGATAAGTAATGCTACAGGTCCAGTAAATACTATCCAAGATTCATATTAAGTAAAAGTTTTAACACCAAATAATTTACTTGTTAAGGAATTTACATTATAATTTACTTCCTAGTAAGGATGAGTTTATCTAAGTGTATCAATGTTTGTACTTAACTTTCACAAAGTCCGTTTTTAAGGATTATTTTACAACTAAATATTTAGTCAATATTTCCGACTTACTTTTAAGGTTTTGTAAAATTTTGAAAACAGTATTGAAAATCATTACAATACGTTATAACAAATATGTGTGTCGGCCCGTAACTACGGACAAAAAGCTCTTAGAATAACACATGTTTTTAATCCTGTCGGCGTTTATCTATCAAACAAAAACCATCGTAAATACATCTGTAAGTAGTGTGAAGCTTGTTGTTAAATACTGTGCCTTAATTTTTCCAAAAGTAGCAACACCAGCTGAGTAGTACTAATAAACATAAAGCGTTAAGAGGCCTGGCGGTATTCGGTTCAGGGTACTGGCCGTCGCGTCAATTCGATGACGGTTAACATAAACTGACGGCGGAAAACCACATAATATATCAAATATGAAAAAGCACTTAAACAACATTCATTTTGCCCAAATTTATCAACAAAAAAGATCTATACTTGAAGAAACTTTATCCTCAGACACAGGACCTACAAGTGATAGTCGGTTAAAAATCAACTGGGATTGAGTAATAAATACAAAATAGGCCTGAATCAGTTGCACTTGTTCCAGACACCTGCAGGAAAAAGGTCCCACCAGATGTGGAGAAGGTATGCCCCACTAATCCAGAATGTTGGGGAAAAAGGTACCCCAGGGGAATTGACAGTAGAAGAAGAAGTAAACAATTATCTGGGGGAACCATTAGCCAGTCCAGATTGTGATGTTGGGAAGTATTTGGCAGTACAAAGTGCCAAATACCCTCATTTAAATGCAATGGCAATAAAATACCTGTCTGCCCACTCGCGACAGTGTTTTCTGAAAAACCTTTCTCAACTTCAGGAGCTATATGTGACTAGCGATGAAACTAGCTTGACCCACAACGTGTTCAAATGCTTGTGTTTTTGAACAGAAATGTACATTACCTGCCAGACTTTTAAATATTAAAACTATCCTATTTGTATTAATTTTTTACTTTTTATGTTGTTCGTTTGTTTTTAATTTTTGTTTTGTTTGGGAGACAATGTAAATAGGCTTAGGAATTTTTTCAAACATCATAAAATAAGTAAAGTTCACATTTTTAACTTTAAAATAAGTCATTACTTTAATCTGATATGTTTTTATGTTTAAAAAAATTCCTATTGATAAATCAAGGTTGAAGGTTTTGTGTAGCCTATTACATTAAAACAGAACTTTTAAAAGGTTTTGCCATATGACCAAGATGTTAACTAAATTAATTATTAGAGAACTAGAATGTAAGCTAATATAACTTGAAAGAATCGAGAATCGACTAAAGAATCGAGAATCGAACGGAAAAGTTTAGAATCGGAATCGGAATCGACAATTTTAGGAATCGGCCCATCCCTAATATATATATATATATATATATATATATATATATATATATATATATATATATATATATATATATATATATATATTGGGCCCTTATGAAATTATCATGAGGTCCTGAGCATTTAAACTTGTTAAACAATCGTATTTTAAACGAATTGTATCCTATCCTTAATACATTGTGCTGGAGTAGCTCTTCCTTTAAAAACCTTCATTTTTTCTGAATAATTTTTAATGAAACTGAAAAACTCTAGACAGAAGGTTGAACTAAATTATCGTCGTAATTTCACCGTACAACAATAAACATAACATGCAAGCAACGTAAGATTAAATGAAGACTGAAACAACCTTGATATCAGTATGTATATTTAAAAATAATAGTTTATTATAACAATATGTTCCTTACTACCCGTACTATTCCTTACTAATAACCGTATCTCTATTGTTGCACTACGCAGATACTAAACAAGGGGGCCTACTATAAACAAAAATTATACATCAATTCCTACTTAAATCAACAACTACAAATTTTCTTTTCTTTTCTTTTTATTTTATAATTACAATTAATATAAATATGTGTATACATATGTCAGAATAACAATATTAAGTGGAAAAATATAAAGTGAATTTCATTGGAATTTTCCATTTTTTTCTAACCCTGGTGTTGGACAATTATTTTTATTTGTTACTATTTATAGGCTTTATTTTTTCGTTGCTTGCATTGATGTAATTTCTTTTTTCTTTCTTTTCGCATTGGCCGTTTGTGAAGCAAGGTTTCATAACGTTAAACCAGTTTGTTTATTTTATTTATTTTCATTAATTTTTAAATCCTAGAGCATTATTTATTATATTGTGTGATAACATTGGCAACAATATAAAGTTATATAATGAAGGTTTTAATTATATCACTGAGAAGTACATTTCTAGCTATGGAAAGTTGGCTCAGTGGCATGTCGAACTTTAGTTCGAACAAGAAGATGCACGGTTTGAATCCGACCCCCCCTCCAAATTTTTATAATTTAATTATTGAATAAATGTTTGTAAAATACTGTATTAACATATATTGTCATCCACTATAAAATCATTTTGGATGAATAACAACGTATTTTATTAACGATTGCAAATTTGGTACAAGATTTATGTCAGCAGACTGTGAGCTAATAGGAGGGATTTAATAAGAAGGTTGCCAACTGTGCAATCAGTTTCTATTTTATATTTACAAGATAACCTTTGTCATTCCATTGCAACTTTATAAAGTATATAAGCCACACCCAATAAAACAAAAATTTACAGTCGATTTTGTCAATATTTACTTTGTTTTCAAGGTTTATAAAACTCACTATTTTCATTTTTCTGCAAGAAGATAACCTCACTACAAACTACAAACAAAAAATTTTTTACTGATCTTCTATGAGGGAACAAGTTAAGGTACGTTATACTAAGGTGTAAACAGTCTAAGATTGTTCTAAAACCCATTCGTATCATTAGGAAATCGCTAAATTAGGTTACTGCATCGAAAGTTTATGCTGTACTCATTCACGCAAGCAGTACATATTGTGAGATAACCAAACACAATTCTAAAATTGTTTTACCTATTTATCAAATTGTTTTAAACTGTTAAACTTTGTTTTTCCTATATTAACAAATCACTCTCGGCAACTTTAGAAGTAATTTGTTATAATTTGTTTTAATCTCAAATCTTGCAACGATCTAATCATAATGCCCTTCATAAAATTAGATACAAACATATAAAGTAACAGAAACAAAAAATTTTTTTTACTTATATAATTAGTTTATTACTTTTTATTTATTGTTTATGTAATTTTTTCTACATCGTATTATACTCGTATTTTATTTTTTATTTTTATGAAAATTTAAAACTAGTTATTTTTAAGTAAAATATTTTACTTTAAACGTATCTTAATACATTTTACAGGTTTTGGCACCACATGCATTTCGATTCACACAAAAGTATCATACCGTTGTAACATAAAATCTTTTCTAGGGCCTATATCAAATGTATATATTTTTAAATAGATTTTTTCGTTTTCTAAAATTCACACACCATTAGTAATTTGCTCTTAAATAATTTTAAGGCATTTGGGAGTTTTTAAGGTTTTAATATAAAATACCAAAAATCTATAATTTTATTTTAAATTTTATAACCAGCATACATTTGGCTCAAGTTTTATTAAATTAAAACAACTTCTATTTTTTCAGTCATATTAGCTAAACGTTTTATCATTAGTCTATATATCTCGGAGAATGTCCCTTGGAAACGCAGATCAAAGTAAATTCATATTTTTGAGGATGATATTGCAAAATAATATTAAGATAGAACTTAAGGATATTATATAATATTTTCTCGTGATCATAGGCATGAGTTGTCAATTTTTAAAATCACAATACTAAAAAGTGCTTTAAACAGCAAGTGAAGTAGAAATATATTTTGAAATAACAATAAAAAAAAATTACAGCTGTACTAAACAATAATCTAGTGTTTCCTAAAATACTTAAAGATTTAGTATTTAATCCTTTTAAAAATTATTTTATTTAACCTACTTTATTTGTGGTTGTCCCCTTGTCAAAATCACACGTCGTCTTGAGCACAGTTCACAGTTGTGCCCGGAGCGGTTCGGGCACAGTTCACAGTAGTTGGCAAGCGACAATTGAGCACACCACTGCCTGCATAAGTTGAGGGGCTAATAGTCTAATCATCCAGTTAATAAGTGTAGAAGATTTAATCAAGCACAATTAAGGCCATATCGTTAGTGACGAGGGGTCTTGTACTATCCATTCTAAAACTATTTTCGCTTGTGTTTGCTGTCCTATTCAACTGATAATTGAATTCGTGTAAATATTGATTTTATTTAAAAATATTTATTTATCATAACTACTTTATACAACCGATTATATCGAGTGCCAATTATAGGATAAATATACATAAATAGTTTTACCTTATTTTGCGAAACTTTTTTAATTTTACGTCGTTAAACCACTATGTACAGGATCTTTTTATAAACTCTTTAATAAAGTCGTGAGTAATTACATGAAAACAAAAAAACAACTCTGCGAGACTGTATTTCTTTGAGAGAAATTAAAAGGAACCGATGGAATTCGGATCGACAAGCAGTGGACTTTACCATAGTGGCCTGGAAAGCGAACGTGGCAGTGCCGACTTTGCAGTGTCCACTAAAGCTCAGTTAAACCTTCCCAATTTCTTACAAGGAGGCATAATATTATGCTTCTCAATGAGTGTGAACGTGTTGGGAAAGTCAGAAGAAACTTATGCTCAGGATTTCTAAAGCAACACTGCGGTTTTCATTATATCCCGATAGTTTTGAATGAATGAGAACAAAACACTCTTTCTAATAAAGGAATAACGTTATCTAAGACTAGCCACGCACCGGTTACAGCAAGGCGCGGCGCGATGTTTTGGCTTAAGGCGCACAGTGGATCAGCAACGGCAAGGCATCGCGAGGCAGTGCCTTAAGGCTCTTTGTATTGCCTCATCAATTTTCGTCTGTCGAACAAAAGGCATAAGACAAATCGTGCTGCGCATGCACAGGGATCGCCCAGTTCATTGTAGTCTTTCTTTTGTGGATTGTTGGAGTAATTTACTCAAGAATAATCAAATATCGTTGGTTTGCTACGATAGTATGTCGTTGGTTTGCTACGATAGTATGTCGTTGGTTTGCTACGATAGTATGTCGTTGGTTTGCTACGATAGTATGTCGTGGGCTTGCTATGATAGTATGTCGTGGGTTTGCTACGATAGTATGTCGTTGGTTTGCTACGATAGTATGTCGTTAGTTTGCTACGATAGTATGTCGTTGGTTTGCTACGATAGTATGTCGTGGGTTTGCTACGATAGTATGTCGTGGGTTTGCTACGATAGTATGTCGTAGGTTTGCTACGATAGTATGTCGTTAGTTTGCTACGATAGTATGTCGTTGGCTTGCTACGATAGTATGTCGTTGGCTTGCTACGATAGTATGTCGTTGGCTTGCTACGATAGTACGTCGTAGGTTTGCTACGATAGTATGTCGTAGGTTTGCTACGATAGTATGTCGTTGGTTTGCTACGATAGTATGTCGTTAGTTTGCTACGATAGTATGTCGTTGGTTTGCTACGATAGTATGTCGTTAGTTTGCTACGATAGTATGTCGTAGGTTTGCTACGATAGTATGTCGTTGGTTTGCTACGATAGTATGTCGTTGGTTTGCTACGATAGTATGTCGTTAGTTTGCTACGATAGTATGTCGTTAGTTTGCTACGATAGTATGTCGTTGGTTTGCTACGATAGTATGTCGTTAGTTTGCTAAGATAGTATGTCGTTGGTTTGCTACGATAGTATGTCGTTGGTTTGCTACGATAGTATGTCGTTGGTTTGCTACGATAGTATGTCGTTGGTTTGCTACGATAGTATGTCGTTAGTTTGCTACGATAGTATGTCGTTAGTTTGCTACGATAGTATGTCGTGGGTTTGCTACGATAGTATGTCGTTAGTTTGCTACGATAGTATGTCGTTGGTTTGCTACGATAGTATGTCGTTAGTTTGCTAAGATAGTATGTCGTTGGTTTGCTACGATAGTATGTCGTTGGTTTGCTACGATAGTATGTCGTTGGTTTGCTACGATAGTATGTCGTTGGTTTGCTACGATAGTATGTCGTTAGTTTGCTACGATAGTATGTCGTTGGTTTGCTACGATAGTATGTCGTTGGTTTGCTACGATAGTATGTCGTTGGTTTGCTACGATAGTATGTCGTTGGTTTGCTACGATAGTATGTCGTTAGTTTGCTACGATAGTATGTCGTTAGTTTGCTACGATAGTATGTCGTTGGTTTGCTACGATAGTATGTCGTTAGTTTGCTACGATAGTATGTCGTAGGTTTGCTACGATAGTATGTCGTTAGTTTGCTAAGATAGTATGTCGTTGGTTTGCTACGATAGTATGTCGTTAGTTTGCTACGATAGTATGTCGTTAGTTTGCTACGATAGTATGTCGTTAGTTTGCTACGATAGTATGTCGTTAGTTTGCTACGATAGTATGTCGTTAGTTTGCTACGATAGTATGTCGTTGGTTTGCTACGATAGTATGTCGTTAGTTTGCTAAGATAGTATGTCGTTGGTTTGCTACGATAGTATGTCGTTGGTTTGCTACGATAGTATATCGTTGGTTTGCTACGATAGTATGTCGTTGGTTTGCTACGATAGTATGTCGTTAGTTTGCTACGATAGTATGTCGTTAGTTTGCTACGATAGTATGTCGTTGGTTTGCTACGATAGTATGTCGTTAGTTTGCTACGATAGTATGTCGTAGGTTTGCTACGATAGTATGTCGTTAGTTTGCTACGATAGTATGTCGTAGGTTTGCTACGATAGTATGTCGTTGGTTTGCTACGATAGTATGTCGTTAGTTTGCTACGATAGTATGTCGTTGGTTTGCTACGATAGTATGTCGTTAGTTTGCTACGATAGTACGTCGTAGGTTTGCTACGATAGTATGTCGTAGGTTTGCTACGATAGTATGTCGTTGGTTTGCTACGATAGTATGTCGTTAGTTTGCTACGATAGTATGTCGTTGGTTTGCTACGATAGTATGTCGTGGGTTTGCTACGATAGTATGTCGTGGGTTTGCTACGATAGTATGTCGTAGGTTTGCTACGATAGTATGTCGTTAGTTTGCTACGATAGTATGTCGTTGGCTTGCTACGATAGTATGTCGTTGGCTTGCTACGATAGTATGTCGTTGGCTTGCTACGATAGTACGTCGTAGGTTTGCTACGATAGTATGTCGTAGGTTTGCTACGATAGTATGTCGTTGGTTTGCTACGATAGTATGTCGTTGGCTTGCTACGATAGTATGTCGTGGGTTTGCTACGATAGTATGTCGTAGGTTTGCTACGATAGTATGTCGTTGGTTTGCTACGATAGTATGTCGTGGGTTTGCTACGATAGTATGTCGTTGGCTTGCTACGATAGTATGTCGTGGGTTTGCTATGATAGTATGTCGTTGGTTTGCTACGATATTATGTCTTGGGTTTGCTATGATAGTATGTCGTGGGTTTGCTACGATAGTATGTCGTTGGTTTACTACGATAGTATGTCGTGGGTTTGCTACGATAGTATGTCGTGGGTTTGCTACGATAGTATGTCGTGGATTTGCTACGATAGTATGTCGTGGGTTTGCTACGATAGTATGTCGTGGGTTTGCTACGATAGTATGTCGTAGGTTTGCTACGATAGTATGTCGTTAGTTTGCTACGATAGTATGTCGTTGGCTTGCTACGATAGTATGTCGTTGGCTTGCTACGATAGTATGTCGTTGGCTTGCTACGATAGTACGTCGTAGGTTTGCTACGATAGTATGTCGTAGGTTTGCTACGATAGTATGTCGTTGGTTTGCTACGATAGTATGTCGTTAGTTTGCTACGATAGTATGTCGTTGGTTTGCTACGATAGTATGTCGTTAGTTTGCTACGATAGTATGTCGTAGGTTTGCTACGATAGTATGTCGTTGGTTTGCTACGATAGTATGTCGTTGGTTTGCTACGATAGTATGTCGTTAGTTTGCTACGATAGTATGTCGTTAGTTTGCTACGATAGTATGTCGTTGGTTTGCTACGATAGTATGTCGTTAGTTTGCTAAGATAGTATGTCGTTGGTTTGCTACGATAGTATGTCGTTCGTTTGCTACGATAGTTTGTCGTTGGTTTGCTACGATAGTATGTCGTTGGTTTGCTACGATAGTATGTCGTTAGTTTGCTACGATAGTATGTCGTTAGTTTGCTACGATAGTATGTCGTGGGTTTGCTACGATAGTATGTCGTTAGTTTGCTACGATAGTATGTCGTTGGTTTGCTACGATAGTATGTCGTTAGTTTGCTAAGATAGTATGTCGTTGGTTTGCTACGATAGTATGTCGTTGGTTTGCTACGATAGTATGTCGTTGGTTTGCTACGATAGTATGTCGTTGGTTTGCTACGATAGTATGTCGTTAGTTTGCTACGATAGTATGTCGTTGGTTTGCTACGATAGTATGTCGTTGGTTTGCTACGATAGTATGTCGTTGGTTTGCTACGATAGTATGTCGTTGGTTTGCTACGATAGTATGTCGTTAGTTTGCTACGATAGTATGTCGTTAGTTTGCTACGATAGTATGTCGTTGGTTTGCTACGATAGTATGTCGTTAGTTTGCTACGATAGTATGTCGTAGGTTTGCTACGATAGTATGTCGTTAGTTTGCTAAGATAGTATGTCGTTGGTTTGCTACGATAGTATGTCGTTAGTTTGCTACGATAGTATGTCGTTAGTTTGCTACGATAGTATGTCGTTAGTTTGCTACGATAGTATGTCGTTAGTTTGCTACGATAGTATGTCGTTAGTTTGCTACGATAGTATGTCGTTGGTTTGCTACGATAGTATGTCGTTAGTTTGCTAAGATAGTATGTCGTTGGTTTGCTACGATAGTATGTCGTTGGTTTGCTACGATAGTATATCGTTGGTTTGCTACGATAGTATGTCGTTGGTTTGCTACGATAGTATGTCGTTAGTTTGCTACGATAGTATGTCGTTAGTTTGCTACGATAGTATGTCGTTGGTTTGCTACGATAGTATGTCGTTAGTTTGCTACGATAGTATGTCGTAGGTTTGCTACGATAGTATGTCGTTAGTTTGCTACGATAGTATGTCGTTGGTTTGCTACGATAGTATGTCGTTAGTTTGCTACGATAGTATGTCGTAGGTTTGCTACGATAGTATGTCGTTGGTTTGCTACGATAGTATGTCGTTAGTTTGCTACGATAGTATGTCGTTGGTTTGCTACGATAGTATGTCGTTAGTTTGCTACGATAGTACGTCGTAGGTTTGCTACGATAGTATGTCGTAGGTTTGCTACGATAGTATGTCGTTGGTTTGCTACGATAGTATGTCGTTAGTTTGCTACGATAGTATGTCGTTGGTTTGCTACGATAGTATGTCGTGGGTTTGCTACGATAGTATGTCGTGGGTTTGCTACGATAGTATGTCGTAGGTTTGCTACGATAGTATGTCGTTAGTTTGCTACGATAGTATGTCGTTGGCTTGCTACGATAGTATGTCGTTGGCTTGCTACGATAGTATGTCGTTGGCTTGCTACGATAGTACGTCGTAGGTTTGCTACGATAGTATGTCGTAGGTTTGCTACGATAGTATGTCGTTGGTTTGCTACGATAGTATGTCGTTGGCTTGCTACGATAGTATGTCGTGGGTTTGCTACGATAGTATGTCGTAGGTTTGCTACGATAGTATGTCGTTGGTTTGCTACGATAGTATGTCGTGGGTTTGCTACGATAGTATGTCGTTGGCTTGCTACGATAGTATGTCGTGGGTTTGCTATGATAGTATGTCGTTGGTTTGCTACGATATTATGTCTTGGGTTTGCTATGATAGTATGTCGTGGGTTTGCTACGATAGTATGTCGTTGGTTTACTACGATAGTATGTCGTGGGTTTGCTACGATAGTATGTCGTGGGTTTGCTACGATAGTATGTCGTGGATTTGCTACGATAGTATGTCGTGGGTTTGCTACGATAGTGTGTCGTGGGCTTGCTACGATAGTATGTCGTTGGCTTGCTACGATAGTATGTCGTGGATTTGCTACGATAGTATGTCGTGGGTTTACTATGATAGTATGTCGTGGGTTTGCTACGATAGTATGTCGTGGGTTTGCTACGATAGTATGTCGTTGGCTTGCTACGATAGTATGTCGTGGGTTTGCTACGATAGTATGTCGTTGGCTTGCTACGATAGTATGTCGTTGGCTTGCTACGATAGTATGTCGTTGGTTTGCTACGATAGTATGTCGTTGGCTTGCTACGATAGTATGTCGTGGGTTTGCTACGATAGTATGTCGTGGGTTTGCTACGATAGTATGTCGTTGGCTTGCTACGATAGTATGTCGTGGGTTTGCTACGATAGTATGTCGTGGGTTTGCTACGATAGTATGTCGTTGGTTTGCTACGATAGTATGTCGTTGGTTTACTACGATAGTATGTCGTTGGTTTGCTACGATAGTATGTCGTTGGTTTGCTACGATAGTATGTCGTTGGTTTGCTACGATAGTACGTCGTTGGTTTACTACGATAGTATGTCGTGGGTTTGCTACGATAGTATGTCGTGGGTTTGCTACGATAGTATGTCGTGGATTTGCTACGATAGTATGTCGTGGGTTTGCTACGATAGTGTGTCGTGGGCTTGCTACGATAGTATGTCGTGGATTTGCTACGATAGTATGTCGTGGATTTGCTACGATAGTATGTCGTGGGTTTGCTACGATAGTATGTCGTGGGTTTGCTACGATAGTATGTCGTGGGTTTGCTACGATAGTATGTCGTGGATTTGCTACGATAGTATATCGTTGGTTTGCTACGATAGTATGTCGTGGGTTTGCTAAGATAGTATGTCGTTGGTTTGCTACGATAGTATGTCGTTGGCTTGCTACGATAGTATGTCGTTGGCTTGCTACGATAGTATGTCGTGGATTTGCTACGATAGTATGTCGTGGGCTTGCTACGATAGTATGTCGTGGGTTTGCTACGATAGTATGTCGTTGGCTTGCTACGATAGTATGTCGTGGGTTTGCTACGATAGTATGTCGTTGGCTTGCTACGATAGTATGTCGTTGGCTTGCTACGATAGTATGTCGTGGATTTGCTACGATAGTATGTCGTGGGCTTGCTACGATAGTATGTCGTGGGTTTGCTACGATAGTATGTCGTTGGCTTGCTACGATAGTATGTCGTTGGTTTGCTACGATAGTATGTCGTTGGTTTACTACGATAGTATGTCGTTGGCTTGCTACGATAGTATGTCGTGGGTTTGCTACTATAGTATGTCGTGGGTTTGCTACGATAGTATGTCGTTGGCTTGCTACGATAGTATGTCGTGGGTTTGCTACGATAGTATGTCGTTGGTTTGCTACGATAGTATGTCGTTGGCTTGCTACGATAGTATGTCGTGGGTTTGCTACGATAGTATGTCGTGGGTTTGCTACGATAGTATGTCGTTGGTTTGCTACGATAGTATGTCGTTGGTTTGCTACGATAGTATGTCGTTGGCTTGCTACGATAGTATGTCGTTGGCTTGCTACGATAGTATGTCGTGGGTTTGCTACGATAGTATGTCGTTGGCTTGCTACGATAGTATGTCGTTGGCTTGCTACGATAGTATGTCGTGGGTTTGCTACGATAGTATGTCGTGGATTTGCTACGATAGTATGTCGTTGGTTTACTACGATAGTATGTCGTGGGTTTGCTACGATAGTATGTCGTGGGTTTGCTACGATAGTATGTCGTGGATTTGCTACGATAGTATGTCGTGGGTTTGCTACGATAGTGTGTCGTGGGCTTGCTACGATAGTATGTCGTTGGCTTGCTACGATAGTATGTCGTGGATTTGCTACGATAGTATGTCGTGGGTTTACTACGATAGTATGTCGTGGGTTTGCTACGATAGTATGTCGTGGGTTTGCTACGATAGTATGTCGTGGATTTGCTACGATAGTATGTCGTGGGTTTGCTACGATAGTATGTCGTGGGTTTGCTAAGATAGTATGTCGTGGGTTTGCTACGATAGTATGTCGTGGGTTTGCTACGATAGTTTGTCGTTGGCTTGCTACGATAGTATGTCGTGGATTTGCTACGATAGTATGTCGTGGGCTTGCTACGATAGTATGTCGTGGGTTTGCTACGATAGTATGTCGTTGGCTTGCTACGATAGTATGTCGTGGGTTTGCTACGATAGTATGTCGTTGGCTTGCTACGATAGTATGTCGTTGGCTTGCTACGATAGTATGTCGTTGGTTTGCTACGATAGTATGTCGTTGGCTTGCTACGATAGTATGTCGTGGGTTTGCTACGATAGTATGTCGTGGGTTTGCTACGATAGTATGTCGTTGGCTTGCTACGATAGTATGTCGTGGGTTTGCTACGATAGTATGTCGTGGGTTTGCTACGATAGTATATCGTTGGTTTGCTACGATAGTATGTCGTTGGTTTACTACGATAGTATGTCGTTGGTTTGCTACGATAGTATGTCGTTGGTTTGCTACGATAGTATGTCGTTGGTTTGCTACGATAGTACATCGTTGGTTTACTACGATAGTATGTCGTGGGTTTGCTACGATAGTATGTCGTGGGTTTGCTACGATAGTATGTCGTGGATTTGCTACGATAGTATGTCGTGGGTTTGCTACGATAGTATGTCGTGGGTTTGCTACGATAGTATGTCGTAGGTTTGCTACGATAGTATGTCGTTAGTTTGCTACGATAGTATGTCGTTGGCTTGCTACGATAGTATGTCGTTGGCTTGCTACGATAGTATGTCGTTGGCTTGCTACGATAGTACGTCGTAGGTTTGCTACGATAGTATGTCGTAGGTTTGCTACGATAGTATGTCGTTGGTTTGCTACGATAGTATGTCGTTAGTTTGCTACGATAGTATGTCGTTGGTTTGCTACGATAGTATGTCGTTAGTTTGCTACGATAGTATGTCGTAGGTTTGCTACGATAGTATGTCGTTGGTTTGCTACGATAGTATGTCGTTGGTTTGCTACGATAGTATGTCGTTAGTTTGCTACGATAGTATGTCGTTAGTTTGCTACGATAGTATGTCGTTGGTTTGCTACGATAGTATGTCGTTAGTTTGCTAAGATAGTATGTCGTTGGTTTGCTACGATAGTATGTCGTTCGTTTGCTACGATAGTTTGTCGTTGGTTTGCTACGATAGTATGTCGTTGGTTTGCTACGATAGTATGTCGTTAGTTTGCTACGATAGTATGTCGTTAGTTTGCTACGATAGTATGTCGTGGGTTTGCTACGATAGTATGTCGTTAGTTTGCTACGATAGTATGTCGTTGGTTTGCTACGATAGTATGTCGTTAGTTTGCTAAGATAGTATGTCGTTGGTTTGCTACGATAGTATGTCGTTGGTTTGCTACGATAGTATGTCGTTGGTTTGCTACGATAGTATGTCGTTGGTTTGCTACGATAGTATGTCGTTAGTTTGCTACGATAGTATGTCGTTGGTTTGCTACGATAGTATGTCGTTGGTTTGCTACGATAGTATGTCGTTGGTTTGCTACGATAGTATGTCGTTGGTTTGCTACGATAGTATGTCGTTAGTTTGCTACGATAGTATGTCGTTAGTTTGCTACGATAGTATGTCGTTGGTTTGCTACGATAGTATGTCGTTAGTTTGCTACGATAGTATGTCGTAGGTTTGCTACGATAGTATGTCGTTAGTTTGCTAAGATAGTATGTCGTTGGTTTGCTACGATAGTATGTCGTTAGTTTGCTACGATAGTATGTCGTTAGTTTGCTACGATAGTATGTCGTTAGTTTGCTACGATAGTATGTCGTTAGTTTGCTACGATAGTATGTCGTTAGTTTGCTACGATAGTATGTCGTTGGTTTGCTACGATAGTATGTCGTTAGTTTGCTAAGATAGTATGTCGTTGGTTTGCTACGATAGTATGTCGTTGGTTTGCTACGATAGTATATCGTTGGTTTGCTACGATAGTATGTCGTTGGTTTGCTACGATAGTATGTCGTTAGTTTGCTACGATAGTATGTCGTTAGTTTGCTACGATAGTATGTCGTTGGTTTGCTACGATAGTATGTCGTTAGTTTGCTACGATAGTATGTCGTAGGTTTGCTACGATAGTATGTCGTTAGTTTGCTACGATAGTATGTCGTTGGTTTGCTACGATAGTATGTCGTTAGTTTGCTACGATAGTATGTCGTAGGTTTGCTACGATAGTATGTCGTTGGTTTGCTACGATAGTATGTCGTTAGTTTGCTACGATAGTATGTCGTTGGTTTGCTACGATAGTATGTCGTTAGTTTGCTACGATAGTACGTCGTAGGTTTGCTACGATAGTATGTCGTAGGTTTGCTACGATAGTATGTCGTTGGTTTGCTACGATAGTATGTCGTTAGTTTGCTACGATAGTATGTCGTTGGTTTGCTACGATAGTATGTCGTGGGTTTGCTACGATAGTATGTCGTGGGTTTGCTACGATAGTATGTCGTAGGTTTGCTACGATAGTATGTCGTTAGTTTGCTACGATAGTATGTCGTTGGCTTGCTACGATAGTATGTCGTTGGCTTGCTACGATAGTATGTCGTTGGCTTGCTACGATAGTACGTCGTAGGTTTGCTACGATAGTATGTCGTAGGTTTGCTACGATAGTATGTCGTTGGTTTGCTACGATAGTATGTCGTTGGCTTGCTACGATAGTATGTCGTGGGTTTGCTACGATAGTATGTCGTAGGTTTGCTACGATAGTATGTCGTTGGTTTGCTACGATAGTATGTCGTGGGTTTGCTACGATAGTATGTCGTTGGCTTGCTACGATAGTATGTCGTGGGTTTGCTATGATAGTATGTCGTTGGTTTGCTACGATATTATGTCTTGGGTTTGCTATGATAGTATGTCGTGGGTTTGCTACGATAGTATGTCGTTGGTTTACTACGATAGTATGTCGTGGGTTTGCTACGATAGTATGTCGTGGGTTTGCTACGATAGTATGTCGTGGATTTGCTACGATAGTATGTCGTGGGTTTGCTACGATAGTGTGTCGTGGGCTTGCTACGATAGTATGTCGTTGGCTTGCTACGATAGTATGTCGTGGATTTGCTACGATAGTATGTCGTGGGTTTACTATGATAGTATGTCGTGGGTTTGCTACGATAGTATGTCGTGGGTTTGCTACGATAGTATGTCGTTGGCTTGCTACGATAGTATGTCGTGGGTTTGCTACGATAGTATGTCGTTGGCTTGCTACGATAGTATGTCGTTGGCTTGCTACGATAGTATGTCGTTGGTTTGCTACGATAGTATGTCGTTGGCTTGCTACGATAGTATGTCGTGGGTTTGCTACGATAGTATGTCGTGGGTTTGCTACGATAGTATGTCGTTGGCTTGCTACGATAGTATGTCGTGGGTTTGCTACGATAGTATGTCGTGGGTTTGCTACGATAGTATGTCGTTGGTTTGCTACGATAGTATGTCGTTGGTTTACTACGATAGTATGTCGTTGGTTTGCTACGATAGTATGTCGTTGGTTTGCTACGATAGTATGTCGTTGGTTTGCTACGATAGTACGTCGTTGGTTTACTACGATAGTATGTCGTGGGTTTGCTACGATAGTATGTCGTGGGTTTGCTACGATAGTATGTCGTGGATTTGCTACGATAGTATGTCGTGGGTTTGCTACGATAGTGTGTCGTGGGCTTGCTACGATAGTATGTCGTGGATTTGCTACGATAGTATGTCGTGGATTTGCTACGATAGTATGTCGTGGGTTTGCTACGATAGTATGTCGTGGGTTTGCTACGATAGTATGTCGTGGGTTTGCTACGATAGTATGTCGTGGATTTGCTACGATAGTATATCGTTGGTTTGCTACGATAGTATGTCGTGGGTTTGCTAAGATAGTATGTCGTTGGTTTGCTACGATAGTATGTCGTTGGCTTGCTACGATAGTATGTCGTTGGCTTGCTACGATAGTATGTCGTGGATTTGCTACGATAGTATGTCGTGGGCTTGCTACGATAGTATGTCGTGGGTTTGCTACGATAGTATGTCGTTGGCTTGCTACGATAGTATGTCGTGGGTTTGCTACGATAGTATGTCGTTGGCTTGCTACGATAGTATGTCGTTGGCTTGCTACGATAGTATGTCGTGGATTTGCTACGATAGTATGTCGTGGGCTTGCTACGATAGTATGTCGTGGGTTTGCTACGATAGTATGTCGTTGGCTTGCTACGATAGTATGTCGTTGGTTTGCTACGATAGTATGTCGTTGGTTTACTACGATAGTATGTCGTTGGCTTGCTACGATAGTATGTCGTGGGTTTGCTACTATAGTATGTCGTGGGTTTGCTACGATAGTATGTCGTTGGCTTGCTACGATAGTATGTCGTGGGTTTGCTACGATAGTATGTCGTTGGTTTGCTACGATAGTATGTCGTTGGCTTGCTACGATAGTATGTCGTGGGTTTGCTACGATAGTATGTCGTGGGTTTGCTACGATAGTATGTCGTTGGTTTGCTACGATAGTATGTCGTTGGTTTGCTACGATAGTATGTCGTTGGCTTGCTACGATAGTATGTCGTTGGCTTGCTACGATAGTATGTCGTGGGTTTGCTACGATAGTATGTCGTTGGCTTGCTACGATAGTATGTCGTTGGCTTGCTACGATAGTATGTCGTGGGTTTGCTACGATAGTATGTCGTGGATTTGCTACGATAGTATGTCGTTGGTTTACTACGATAGTATGTCGTGGGTTTGCTACGATAGTATGTCGTGGGTTTGCTACGATAGTATGTCGTGGATTTGCTACGATAGTATGTCGTGGGTTTGCTACGATAGTGTGTCGTGGGCTTGCTACGATAGTATGTCGTTGGCTTGCTACGATAGTATGTCGTGGATTTGCTACGATAGTATGTCGTGGGTTTACTACGATAGTATGTCGTGGGTTTGCTACGATAGTATGTCGTGGGTTTGCTACGATAGTATGTCGTGGATTTGCTACGATAGTATGTCGTGGGTTTGCTACGATAGTATGTCGTGGGTTTGCTAAGATAGTATGTCGTGGGTTTGCTACGATAGTATGTCGTGGGTTTGCTACGATAGTTTGTCGTTGGCTTGCTACGATAGTATGTCGTGGATTTGCTACGATAGTATGTCGTGGGCTTGCTACGATAGTATGTCGTGGGTTTGCTACGATAGTATGTCGTTGGCTTGCTACGATAGTATGTCGTGGGTTTGCTACGATAGTATGTCGTTGGCTTGCTACGATAGTATGTCGTTGGCTTGCTACGATAGTATGTCGTTGGTTTGCTACGATAGTATGTCGTTGGCTTGCTACGATAGTATGTCGTGGGTTTGCTACGATAGTATGTCGTGGGTTTGCTACGATAGTATGTCGTTGGCTTGCTACGATAGTATGTCGTGGGTTTGCTACGATAGTATGTCGTGGGTTTGCTACGATAGTATATCGTTGGTTTGCTACGATAGTATGTCGTTGGTTTACTACGATAGTATGTCGTTGGTTTGCTACGATAGTATGTCGTTGGTTTGCTACGATAGTATGTCGTTGGTTTGCTACGATAGTACATCGTTGGTTTACTACGATAGTATGTCGTGGGTTTGCTACGATAGTATGTCGTGGGTTTGCTACGATAGTATGTCGTGGATTTGCTACGATAGTATGTCGTGGGTTTGCTACGATAGTGTGTCGTGGGCTTGCTACGATAGTATGTCGTGGATTTCCTACGATAGTATGTCGTGGATTTGCTACGATAGTATGTCGTGGGTTTGCTACGATAGTATGTCGTGGGTTTGCTACGATAGTATGTCGTGGGTTTGCTACGATAGTATGTCGTGGATTTGCTACGATAGTATGTCGTTGGTTTGCTACGATAGTATGTCGTGGGTTTGCTAAGATAGTATGTCGTTGGTTTGCTACGATAGTATGTCGTTGGCTTGCTACGATAGTATGTCGTTAGCTTGCTACGATAGTATGTCGTGGATTTGCTACGATAGTATGTCGTGGGCTTGCTACGATAGTATGTCGTGGGTTTGCTACGATAGTATGTCGTTGGCTTGCTACGATAGTATGTCGTGGGTTTGCTACGATAGTATGTCGTTGGCTTGCTACGATAGTATGTCGTTGGCTTGCTACGATAGTATGTCGTGGATTTGCTACGATAGTATGTCGTGGGCTTGCTACGATAGTATGTCGTGGGTTTGCTACGATAGTATGTCGTTGGCTTGCTACGATAGTATGTCGTTGGCTTGCTACGATAGTATGTCGTTGGTTTACTACGATAGTATGTCGTTGGCTTGCTACGATAGTATGTCGTGGGTTTGCTACTATAGTATGTCGTGGGTTTGCTACGATAGTATGTCGTTGGCTTGCTACGATAGTATGTCGTGGGTTTGCTACGATAGTATGTCGTGGGTTTGCTACGATAGTATGTCGTGGGTTTGCTACGATAGTATGTCGTTGGTTTGCTACGATAGTATGTCGTTGGTTTGCTACGATAGTATGTCGTTGGCTTGCTACGATAGTATGTCGTGGGTTTGCTACGATAGTATGTCGTGGGTTTGCTACGATAGTATGTCGTTGGTTTGCTACGATAGTATGTCGTTGGTTTGCTACGATAGTATGTCGTTGGCTTGCTACTATAGTATGTCGTTGGCTTGCTACGATAGTATGTCGTGGGTTTGCTACGATAGTATGTCGTTGGCTTGCTACGATAGTATGTCGTTGGCTTGCTACGATAGTACGTCGTGGGTTTGCTACGATAGTATGTCGTTGGCTTGCTACGATAGTATGTCGTTGGCTTGCTACGATAGTATGTCGTTGGCTTGCTACGATAGTATGTCGTTGGCTTGCTACGATAGTATGTCGTTGGTTTGCTACGATAGTATGTCGTTGGCTTGCTACGATAGTATGTCGTTGGCTTGCTACGATAGTATGTCGTGGGTTTGCTACGATAGTATGTCGTTGGCTTGCTACGATAGTATGTCGTTGGCTTGCTACGATAGTATGTCGTGGGTTTGCTACGATAGTATGTCGTTGGCTTGCTACGATAGTATGTCGTTGGGTTGCTATGATAGTATGTCGTGGGTTTGCTACGATAGTATGTCGTGGGTTTGCTACGATAGTATGTCGTTGGTTTGCTACGATAGTATGTCGTTGGTTTGCTACGATAGTATGTCGTTGGCTTGCTACGATAGTATGTCGTTGGCTTGCTACGATAGTATGTCGTTGGCTTGCTACGATAGTATGTCGTTGGCTTGCTACGATAGTATGTCGTGGGTTTGCTACGATAGTATGTCGTTGGTTTGCTACGATAGTATGTCGTTGGCTTGCTACGATAGTATGTCGTTGGCTTGCTACGATAGTATGTCGTGGGTTTGCTACGATAGTATGTCGTTGGTTTGCTACGATAGTATGTCGTTGGTTTGCTACGATAGTATGTCGTTGTTTTGCTACAATAGTATGTCGTGGGCTTGCTACGATAGTATGTCGTGGGTTTGCTACGATAGTATGTCGTTGGCTTGCTACGATAGTATGTCGTTGGCTTGCTACGATAGTATGTCGTTGGTTTACTACGATAGTATGTCGTTGGCTTGCTACGATAGTATGTCGTGGGTTTGCTACTATAGTATGTCGTGGGTTTGCTACGATAGTATGTCGCTGGCTTGCTACGATAGTATGTCGTGGGTTTGCTACGATAGTATGTCGTGGGTTTGCTACGATAGTATGTCGTGGGTTTGCTACGATAGTATGTCGTTGGTTTGCTACGATAGTATGTCGTTGGTTTGCTACGATAGTATGTCGTTGGTTTGCTACGATAGTATGTCGTTGGCTTGCTACGATAGTATGTCGTGGGTTTGCTACGATAGTATGTCGTGGGTTTGCTACGATAGTATGTCGTTGGTTTGCTACGATAGTATGTCGTTGGTTTGCTACGATAGTATGTCGTTGGCTTGCTACGATAGTATGTCGTTGGCTTGCTACGATAGTATGTCGTGGGTTTGCTACGATAGTATGTCGTTGGCTTGCTACGATAGTATGTCGTTGGCTTGCTACGATAGTATGTCGTGGGTTTGCTACGATAGTATGTCGTGGATTTGCTACGATAGTATATCGTTGGTTTACTACGATAGTATGTCGTGGGTTTGCTACGATAGTATGTCGTGGGTTTGCTACGATAGTATGTCGTGGATTTGCTACGATAGTATGTCGTGGGTTTGCTACGATAGTGTGTCGTGGGCTTGCTACGATAGTATGTCGTTGGCTTGCTACGATAGTATGTCGTGGATTTGCTACGATAGTATGTCGTGGGTTTACTACGATAGTATGTCGTGGGTTTGCTACGATAGTATGTCGTGGGTTTGCTACGATAGTATGTCGTGGATTTGCTACGATAGTATGTCGTGGGTTTGCTACGATAGTATGTCGTGGGTTTGCTAAGATAGTATGTCGTGGGTTTGCTACGATAGTATGTCGTGGGTTTGCTACGATAGTATGTCGTTGGCTTGCTACGATAGTATGTCGTGGATTTGCTACGATAGTATGTCGTGGGCTTGCTACGATAGTATGTCGTGGGTTTGCTACGATAGTATGTCGTTGGCTTGCTACGATAGTATGTCGTGGGTTTGCTACGATAGTATGTCGTTGGCTTGCTACGATAGTATGTCGTTGGCTTGCTACGATAGTATGTCGTTGGTTTGCTACGATAGTATGTCGTTGGCTTGCTACGATAGTATGTCGTGGGTTTGCTACGATAGTATGTCGTGGGTTTGCTACGATAGTATGTCGTTGGCTTGCTACGATAGTATGTCGTGGGTTTGCTACGATAGTATGTCGTGGGTTTGCTACGATAGTATGTCGTTGGTTTGCTACGATAGTATGTCGTTGGTTTACTACGATAGTATGTCGTTGGTTTGCTACGATAGTATGTCGTTGGTTTGCTACGATAGTATGTCGTTGGTTTGCTACGATAGTACGTCGTTGGTTTACTACGATAGTATGTCGTGGGTTTGCTACGATAGTATGTCGTGGGTTTGCTACGATAGTATGTCGTGGATTTGCTACGATAGTATGTCGTGGGTTTGCTACGATAGTGTGTCGTGGGCTTGCTACGATAGTATGTCGTGGATTTGCTACGATAGTATGTCGTGGATTTGCTACGATAGTATGTCGTGGGTTTGCTACGATAGTATGTCGTGGGTTTGCTACGATAGTATGTCGTGGGTTTGCTACGATAGTATGTCGTGGATTTGCTACGATAGTATGTCGTTGGTTTGCTACGATAGTATGTCGTGGGTTTGCTAAGATAGTATGTCGTTGGTTTGCTACGATAGTATGTCGTTGGCTTGCTACGATAGTATGTCGTTGGCTTGCTACGATAGTATGTCGTGGATTTGCTACGATAGTATGTCGTGGGCTTGCTACGATAGTATGTCGTGGGTTTGCTACGATAGTATGTCGTTGGCTTGCTACGATAGTATGTCGTGGGTTTGCTACGATAGTATGTCGTTGGCTTGCTACGATAGTATGTCGTTGGCTTGCTACGATAGTATGTCGTGGATTTGCTACGATAGTATGTCGTGGGCTTGCTACGATAGTATGTCGTGGGTTTGCTACGATAGTATGTCGTTGGCTTGCTACGATAGTATGTCGTTGGCTTGCTACGATAGTATGTCGTTGGTTTACTACGATAGTATGTCGTTGGCTTGCTACGATAGTATGTCGTGGGTTTGCTACTATAGTATGTCGTGGGTTTGCTACGATAGTATGTCGTTGGCTTGCTACGATAGTATGTCGTGGGTTTGCTACGATAGTATGTCGTGGGTTTGCTACGATAGTATGTCGTGGGTTTGCTACGATAGTATGTCGTTGGTTTGCTACGATAGTATGTCGTTGGTTTGCTACGATAGTATGTCGTTGGTTTGCTACGATAGTATGTCGTTGGCTTGCTACGATAGTATGTCGTGGGTTTGCTACGATAGTATGTCGTGGGTTTGCTACGATAGTATGTCGTTGGTTTGCTACGATAGTATGTCGTTGGTTTGCTACGATAGTATGTCGTTGGCTTGCTACGATAGTATGTCGTTGGCTTGCTACGATAGTATGTCGTGGGTTTGCTACGATAGTATGTCGTTGGCTTGCTACGATAGTATGTCGTTGGCTTGCTACGATAGTATGTCGTGGGTTTGCTACGATAGTATGTCGTTGGCTTGCTACGATAGTATGTCGTTGGCTTGCTACGATAGTATGTCGTTGGCTTGCTACGATAGTATGTCGTTGGCTTGCTACGATAGTATGTCGTTGGTTTGCTACGATAGTATGTCGTTGGCTTGCTACGATAGTATGTCGTTGGCTTGCTACGATAGTATGTCGTGGGTTTGCTACGATAGTATGTCGTTGGCTTGCTACGATAGTATGTCGTTGGCTTGCTACGATAGTATGTCGTGGGTTTGCTACGATAGTATGTCGTTGGCTTGCTACGATAGTAGAGAAGGCTATCGTTGAGGTGGGTCACTTGGGCGGGAGCCAATAGGAAAGCCGGATTTGCTACCCCCATCCCTTTCCAAGATGGCGGCGCCCATAAGCGCGGGAACAACATTTACACCAAGCCAATAGGAAAGCCGGATTTGCTACCCCAACCCCTTTCCAAGATGGCGACGCCCATAAGCGCGGGAACAACATTTGCACCAAGCCAATAGGAAAGCCGGATTTGTTACCCCAACCCCTATCCAAGATGGCGACGCCCATAAGCGTGGGAAGTTCAAATACTCAACTGTCTGTGTGGGAATCGGTAGGCTAACGCCTGACGGACACCCAACACACGGACGCGTTGCTGCAGGCGCACCAGCAGAAGGGAGATGTGTGAAGAGTATGAATATCAGTATACCAAACTCTATGTCTGTTCCCGAATAACAAGGTTGATTCTCTGTAACGCCTAATACTGTGTGTAGCAAATATACAAGTTTATTGTTATCTAGACACTTGCACTCCTAACCGCTATGTGTAGAGGTGAAATAATAATAACTCAAATATCTCTTAGCATAAGGTTAGTCTCGGAGCTCCTGCATGCTCTGTCGTGGGTATTTCCTAGCTTTATAAAGGGAAAAAACAACGAAAAAGCCTGTACCTGCTCAGACCTGCACATCCCAGCTAAATTGGATCCAACCTAACCAACACATAGTAGAAGGGGTGATCTCAACAACGTTCAGGACCATCCCCGGGGGTTGTTATGAATGAAGAAGGCTCTGAATGACCTTGATCATAGACTATGGGACGTATATGACTACGTCTAGAGGTAGTTATTGAATAACCTAGGCAGGTAAAAATGGATCAAACCTACCCACAGTTATGGGGTGATCTCAACAACGATCAGGACCATCCCCAGGGTTTGGAACGGATGAAGGCGGCTCTGAATGGCCATGATCATAGACTATGAGGTGTGTTTGACTACTTCTAGAGGTAATTAATGGAAAAAACCAAATCAGGCCTATGACGCAACCACCCCGGGACATCCTCAAAACCCTCCCCGGAGGTAGCTACCGGCGTGGGGTTATCTTAAGATATAACTGTTTAATATATGAAATATCAACGCTCGAACGACTCAGGGCCCACCCTAAAATGAACGGTATAACCCAGGGTAATGAGGGATACAAGTTGAATGTTAAATGCCGCGTAGGCCGCTCACTCGAACCCTGACGGGCCAGCGCCTTAAAAACAAAATATCTAAAAACATACCAGGTATAGCAACAGAGGTATCTAGTAGGGCCTACCTCCAAAGGTAAAAAAATAAACAGTGTAACAAAGCCTTATCGCTTGAGTGAACACGTTTGACCTACATGTGCAGGCATGCAGAGATAACGCAAATCCCTAGAACCGCAAAGACAGATAGCTACCGGTGGTCTATTTTCATATTATAAAAATAATAAGCAGTTACCTGTACAGAAAAAATAAATACCTTTGCAGATAAGAGAGCAAGAACCTGGACACATAGAAGAATCAAATACGTGTGCAGACAGAAGAAGCAAGGATCTGGACATATAGAAGAAGCAAAGACCTGGATGGATAGGAAAATAAAGGACCCGGACAGGTATACGAGGCAAAGCCTGGGCAGATAGAAAAAACAAGGATTTGGACAGGTAGACGAGGTAGGGCTTGGGCAGATAGAAGAAACAACGATCTGGACAGATAGAAGAAGCTAGGACATGGATAGGTAGACGAGGCAGGGCCTGGACAGATTGAAGAAGCAATGACCCAGAGAGATTGATGAGGTAAGGCTTGGACAGATAGAAGAAGCAAGAACCTGGACAAATAGAAGAAGCAAATACCTGGACTGGTATACGGAGTAACGTCCCGGACAGATAGAAGAAACAAATATCTGGACAGATAAAAGAACCAAGGACTTCGGCACGTAGAGGAACCAATACTTGGACAGACGGAAGAAGCAAGGACATGAACAGATAAGAGAAGTAAGGACCTGGACGGATAGAAGAAGCAAGTACCTGGACAGATAGAAGAAGCAGGGATATGGACAGATAGGAGAAGCCTTGCCAGATAGGAGGAAGTCCTTGACCTGGACAGATAGAAGAAGCAAATACATGGACACATAGAAGAAGCAAGGACCTGGACAGATAGAATAAGCAAGTACCAGGACAAATAGAAGAAGCGAGTAGTTGGACAGATAGAAGAAGTAAGGACATAGACAGATATGAGAAGCACGGACTTGGGCAGATAGAAGAAGCAAGTACATGGATACATAGAAGAAGTAAGGATATGGACAGATAGGAGAAGCAAGGACCTGGACCGATAAAAAGAGCAAATACCTGGACAGATAGAAGAAGCAAGGACCTGTACCGATGGAAGAAGCAAGTACATGGACTGATAGAAGAAGCAAGGACCTGGACCGATAAAAGAAACAAGCACCTGAGCAGATAGAAGAAGCAGGTACTTGAACAGATAGTAGAAGTAAGCACCTGGACAGACAGAAGAACCAAGGACCTGGACAGATAGAAGAAGCAAGGACCTGGACCGATAAAAGAAACAAGCACCTGAGCAGATAGAAGAAGCAGGTACTTGAACAGATAGTAGAAGTAAGCACCTGGACAGACAGAAGAACCCAAGGCCTACATATATAATCAGAAATCATTGCAGGTGTAGATCATACACACAGAGCTCGACAAATATATGCTTGTTTAAAACCTTACATTAATACTGTTACGACCGCAATAGCTCACTCTGGACATATCAACATAACCGCAGCAAATGACCTCAAACAAAATGTCGGTCAAGACGGCATCCGGACCATCGGCAGGTCATCTGTGAATGAAACGTAACAACACTGTTTATTGACTTATAGGCCTATGTACCGTATCATGCATATTGGCTTAATGCAGGGTGTCTGCAGATTTACAGGTATATCGACCTAACACAATATGTAGGCCTATGGAGGTTAACACCCATATATACCTAATACAGGTTTACGTGTATGTTGCCCTAACGCAATCTGTAGGCTAATGTAGGGTACCGTGCATATTGGCTACAGGGTGTAGGCCTATGTAGGGGTAACGTGGCTTAATACAGGAGGAATGTAGGTTTAGACGTTTATTGGCTTAATACATGATGTAGGGTAACGCACATAATGGTATAATACGGGTCATGGATCGATAACTGTTTTTACGTAGCTATTGTGGTGTTGGTAGCTGTCTTTATGAGGCTGTTGTGATGGTTCATTATTTAATAGCGGTCATTACTGAGTTAGGTTATGCATCTTTAGCTGTCTTTACATAGCTATTATGATAGGGTATGTATTGGTTGTTATCTTTTCGTAGCTATTTTAATGGGGTAGGCATTGTTAGCTGCCTTTACGCAGTTATTGTGACAGGTTATGCATAGCTGTTTTTACATAAGTCTTGTGATAGGTTATACAATATTAGCCGTCTGTACGTAGCTATTATGGTAGGGTGAGCATCGGTAGCTCTTTTTAACGGCTAATGTAGGGCACCGTGCATATTGGCTACAGGGTGTAGGCCTATGTAGGGGTAGCGTGGCTTAATACAGGAGGAATGTAGGTTTAGGCGTTTATTGGCTTAATACATGATGTAGGGTAACGCACATAATGGTGTAATACGGGTCATGGATCGATAACTGTTTTTACGTAGCTATTGTGGTGTTGGTAGCTGTCTTTACGAGGCTGTTGTGATGGTTCATTATTTAATAGCGGTCATTACTGAGTTAGGTTATGCATCTTTAGCTGTCTTTACATAGCTATTATGATAGGGTATGTATTGGTTGTTATCTTTTCGTAGCTATTTTAATGGGGTAGGCATTGTTAGCTGCCTTTACGCAGTTATTGTGACAGGTTATGCATAGCTGTTTTTACATAAGTCTTGTGATAGGTTATACAATATTAGCCGTCTGTACGTAGCTATTATGGTAGGGTGAGCATCGGTAGCTCTTTTTAACGTAACTATTGAGATTGGGCATGCATAGATAGCTGTTTTACCAACCTTACCTGAGCTTTACCTATGGTCTTGCTTTACCTAAGGGCTGACTCCGAGGTAGCTTTACCTAAGGCCTGACTCCAAGGTAGTTTTACCTAAGATTTGATGGAGGTACTCGTATTAGTCAGTATGTTGTAACTGATACAACATACCTGGACAATATGTGTAATGGCCTTGACGGTTTCTGCATAGCTATTTTTGGTATGCATTGATAGCTATAATTATGTCTTCACCCTCCATAACCTATTTGAACCATGTGTAAGTTTGTTGGTTGATTAGTGTAAGTTTTTCAACGTTGATCTAGCCTTCACCAGCCATAGCCTATTTGAACTTGGTGTCAATGTTGTTCGTTTGAACTTCGTGTATGTTGGCTGGTTAAACATAGCATAATGTTGTGTAGTTGAAACGTTGGTCTGTGATCTAGCTCTGTTGTTAGGCTATGTATCGGTTGTCAGGCTATGTATTTGATTCAGGGTTAGGTATCTATTGTCTAGCTATGTAACCTATGGTCGGGCTAGGTATCGGTTGTCTACCTATGTAGGCTATGGTGAGGCTAGGTAACTGTTGTCAGGGTATGGGTTACACTTAGGCTTACTCTTGCATTACCATAGATCCATGTCTATGGGTAACCAGCTTAGCATAATATGTGGGTTTACATACATAACACAAAATGTAGGCTAACTATATATATATGTATATATTACCCAAGCCGTGCAATGGATATTATGTGTTAACCATTAGTCAATCTTTGCCTCGGATACTATGTGTTAGCCCTAGTCAATCTATGTATCGGATACAATGTGTTAATCATTAGCCCAGCTATGTATCAGATACTATTTGATAACCATTAGCCAATATTTACAATGGATACTATGTGATAGTTTGTATTCAACCTACTCAATGGATACTATTTGTTAAACCGTAGCCAGTCTACTCATCGGATACTGTTTGTTAAACCCTAGTCAGGCCGTGCATTTTATATTATGTGTTAACTTGTATTTAAACTTCTCATCGAATACGATGTGTTTACCTCTACATACGGTATCGCCCGCCTTGTTGTAATCAACAGTCTTAGTTATGACGTAATTATGGATCAGTCCAACTTGCTTGGACTCGTCCACTCACCTCTCAAATGGACTCTTCCACAGCTATGTATAAAACATTATATACAGGTGGAGATATAGTGTTTTTTACATAGTCTGTGTTTCAAGTGATCTGTGTGTGTGTTTGCCAATAAGTAGTAAAAATGTCATCATCAGTGTCGGCAAAGTTTTCAGCTTTAAATTCTGTAGATTCTATGCCTATACGCGATCTAAAGATAGGCATGGCATATAAAATTGTAAATGCGCGTTTTGTCGAAGCAAAGTATGGTAACACCGTACTTGTAGACTTACAGGTAGATGATGAAGACAGACGTGCTGTCTTTCTTCCAAAGCGATACGCTACGGCGTTGACTGTGGAAGATTTGAGCTCTATTTTAGGCAAATCTTTAACTGTTATCGAACATGTCGGCCAGACTGTGAATTTGGCCATTACAGAGTAATATTATTCATTAACACGTTTCAGCATGTTTCTTTTTTATAAATTTTACAGTGCCTCTATCTTTGTTTAATCTATGCGCTATTGAGGTCTGCGCATGCGTATAGAACAGACATGATATAGACAGTTTGGACTTACCTGTATCTGTAAAGCTAGCGTTGATAAAATCTTTTAAAGACTATATCTGTTTAAGCCCGTTATTTAAGTTATTTAGTTTTGAAGACTTTCTGCAATCAACCCAGGAGGAGAGCTATACTTTGATCAACTATTGTGATCCGTTAAACTGCAGGTCATACATTCACGAGAGATGGCGTCTACGTCACAACAACCTATAAACACTCGCATTGTAAGTAACTAGTCTTTTTTTTAAATTATGTTAACTCTAGATGATACAATAGGTGTTTATTTATAGGAGAGAATATTTTCACACTTCATTTTTCGAATTATCTGAAGCCTAGATCATAGATTATATTGAATGATTGGTAGTTTATTTTCATTAGCGTTTAATATATATATTTTGGATACGAGATATTATATGTTAATGTCAGGTCTTTTTCAATTTTTGTAAAGCTTTAGATTACACACTATATTGAATGAGCGGTAGTCTATTTTCAATAGCGCTTAATATATATTGTGGACATGAGGTAGCGTCATTTCTTCCAGGTCCTTGTTTCTTTTATCGGTCCATGTCCTTACTTCTTCTATCAGTCTAGGTCATTGCTTCTTTTATCTGTCCAGGTCTTTGCTTCTTCTATCTGTCCAGGTCCTTGGTTCTTCTGTCTGTCCAGGTGCTTACTTCTACTATCTGTTCAAGTACCTGCTTCTTCTATCTGCTCAGGTGCTTGTTTCTTTTATCGGTCCAGGTCCTTGCTTCTTCTATCTGTCCAGGTCCTTGGTTCTTCTGTCTGTCCAGGTGCTTACTTCTACTATCTGTTCAAGTACCTGCTTCTTCTATCTGCTCAGGTGCTTGTTTCTTTTATCGGTCCAGGTCCTTGCTTCTTCTATCAGTCCATGTACTTGGTTCTTCCATCGGTACAGGTCCTTGCTTCTTCTATCTGTCCAGGTCCTTGGTTCTTCTGTCTGTCCAGGTGCTTACTTCTACTATCTGTTCAAGTACCTGCTTCTTCTATCTGCTCAGGTGCTTGTTTCTTTTATCGGTCCAGGTCCTTGCTTCTTCTATCTGTCCAGGTCCTTGGTTCTTCTGTCTGTCCAGGTGCTTACTTCTACTATCTGTTCAAGTACCTGCTTCTTCTATCTGCTCAGGTGCTTGTTTCTTTTATCGGTCCAGGTCCTTGCTTCTTCTATCTGTCCAGGTCCTTGGTTCTTCTGTCTGTCCAGGTGCTTACTTCTACTATCTGTTCAAGTACCTGCTTCTTCTATCTGCTCAGGTGCTTGTTTCTTTTATCTGTCCAGGTCCTTGCTTCTTCTATCTGTCCAGGTCCTTGGTTCTTCTGTCTGTCCAGGTGCTTACTTCTACTATCTGTTCAAGTACCTGCTTCTTCTATCTGCTCAGGTGCTTGTTTCTTTTATCGGTCCAGGTCCTTGCTTCTTCTATCTGTCCAGGTCCTTGGTTCTTCTGTCTGTCCAGGTGCTTACTTCTACTATCTGTTCAAGTACCTGCTTCTTCTATCTGCTCAGGTGCTTGTTTCTTTTATCTGTCCAGGTCTTTGCTTCTTCTATCTGTCCAGGTCCTTGGTTCTTCTGTCTGTCCAGGTGCTTACTTCTACTATCTGTTCAAGTACCTGCTTCTTCTATCTGCTCAGGTGCTTGTTTCTTTTATCGGTCCAGGTCCTTGCTTCTTCTATCAGTCTAGGTCATTGCTTCTTTTATCTGTCCAGGTCTTTGCTTCTTCTATCTGTCCAGGTCCTTGGTTCTTCTGTCTGTCCAGGTGCTTACTTCTACTATCTGTTCAAGTACCTGCTTCTTCTATCTGCTCAGGTGCTTGTTTCTTTTATCGGTCCAGGTCCTTGCTTCTTCTATCTGTCCAGGTCCTTGGTTCTTCTGTCTGTCCAGGTGCTTACTTCTACTATCTGTTCAAGTACCTGCTTCTTCTATCTGCTCAGGTGCTTGTTTCTTTTATCGGTCCAGGTCCTTGCTTCTTCTATCTGTCCAGGTCCTTGGTTCTTCTGTCTGTCCAGGTGCTTACTTCTACTATCTGTTCAAGTACCTGCTTCTTCTATCTGCTCAGGTGCTTGTTTCTTTTATCTGTCCAGGTCTTTGCTTCTTCTATCTGTCCAGGTCCTTGGTTCTTCTGTCTGTCCAGGTGCTTACTTCTACTATCTGTTCAAGTACCTGCTTCTTCTATCTGCTCAGGTGCTTGTTTCTTTTATCTGTCCAGGTCTTTGCTTCTTCTATCTGTCCAGGTCCTTGGTTCTTCTGTCTGTCCAGGTGCTTACTTCTACTATCTGTTCAAGTACCTGCTTCTTCTATCTGCTCAGGTGCTTGTTTCTTTTATCGGTCCAGGTCCTTGCTTCTTCTATCTGTCCAGGTCCTTGGTTCTTCTGTCTGTCCAGGTGCTTACTTCTACTATCTGTTCAAGTACCTGCTTCTTCTATCTGCTCAGGTGCTTGTTTCTTTTATCTGTCCAGGTCTTTGCTTCTTCTATCTGTCCAGGTCCTTGGTTCTTCTGTCTGTCCAGGTGCTTACTTCTACTATCTGTTCAAGTACCTGCTTCTTCTATCTGCTCAGGTGCTTGTTTCTTTTATCGGTCCAGGTCCTTGCTTCTTCTATCAGTCTAGGTCATTGCTTCTTTTATCTGTCCAGGTCTTTGCTTCTTCTATCTGTCCAGGTCCTTGGTTCTTCTGTCTGTCCAGGTGCTTACTTCTACTATCTGTTCAAGTACCTGCTTCTTCTATCTGCTCAGGTGCTTGTTTCTTTTATCGGTCCAGGTCCTTGCTTCTTCTATCTGTCCAGGTCCTTGGTTCTTCTGTCTGTCCAGGTGCTTACTTCTACTATCTGTTCAAGTACCTGCTTCTTCTATCTGCTCAGGTGCTTGTTTCTTTTATCGGTCCAGGTCCTTGCTTCTTCTATCAGTCCATGTACTTGCTTCTTCCATCGGTACAGGTCCTTGCTTCTTCTATCTGTCCAGGTATTTGCTCTTTTTATCGGTCCAGGTCCTTGCTTCTCCTATCTGTCCATATCCTTACTTCTTCTATGTATCCATGTACTTGCTTCTTCTATCTGCCCAAGTCCGTGCTTCTCATATCTGTCTATGTCCTTACTTCTTCTATCTGTCCAACTACTCGCTTCTTCTATTTGTCCTGGTACTTGCTTATTCTATCTGTCCAGGTCCTTGCTTCTTCTATGTGTCCATGTATTTGCTTCTTCTATCTGTCCAGGTCAAGGACTTCCTCCTATCTGGCAAGGCTTCTCCTATCTGTCCATATCCCTGCTTCTTCTATCTGTCCAGGTACTTGCTTCTTCTATCCGTCCAGGTCCTTACTTCTCTTATCTGTTCATGTCCTTGCTTCTTCCGTCTGTCCAAGTATTGGTTCCTCTACGTGCCGAAGTCCTTGGTTCTTTTATCTGTCCAGATATTTGTTTCTTCTATCTGTCCGGGACGTTACTCCGTATACCAGTCCAGGTATTTGCTTCTTCTATTTGTCCAGGTTCTTGCTTCTTCTATCTGTCCAAGCCTTACCTCATCAATCTCTCTGGGTCATTGCTTCTTCAATCTGTCCAGGCCCTGCCTCGTCTACCTATCCATGTCCTAGCTTCTTCTATCTGTCCAGATCGTTGTTTCTTCTATCTGCCCAAGCCCTACCTCGTCTACCTGTCCAAATCCTTGTTTTTTCTATCTGCCCAGGCTTTGCCTCGTATACCTGTCCGGGTCCTTTATTTTCCTATCCATCCAGGTCTTTGCTTCTTCTATATGTCCAGATCCTTGCTTCTTCTGTCTGCACACGTATTTGATTCTTCTATGTGTCCAGGTTCTTGCTCTCTTATCTGCAAAGGTATTTATTTTTTCTGTACAGGTAACTGCTTATTATTTTTATAATATGAAAATAGACCACCGGTAGCTATCTGTCTTTGCGGTTCTAGGGATTTGCGTTATCTCTGCATGCCTGCACATGTAGGTCAAACGTGTTCACTCAAGCGATAAGGCTTTGTTACACTGTTTATTTTTTTACCTTTGGAGGTAGGCCCTACTAGATACCTCTGTTGCTATACCTGGTATGTTTTTAGATATTTTGTTTTTAAGGCGCTGGCCCGTCAGGGTTCGAGTGAGCGGCCTACGCGGCATTTAACATTCAACTTGTATCCCTCATTACCCTGGGTTATACCGTTCATTTTAGGGTGGGCCCTGAGTCGTTCGAGCGTTGATATTTCATATATTAAACAGTTATATCTTAAGATAACCCCACGCCGGTAGCTACCTCCGGGGAGGGTTTTGAGGATGTCCCGGGGTGGTTGCGTCATAGGCCTGATTTGGGTTTTTCCATTAATTACCTCTAGAAGTAGTCAAACACACCTCATAGTCTATGATCATGGCCATTCAGAGCCGCCTTCATCCGTTCCAAACCCTGGGGATGGTCCTGATCGTTGTTGAGATCACCCCATAACTGTGGGTAGGTTTGATCCATTTTTACCTGCCTAGGTTATTCAATAACTACCTCTAGACGTAGTCATATACGTCCCATAGTCTATGATCAAGGTCATTCAGAGCCTTCTTCATTCATAACAACCCCCGGGGATGGTCCTGAACGTTGTTGAGATCACCCCTTCTACTATGTGTTGGTTAGGTTGGATCCAATTTAGCTGGGATGTGCAGGTCTGAGCAGGTACAGGCTTTTTCGTTGTTTTTTCCCTTTATAAAGCTAGGAAATACCCACGACAGAGCATGCAGGAGCTCCGAGACTAACCTTATGCTAAGAGATATTTGAGTTATTATTATTTCACCTCTACACATAGCGGTTAGGAGTGCAAGTGTCTAGATAACAATAAACTTGTATATTTGCTACACACAGTATTAGGCGTTACAGAGAATCAACCTTGTTATTCGGGAACAGACATAGAGTTTGGTATACTGATATTCATACTCTTCACACATCTCCCTTCTGCTGGTGCGCCTGCAGCAACGCGTCCGTGTGTTGGGTGTCCGTCAGGCGTTAGCCTACCGATTCCCACACAGACAGTTGAGTATTTGAACTTCCCACGCTTATGGGCGTCGCCATCTTGGATAGGGGTTGGGGTAACAAATCCGGCTTTCCTATTGGCTTGGTGCAAATGTTGTTCCCGCGCTTATGGGCGTCGCCATCTTGGAAAGGGGTTGGGGTAGCAAATCCGGCTTTCCTATTGGCTTGGTGTAAATGTTGTTCCCGCGCTTATGGACGCCGCCATCTTGGAAAGGGGTGGGGGTAGCAAATCCGGCTTTCCTATTGGCTCCCGCCCAAGTGACCCACCTCAACGATAGCCTTCTCTACTTACGATAGTATGTCGTTGGGTTGCTACGATAGTATGTCGTGGGTTTGCTACGATAGTATGTCGTGGGTTTGCTACGATAGTATGTCGTTGGTTTGCTACGATAGTATGTCGTTGGTTTGCTACGATAGTATGTCGTTGGCTTGCTACGATAGTATGTCGTTGGCTTGCTACGATAGTATGTCGTTGGCTTGCTACGATAGTATATCGTTGGCTTGCTACGATAGTATGTCGTGGGTTTGCTACGATAGTATGTCGTTGGTTTGCTACGATAGTATGTCGTTGGCTTGCTACGATAGTATGTCGTTGGCTTGCTACGATAGTATGTCGTGGGTTTGCTACGATAGTATGTCGTTGGTTTGCTACGATAGTATGTCGTTGGCTTGCTACGATAGTATGTCGTGGGTTTGCTACGATAGTATGTCGTGGGTTTGCTACGATAGTATGTCGTTGGCTTGCTACGATAGTATGTCGTGGGTTTGCTACGATAGTATGTCGTGGGTTTGCTACGATAGTATGTCGTTGGTTTGCTACGATAGTATGTCGTTGGTTTGCTACGATAGTATGTCGTTGGCTTGCTACGATAGTATGTCGTTGGCTTGCTACGATAGTATGTCGTTGGCTTGCTACGATAGTATGTCGTGGGTTTGCTACGATAGTATGTCGTTGGCTTGCTACGATAGTATGTCGTGGGTTTGCTACGATAGTATGTCGTTGGCTTGCTACGATAGTATGTCGTTGGCTTGCTACGATAGTATGTCGTGGGTTTGCTACGATAGTATGTCGTTGGTTTGCTACGATAGTATGTCGTTGGTTTGCTACGATAGTATGTCGTTGGCTTGCTACGATAGTATGTCGTTGGCTTGCTACGATAGTATGTCGTTGGCTTGCTACGTTAGTATGTCGTTGGTTTGCTACGATAGTATGTCGTTGGCTTGCTACGATAGTATGTCGTGGGTTTGCTACGATAGTATGTCGTTGGTTTGCTACGATAGTATGTCGTTGGCTTGCTACGATAGTATGTCGTGGGTTTGCTACGATAGTATGTCGTTGGTTTGCTACGATAGTATGTCGTTGGTTTGCTACGATAGTATGTCGTTGGTTTGCTACGATAGTATGTCGTTGGCTTGCTACGATAGTATGTCGTTGGCTTGCTACGATAGTATGTCGTTGGCTTGCTACGATAGTATGTCGTTGGCTTGCTACGATAGTATGTCGTTGGCTTGCTACGATAGTATGTCGTTGGCTTGCTACGATAGTATGTCGTGGGTTTGCTACGATAGTATGTCGTTGGTTTGCTACGATAGTATGTCGTTGGTTTGCTACGATAGTATGTCGTTGGCTTGCTACGATAGTATGTCGTTGGCTTGCTACGATAGTATGTCGTTGGCTTGCTACGTTAGTATGTCGTTGGTTTGCTACGATAGTATGTCGTTGGCTTGCTACGATAGTATGTCGTGGGTTTGCTACGATAGTATGTCGTTGGTTTGCTACGATAGTATGTCGTTGGCTTGCTACGATAGTATGTCGTGGGTTTGCTACGATAGTATGTCGTTGGTTTGCTACGATAGTATGTCGTTGGTTTGCTACGATAGTATGTCGTTGGTTTGCTACGATAGTATGTCGTTGGCTTGCTACGATAGTATGTCGTTGGCTTGCTACGATAGTATGTCGTTGGCTTGCTACGATAGTATGTCGTTGGCTTGCTACGATAGTATGTCGTTGGCTTGCTACGATAGTATGTCGTTGGCTTGCTACGTTAGTATGTCGTTGGTTTGCTACAATAGTATGTCGTTGGCTTGCTACGATAGTATGTCGTGGGTTTGCTACGATAGTATGTCGTTGGTTTGCTACGATAGTATGTCGTTGGTTTGCTACGATAGTATGTCGTTGGTTTGCTACGATAGTATGTCGTTGGCTTGCTACGATAGTATGTCGTTGGCTTGCTACGATAGTATGTCGTTGGCTTGCTACGTTAGTATGTCGTTGGTTTGCTACGATAGTATGTCGTTGGCTTGCTACGATAGTATGTCGTGGGTTTGCTACGATAGTATGTCGTTGGCTTGCTACGTTAGTATGTCGTTGGTTTGCTACGATAGTATGTCGTTGGCTTGCTACGATAGTATGTCGTGGGTTTGCTACGATAGTATGTCGTTGGTTTGCTACGATAGTATGTCGTTGGTTTGCTACGATAGTATGTCGTTGGCTTGCTACGATAGTATGTCGTGGGTTTGCTACGATAGTATGTCGTTGGTTTGCTACGATAGTATGTCGTGGGTTTGCTACGATAGTATGTCGTTGGCTTGCTACGATAGTATGTCGTGGGTTTGCTACGATAGTATGTCGTTGGCTTGCTACGATAGTATGTCGTTGGCTTGCTACGATAGTATGTCGTGGGTTTGCTACGATAGTATGTCGTTGGTTTGCTACGATAGTATGTCGTTGGTTTGCTACGATAGTATGTCGTTGGCTTGCTACGATAGTATGTCGTTGGCTTGCTACGATAGTATGTCGTGGGTTTGCTACGATAGTATGTCGTTGGTTTGCTACGATAGTATGTCGTTGGTTTGCTACGATAGTATGTCGTTGGCTTGCTACGATAGTATGTCGTTGGCTTGCTACGATAGTATGTCGTTGGCTTGCTACGTTAGTATGTCGTTGGTTTGCTACAATAGTATGTCGTTGGCTTGCTACGATAGTATGTCGTGGGTTTGCTACGATAGTATGTCGTTGGTTTGCTACGATAGTATGTCGTTGGTTTGCTACGATAGTATGTCGTTGGTTTGCTACGATAGTATGTCGTTGGCTTGCTACGATAGTATGTCGTTGGCTTGCTACGATAGTATGTCGTTGGCTTGCTACGTTAGTATGTCGTTGGTTTGCTACGATAGTATGTCGTTGGCTTGCTACGATAGTATGTCGTGGGTTTGCTACGATAGTATGTCGTTGGCTTGCTACGTTAGTATGTCGTTGGTTTGCTACGATAGTATGTCGTTGGCTTGCTACGATAGTATGTCGTGGGTTTGCTACGATAGTATGTCGTTGGTTTGCTACGATAGTATGTCGTTGGTTTGCTACGATAGTATGTCGTTGGCTTGCTACGATAGTATGTCGTGGGTTTGCTACGATAGTATGTCGTTGGTTTGCTACGATAGTATGTCGTGGGTTTGCTACGATAGTATGTCGTTGGCTTGCTACGATAGTATGTCGTGGGTTTGCTACGATAGTATGTCGTTGGCTTGCTACGATAGTATGTCGTTGGCTTGCTACGATAGTATGTCGTGGGTTTGCTACGATAGTATGTCGTTGGTTTGCTACGATAGTATGTCGTTGGTTTGCTACGATAGTATGTCGTTGGCTTGCTACGATAGTATGTCGTTGGCTTGCTACGATAGTATGTCGTGGGTTTGCTACGATAGTATGTCGTTGGTTTGCTACGATAGTATGTCGTTGGTTTGCTACGATAGTATGTCGTTGGCTTGCTACGATAGTATGTCGTTGGCTTGCTACGATAGTATGTCGTTGGCTTGCTACGTTAGTATGTCGTTGGTTTGCTACGATAGTATGTCGTTGGCTTGCTACGATAGTATGTCGTGGGTTTGCTACGATAGTATGTCGTTGGTTTGCTACGATAGTATGTCGTTGGTTTGCTACGATAGTATGTCGTTGGCTTGCTACGATAGTAGCACTTATCTAACGTATTCATTTCTCTGTATTCAAGGATTAAATCTGTACACTTTTCATTCAATGTCTTCAACTTTGTCATATCATTAATTATAAATTATAATAGAGTCAAATGTGAAATATATAGGCCTACAAGCACATTCTATATGTTACATAGACTTTATAACATAAAGAATCAAGGTACGATTATATAAGACGTTATAAGAAATATTTAGATTTTAACATATATTTAATATCGGCATATAACATATGCTTCATTTATTTGCCTGTTTTATCCTTCTTAAACATCTTTGACATTTCATTTAAATAAGTATAATCTCTTAAACCAGAAATATAACATTTTATGTAAACTCTTGCGTACGTTTCAATTTCAAAGCAATCATCTTCAGAGGAAATTATTACAAAAATAACTTATTTTGTTGAATCTATTATGTTCTATTGACCAAGAAGTCATGCCAGTGACAACTTGGGAGAACTTTGACATTGTTTTTAATTTAAATAAATAAAATCTCTTAACCACAGATAAAAGTTTGTACTTAAACCCTTATGAACATTTCAATGGCAAGTGAATCACCTTCAGATATAAAATATATGAACATAAACAGATGTACTAAGAGTAAAATAGTTAAGCATTATTATCAAAATAGCTATTCATAGAATTAGGAATTATCAGGGTTATAATTTTAGCGACATTCAGAAAAGCCGAACATTTCAGGACAGCGCTGTGCGATAAATAAGTCGATCTCAGGAGTATAGTCGCCAAATAATTGACTAAAAACAAGGTGTTGCTCTTCGAGGATCAGATTTAAAAAATGAAAATCTCAGGCGAAAATCCGGAGGAAAGATCCTTAATTTTGAGATTAAGCCATAACAGTTATATTTTCCCTATTTGTAATTTGTTACTGTTATTTTAGTTGGATGAGGTAGGTATTTCCTTTCTTACTGGGAAAATTATTATTTTGGGCCCTCTTCTGAATATCTTATATCCGCCCATGCAGATAACACACTTATTGAACGATTGTCCGTCGATAGGTGCTTGCCATAGCAAGCAGTGTGTCAAACTGTGTAACTCTGTATCATTGTTTTATTTCTATATTTCCAATGTCAAAAAGTTTTGTCGTGTACAATTCTACATTCCTGATTGTTTCTTTATTTATCACAATGAGCCAGTACAATACAGTAGCCTATAACATTCGAGCGTGGTGTCGTATTAGTTTTTACTCGTTCAAGATCCAAATTGTACAAATTCCAGACTTTCAAAGATATCTATATACAACTAAACTGATCTCAGTTCATCAGCGAAAAATAAATAAAATGGGCAGCGAAAATTTTAGTGGAACAAGTGAATGTAGTATTCAACGATGAATCAAAAGCCCTTTGACGTTGAGGGCAATCTCTGAACTCGGTCGAGACAACGCTTAAAAGGGTGTTTCGCCCCTCCCCAATCATTTGCGCTGGTGTCTCCAAATAGACCGGATCATGGAGTTTTCCCCCGCAAGTGGAAATTCTGTTGGGCAATCTTGCTTCTCTTTCCGTATTTTGTAAATGTTTTAATTATTTGTTGTTTTTAGCCTACTATTTTAATCTACATATTAACAAAAAGTTATTTACAGTCAAGTTATATTATAATATGAGGATATTATAAAATATAAGGTTGTTATTATGAAATAATGAGGAATTATTAAACGTCATGGATTATTATTATAGCCTAAAATCCCGTCCACAGTCTTAAGGCAGTCAGGCAGTATGATCACCGCCTACGAAAGATAGGACAATGTGAATAACAGTGGCTGTTCGCGAGCAGGTTGCACGGTTCCGTAAACCCCCAAACCAAAGATTAATAGCTAAAACAATTATTTCTTATTATGTAAGATTTATGTACATTGTTACGAGTGATTATTCATCATATAACATGATCCATCATTATAAATAAAAATAAACATATTCCGTGTCAACGTTCGCTCACATTCAGACAGTCTCGTTCGGCCTGGTTGCAGGGAAACCTGCAACACCCAGTGACGTCACTCTAAATGGATAAAAAGCAATGCAAAGTTCAGACTGAATAAAACAGCTCGGCCGTAAGGCTCTTTTGGTTGCAGACGGGCTGCAACCTCGAGAGTGTACGGTTAATATCGCCTCCGTCCGAAGAGATGCATCTCTGCTTCGAGTTTGTTGACATTCACAGTTAAGAATAATTTAAGATAGGTTTGTTAATGAATAAACCCATGACTTAAAATCCGGTTTCTTAAATCAGTAAAAGTAAAATAAAAAATGCATATATATTTCCTTCAGTAGAAAATTTACAAAGAATTAAGGAGTATCTATCTATTTTCCCTATAATTTAAGTGTATTTTGTCTAAGTTTTATGATTACGATTTCTTTACCTTAAAAAAACTTTTAGGATCTGCAACCTCCATAGGTTTTAGGCACCACCCACCACTGGTGAACATGGATAGGACAAAGGGAGGGACAGAGGGTTTAGGGGGGATTAAGGGATCACTTGAGCAAGACAGCGCATCAGAGACTCACTCTCTATCGGGTTTTTTCATTGAAATGAACATTGAGGTTAATAAATAAAAAACTCAAGTGTAAAAATTGGAATACGGTTCTTTATTTACGTTAGACTAAGTTGTACTTTTTATGTAGCGGTCGGCCTTGATAATCACAGTTGACTAATAATATTTCAATGAATATTACGTTAATTGAATATATATTTAAATATTTATTTTTAAGTAGTCTATAAAGCAATATATAGCTTATAATAGACTATTAATAAGAAGGCCTTACAGAAACAAAACAAAACAAAATTAAAAAGAAAAATTGAGTTAAATAAAATAAAGTAGAAGTAAAAACAAGTAATACAAAAACATTTAAGTCAATTCCTACTTAAATCAACCCATAAAAATTTTATTTTTATTATTTTTATTTTATAATTACAATTGATATAAATATGTATATACAATGTCAGAATAACAATATTTGGTGGCAAAATAGAGAACTAAATTTGCTTGGAATTTTCAATTTTCCTTTCTATATACGGTGTTAGACTATTAGTTTTGTTTGTTACTATTTATACGCTTTTTTCGTCGCTTGCGTTGTGTTGTTTCTTTTCGCTTTCCTTTCACATTGTCTGTTTATGAAGCAAGGTTCGATATTGTTAATCCAGTTTGTTTATTTTCCTCTTTTCATCATTTTAAATTATATAGCATTATTTATGATATTGTGTAGTAACCATGGCAACAATTTAAAGCTGTGCAATGAAAGTTTCGACAACAACCAGATAAGGGCAAAGAAAATATTCATATAAGTTACATCTTTGAGTACATTTCTAGCTATGGAAAGTTAACTATTGAACATTAAGATCTTCCATAACTCGATAAAGCTTTTCAATATTTTTACCTGGACAACCTTTGCCCAACCCACTACGCGTAGACGTAAGTCTGTCTATTATAATTAAATGAAATTTGCCACCTGTAGTTCATTTTTACTCCGATAGGATCGCATGACATAAGGAATACCTACTTTTAAGAGAGAGATAACTGAATTCATTAAGTATAAAAATAGTATCAAATAAAATTTTAATTTCAATGTACAACTTACTGTAAACTTTGAGTCTAGCTTGGGAATTAATTTGAGCTTATTTGAGAAAATTAATTATTGCTTGCGAATTGTTAAATTTATCATTTGAATAAGCTAAAAGACTTAACAAGATGCTCTTCCAGCGAATCCTTGGACTATGTCGTAACAACCATAATGAGGAAAGTACAATCACTTGAAGTGATTGTCTAAGTGTCTAAACCAATAAAAATCGTGTACTTGTATAAATTCTATAACGATTGACAGTTGGACTACATTACACCCGCTGGATGTGCTTGTAGGCCTACTTGTCGGTCGCTTAAGTTCTGCCGCATAACTTTCAACACGCTTTTTATCACCACGTTTGTTGTTTAGCGCAAAGTTTTCCTAACCAACTTTTCTGAAAACAAAAAAGTTTTTCTCGGCGTTGCGTGGATGTTGGTCACAACGCAAGGTTAAGTGGGGTCAATCTAAGTCCACACGACCTTTGACACGTGCGCCACAGCCACTAACTCAATCACAAGTTAGAGCCCAGATCGTGTTTGTTACCCACAACAGATGCTCGCTTAGATTATATTGTTCCAACACTTTTGCTCGATTAATAAAGTGGATAATGATAGATTAAACGTTGTCGTAGGTTGTTAACGACATCACGTCATTTGCTATTTCCAGCCCTTAGCTGTGCGTACACGTCTGCCAACATTGGAAAACGGAATATCCCTCGTTAGCACGTGAATAAATCCCGATGGGGTGTTATTGTAGTGGAATACTGGTCGGAATGAATATTTTTCTGAACTTGACAACTTTTTGAAATTTCATAAAAATTTAAACTTAAGTATTAGTATATATCGCCATGTATACATGGGAACATACTATTGGAAACATCGCCATACCACACAAAAAATTAATAAAAGAAGGTAATTATAAACCAGTATTATAATTTTTTTTAAATCAATTCCTAGTTAAATCAAGAAAGTAAAATTTTATTTTAGTTTCTTTTTATTTTATAATTACAATTAATGTAATATGTATACGTTTGTCAGAATACAATATTAAGTGGCAAAACAGAAAGCGAATTTCCATGCAATTTTCCATTTTCCTTTCTGTGTATGGTGTTGGATTATTATTTTTATTTGTTACTATTTATAGGCTTTCTTTTTTTTCGTCGCTTGCATTGTGTTTTAGTTTCTTATCGGGTTCCGATAAGTTTGTGTACGTTTGTGAAGCTAGGTTCGTTACCGTTAATCCAGTTTGTTTATTTTATTATGTTCGTTCATTTTTAATCCTAGAGCATTATTAACTATTATGTTTGGTAACCATGGCAACAATTTATGGTTATACAAAGGAGGTTTTTCATATAGATCATTGAGAAGTTCAATTCTAGCTATGGGAAGTTGGCTCAGTGCTAGACTTCGAATATGAATATACTCATTTCGAATCCTGCATAGACTTCCCAAATTCTTATAATTTTAATGTTGAGCAATCATATGAAAAAACTGTATTAACATCAATTGTCGTCCACTATAGGTTTGAATATTTTATCTTGATTGGATAAATACAAACATATTTTATTAACGATTGAAAATTTGTACAAGATATATGCCTATATCAGGAGAGTGTGAGCTAATAGAAGGAATTGAAAAAATAAAGAAAAATGTTGATGAATTGACGTTAAAAAAAATAATTTAAAATTTTAAAAATCAATTTAATTTTGAAACTTGAATAAAATATTTGCAAACATTGATTTATCCCTTGCTCGAAACTATATTATATTTAATTATTAGTAGCATTGTATTTAATATTGGACCCCGAAAGAAGGAGTCCATATTATATAAGCCCACGAATTAGCCTACATTAAAAATTGTAAGGCATTAGTTGCAGAAAGTCCTATTTAATTTACATTATATTTGATAACGTAGTAATGTTATATTTTAGTGTTTATAATGTTATAAAATTTCGTAATTGTTGGTGCGATTAGGTTATGTTCAAATTTTGTCTAATTTCAAGCACTATTTATGTTTACCGACGCCTTAAAATGATTGGTTTCGTAATTAGATTGTGTTTTTGAGTAAAATATGTAAAACAGGAAAATATCTGAGAAGATTAATATTATGTCAAGTATTGCCATACAGTGATTTACAATGGCGTTTATTTATTTTATTTTAATTCTTATTGAAAACCTGTAATCTAAATGTTATTTAATTCAAACAATTCCTAATGTCTTTCTGAAACCATTTTAGAAAAACAAAAATAAAATTTAAGAATATTTTAAGTATTTTAATCGAAAAATCGTTTATAAAATATGTTTATTGTGTTGGTATTATCAAGAATATAAACCGTTTCTACAATTCTACAATAATTTCCTTTCTATATTCAATTGTTACACAGCTTTATATAACGTCGCAAACATTTTTTAAACTTTTAATGGTTCATGCAATAACATTAGTTTCAGTAAAACTTTATTGTTTAGGATAATGCCAGATCACAGACCAATTCATGCTACTACAAATACACTTTACGTATCTATTTACTATTTGAAAATCCTTTCCCAGAGCTAAAAGTTTATTAATTTAATATTAAGCTTAAATTCACAGCTTTTACATTCATAAACAATACTTTTAACATAACTAAAATCAAGTATTTAAATATCTTAATAAATATTAAAATTTACAAGTCAAACTGCACTAGTAAACAGGGATATTTCGATCACAATTAATTAATGTAAACAAAACACAGATAAATATATAACAGTATGTAAGAGTTTGGGTATGTATTTGTGTTTTGTCTACATTAATTTGTGATCAAAATTTGGCTTGTCAAATTGACTTTTAAATGTTAATATTAATCAAGAATAATGAAATATTTTATTTTATGTTGTTGAAAGTATTGTTTATGAATGTTATAACTGTAAATTATGGTTTAATATTAGATTAATAAACTTTTAGCTCTTGAAAAGGATTTTCGGGTAGAAAATCGAAACTTAGAGTGTATTTGTATTATGAATTGGTCTGTGATCTGTCACTAACCTTAAACACAATAATTTTAACAGTACATACGTTTTCTCATTTAATTGGTATCAGTATTTACAGTAAATGGGAGAATAATATCTTAAACTGTAGGAATACAACTTGGAACTTTAAAAGACCCTTTGCTGAATATATTTTTTTTTAATTTTGTAGAGCTTGATTTGTGTCATATTGTTAATTTTTATATTTTACCTTGAGAAATAATTAACCTATTTCGGGTTTTCGCATAAAAAAACAGATTAGGTTAAGAAAAGAAATCTGATTTATTTTTAAGTTAAACTTATTTCAGTTAAAAACAAATAAAAACATACACAAAACTCACAAATTAATCACTTATTTACTCATACGCGTTTCAATGACCAAGTCATCATCATCAGTGAGTGTTACTACTACAAACTCTAACTTACAACTGTAGTTGTAACTAACCGAGTTGTAAGTTAGAGTTTGTAGTAGTAACACTCACTGATGATGATGACTTGGTCATTGAAACGCGTATGAATAAATAAGTGATTAATTTGTGAGTTTTGTGTATGTTTTTATTTGTTTTTAACATAACCTCACAAGCTAAGCTCAAAGAATATTTGTTTATTTCAGTTAATCTATCTAAGATATAATTCTGAATGCCTGATTTTTTAAGATTTAGTTTGTTTATTGTACATTATTTCCTGATTTCTGGCATTATTTATGTTATATTTGGCTGATAAATGGTGAAATTTAATTTTTAAAATTGTAAAATTCTCAAAAAAATGGCGTTTTATAAAAATATTTTATTAAAAAAAGACTTAATATTAATAGACACTAAATTTGACAACTAAATGTGCAGACAGATTGCTTGTAAGTAATGTTGTTGTTTCTTAATTTGTAACTGAGTGGGTTAAGGGTGTCCTAATATATAACGGGCTTAGCTGAATTTATTAAATTACATATATATTGATAAATATGAAAAATGGGCAATTTATAAATCATTGCATTATATGTTCGTTTTTCAATATCTAAATTTCGTTTAAGCCTATGGATACCTTTTTTAATGAAACATCCCTCGGCATAACTAACGTTTGCTCTAAATCCACATTAAATCCCCCCCCCCATTCCTTTACATCTATCTCTCTGACGAATTAAAATGAAACCCAAAACTGAATTAGCAATAAATGAGGAAGAGCGTAATGCATAATAGAATAAGCAAACACTGTATTTGCATTAACAGTTGCAGAACACGAAGTTTGGAATTAGCGCGATAGGATATGCCTACTTCGTCGCTGACGTTAACTTCGTTAGCGCAACGTATGACTCATCAACGCTCTCTCTCTCTCTCTCTCTTTTCTCGGGTTATGTTGGTAACATCTAAAGCTGATTTAATCTACGAATGGATTATTTCCGCCCGCGTGCTAGGCTAAAGAGAAACGCAGTTCTGCAAATACTTTATGTGTATCACGCGAATGTGTTCACGTAATTTATCTGGAAAACAATTTAACAATAAACCTACAGTTACTGGTTACCGTTAGTAACTTTGCCACTCACAAAGTAGTTGCACCAGGTAGTATTAATGTATCAAAGAGAAGCGTCATCCTTCTAGCCAGTGACGTCATGATGTCCTTCGGTCGTCTCATACCTCACCTCTTACAGGCAGTTCAGGGTGTTGCTGCTAACCAAGTAGAAGCATCATCCTTCTAACCAGTGACATCATGATGTACTTCGGTCGTATCACGCAGAACCTCTTACAGGCAATTAAGTTGTTGCTGCTAACCAAGTAGAAGCATCATCCTTCTAACCAGTGACGTCATGATGTCCATCGGTCGTATCACGCCGCACCTCTTACAGGCAGTTAAGGTTGTTGCTGCTAACCAAGTAGAAGAGTCATCCTTCTAGCCAGTGATATCATGATGTTCTTCGGTCGTCTCACACCGCACCTCTTACAGGCAGTTAAGTTGTTGCTGCTAACCAAGTAGAAGAGTGATCCTTCTAGCCAGTGACATCATGATGATCTTCGGTCGTATCACGCCGCACCTCTTACAGGCAGTTACGGATGTTGCTGCTAACCAAGTAGAAGAGTGATCCTTCTAGCCAGTGACGTCATGATGTTCTTCGGTCGTCTCACACTGCACCTCTTACAGGTAGTTAAGGTTGTTGCTGCTAACCAAGTAGAAGCATCATCCTTCTAACCAGTGACGTCATGATATCCTTCCGTCATGTCACGCCGCACCTCTTTAACCAGCTCACTAGCCCCCTTAAATTAATGGAGTTTGGTTTTAACGTTCTTGCAATGTTAGACTACCAATTTGCAAATTGAACAAATCGCTCTTGCAATTACAACAATTCCTAAAGTTATAGCAAAGTTAAATTTTAATATATGATACACGTTTAAAGTTTGAAAATGAAATTATGTCAGCATGTTAAAGCGGAAACAGATCTGCTTACGTAGCATAATGTAGGGCCATTACAATTCTTTTAAACTGTCAATTGAACTTAGTCCCGCAGTAAAATTCGAAGGTCATAGCTGAATCCAATTGTCAAGGTGGCCCTTGAGAGGTAGTCCTTGAAATCCTTGAAATTGTGACTGAATAATTGTTCTTGATGTCGTTAGAATATCGAGAACACCATGTGCAACCAGTTGCCGATTAGTTGTATCGAGTTATTTCCACATAAGATGCTAGTTTTCTTCGTTGGTATTTTACTACGAACCGCCTCTCCTAGATCTTGATCCATTTCTACTTGTCATCTATCACCTTCCAAGCGTTCTTTCGCTCTCCGTTTTTTCCAGTTTCGTCGCTTCTCGTTCTTCTTCATTTTCATTTTCGTCCTCCCATTTGGCACTTATGCAGCTTCAATGAATATCCCCTTCTCCTATAGCTCATACTGAACGCCGTTAGATTAGGACAGATGTGACGCAGACCCCTCACATAAATTAGTTTGTGTATCCTACTGCGGGATATAACTCCTGTACAGAGTATTTAATAAAGGCATATTTCTATGTCTGCAGCACTGCCTTTTCTTCAGCTTCTACTTTAAAATATTGTTGGATTAGAGTCGAATTAAAATTAGAGACGTATTTGGAAATCTTCAGGGTGAAAAAGAACTGAACTCGACGCTACCACTTCGACAAATCTTTGCATGTTGCATAACTCATGGGGGAATAAAACTGAAGAGCGACTGCACTGTAACAAAAGCACTAAATCCCCACCCCTATGAATTATTCTTCCACCAGTCCTTGATTGGTCAAAATCCGGTGGCCTTGGCAAAGAAAATACCTTTCTGATATTAATAGAGAATTAGATGTATAGGGTTTTTACTGATTAGGTTATCAAGCTATGTTTTTATCTTTTTTTTTGACTATATTTTTAATCGATGTAGCTGTAAAATATTATTCCAAAATAGGTCTTTAGATAAGGTAAATATTTAACTCCCCTGTAACTATTGTATTACTATTACTTGGAACTATTAGTCTAACCACTGTCGATCTTCATGATTTTTACTCGCATGTTTTTTTTTAATTAATTAATAAAAGCCTGTACTATTTAGTCATTCAATAATTTATTTATTTATTTATTTCTTTGTTTATTTGTAAATACGTTTTTACTTTTGAATTTTGTAATCCATTACGTTCGGTGACACTTAATTAACCACTTTTAGATTGTTTATGACTATCCGAAGTTTATATATAAATCTTTATATCCGTACTATAAAGTTCGGATAGTCATAAACTAATGTAAAAGTCATTAATAAAACGTATTTACTATTTTAATTAAAAACAAATTTATTTTATATTCATCCGGTTATATTTAGAAATTACACACCACTGACGCTAATATGAAAATTAAAGGAAATTCAGCTTTTTGTGAATTGGCCCAATGAAAAGTTGCATTTTTTGTTGGACAAAATTGGAATGAAAGAATATTAAACATTAGCGGTTATAAAAAAAAGAACAAAAAAATAATTAATTTTGATTGAAAGCATAAATTAAGTGAACGTAATTTTAGCGGCAAAAGATGGAATTTTAATTATAAAAATATATCTTCTGAATGGTATTTAATTAATCTTGCTTCGAGGAACGCAATTAAATTAATTATCGAAAAAAAACTCTTAATAAACATAAATACGTCAAAGTAAAAGAGTAATCAAACGACTGTATTTAGAAATTGAAATAAAATAAGCATAGAAATTCATTTCTACGCAGCGGTGACTTAGAAGGGTGAAAAATACACCAAGATGTAGACAACGTTAATTTTACCGTTTATACAGTCATATATGTAATCTACATTTTGTTATTCAAGCCTATATATTTGTAGTTTAAACCCATATATTAGAGCCTAAAATTGTTGCCATGGTTACCACATTGTTAATATAACAATGCTCAGTGATAAAAAATTAATAAAAATAATAAATAAATTAACAAACTGGATAAACGGTATCGAACCTTGATTTGAAAACGGATAATGCGAAAAGAAAGCGAAAAGAAACTAAAACACAATACAAGCGACAAAAAAAAAGAAATGGTTTAAATAGTAACAAAAAAAATAATAGTTGTAACACCATACATGGAAAAGAAAATGGAAATTTTCGAGGAAATTGGCTTTCTATTTTGTCACTTTGTAGACTATTGTTATTTTGACTGTAGTTTGATGTAGGCCTACATAGCCTATGTATGGGGCCTATACATAAAAGAAAGTAAAACAAAATTTTTCTTAAGTAGGAATTGAATTTTTTTTTAAACTTCATATTACTTGTTTGTAGTTTAATTTGCACATTTTAGTGGTGGGCATAGTTATGTTTTAGATGCGTATAATAGTGTGTATAAGGGTTGTGACAATATGAGCGGAATCATTGTCTAGAAAATATTTCCACGCAGAGGTTTACGATGCTTAATGCTTATAGGTTTACGTTGGCGTTTGTGAAATCTATAAAGTATTTATTTAAAAAAACATGCTTAAAAAAAGAATAAAATAAATTATAAAATCATAGAACTGGAGCCTATATAACGTTCATCAGACCTCAGTCTCTTTAAAGTTGTCCGGCATTTCGTATAACAATACGAAGTTGTCCGCATGACTTGGTTCGTTAACGATTAAGAAGTTACAGGGTGAATTTAGTTTTATAGAATCGGCTCAGTTCCTGATAGCTTAGATAACACTTGTAAGGAGTAAAGTATGTAAATACTTTAAAAGTCTGATTTTTTTAGTTAAAGCTATGTAACTTGATTATGCAAATGGTTAATTTATAATTTAGTGTTTTACTTAAAGTGTGTTGTTTAGAGTATTTTTTAATCTGGTTTTGTTAATCTCCTTTCTTTAATAGAATAAATGATAAGCCGGTTTAATATAGAGGCAAAAGTTTATTTATTTACTGCAACGTTTCGACAACTAATTTGTTGCCCTTATCAAACCCGAAAACGATTTTACATTGCATTATAAATAAGCATATAAAATGTAAGCACACTCACAACAAATATTTAATACTTTAAAAAAACAATGAAATTTTAGTCACAAACGTAATAAGATAACCCACCAACGTGTTGAGAGTCATAAATTTATCTAAAATATAATTAGAAACTGTAACAAAACTGAGAGAACAATAATATACAAAGGCTATATAAAACACCAAAAAAATAATAATAATAAACCACACATAAAACCATAAAACAACAAAATGTTGTTTCTTTAATGTTTTACGTCAGACTTTTATCCTCCACCATGTGTATCAGGTTGGAATCTAGTAGTCTACAATCTTGTCTTAAATAACTTCTAAAGGTACAAAACAATCAAATCTTTTTTTAACACGTGTCGGTAGTTTTAGGTCTAGAAGAAGCATACCGATGACGCATTATGTCTATCTTAAACGTCTATAGCGTCACCAGGTACTTTTTCCTTATGGAGAAAAATCGCCCAGCGTGAAATGCGAGTAAGGCTCTATACAGTGTGCGGAGCATTTTTATGCACAAGTACATGTAGGCCTATAATATGCAAAAGCGCGCTCGTGCTTTAACGCGTACATTTACACATAGATATATTAACTTATTTTTTAGTTAATTAGAGATTAGTTAGTGAGAACTATTAAAAAAGATAAAAGTCAACATAGTGAACTCAAAATCTCAACAAAAATTAGTTTCTAATAAAAAAAACACACAACAAACTAGTTTCGGAGACCATGTCGTCTTCCTCAGTGCTTGGCTACTGTCGCCGAAATTAGTTTGTTGTGTGTTTGTTTATTAAAATCTAATTTTTGTTGAGATTTTTAGTTCACTATGTTGACTTTTACCTTTTTTAATAGTTCTCACTAACTAAGCTCTAAATAACTAAAAAATAAGTTAATATATCTATGTGTAAATGTACGCGTTAAAGTACGAGCGCGCTTTTGCATATTATAGGCCTACATGTACTTGTGCATAAAAATGCTCCGCACACTGTATAGAGCAGGCATCCTCGCATACGGCCCTCGGGACGATTTTTTGCGGCCCTTAGACGGTTAGGATTGAAGTCAAAATATTGTATAACTTAAATAAATATTATATTTATTTACTGAGTGTTTTGAAAATCTGTCGTTGTTTTACTAAACTAAATTAATTACTCAAACTACTGAAGTTAAAAACCCCGCCCGCTGTATCTTTACCTCGGGCTTTACTGACGTTTAGCAAGCAATAGTATCGGCAACACCGCAACGCAACGCAACTTAACGTGGGACGGTGGAGACGTGCAAAAGGTAAGAAAGAAGGCACTGCCATATGTTTGATATGTCGTGGAACTGTACCATTTCGCTTGGTAGAAAATCCATGGGCAATGAAACCAGCTAATGTAGCTCATCTTTCTGTTTTTTGATATGAAGCTAGGGATTTGAAAAATGAATAATTCGATCTTCAGAACGATACGGAACTCAAAAGGATTTTTGAAGAAAAGATGAAGAATAAAGCTCACTATGAGTTTCGGAGGGTTGTTGAAAAGGACAAATTTCCTAACTTACTTGAATGTGCTCAGAAAATATTGTGTGTTTTTTCATCTACTTATGTCTGACATTCAGTAAGCTGAAGTTTGTAAAAAACAAGTACAGATCTAGGCCAACAAGTGAGAATGTTGAGAACATTTTAAGAATTTCAGTTTCTTCCCAACCTGCCAACATGGATGCCATATTAGAGGACTGTGAAAGATTTCCGACTTCAAAGAATTAACTAAGTAAAAAAAATACATTTTCAAGCTTTTTTATGCGCAAAACAGTATATTTATGTTGGTAATGTAATAAACGTATGTTATAATCATATTGTTTGTCAGTTATTTAGTGGCTCTTGTACTTGCGGCCCTCAGGAATATGTTATGCAAAATATTTGGCTCTCAAAGTATTCCTAGTGAGGACCCCTGGTATAGAGCCTTACTCACATTTCACTCAGTTGACTTTTACCTTTGTGAACTTAATTATTTCACACATTAGTTTACTAATTAGTCTACTAGCAACAGGTTTTTAATTACGGCCGATTGATATTAATTTTGCGTAACTTATAATCTTCGACAGAATAAAATACCTGTGTTTTCATTTATCTTTATATACAAAAATATGCCGTAACTTAAATTAGAGTCTTGCTTGGATTTTAGATTGGAATGCTAACATTACAGGCACAATAGCTTTCATTGTAAATAGTTATTAAATGCTATTTAGGAGTAAGCCTATATAAATTGAGTGTAACAGAAAATTTACTACAGAGATTATTTATTAGATAAAAGTTCGATATCTAATAATGATAGATATTCGATATCTTTTTAATGATATAAAAGCTGTTTATATAAATGTCTAAGAATGGTTTTAAGTTAGTGTTTTTTTAATACACAATTATTTTACAATATCAAGAGCTCAGTGGTACAATATATTACAATAAGAATATAGGTCAGTCTAGTTTGTAACTTATCGTTTTCTAAATTGTAATTTTGTAATAAGACTCTCAATTGATGATGACATGGTCATCGATATGTACATAAGGGTTTAATATTAGGTAGCTTGTATTATCAGTTATGTTTTATTATTTTTGTGGTATTGGGGTTGCTCGCGATATTTTTATTGCACAACTATTTTGAAGATGAATGTTTAAGAGGTTCATTCCAGTTTTTCAACGTTTTTGTAACGGGACAGACGTAATAAAATCACTCAAGAAGAGTTATCCAATAATAGCGTAGGCTACGGTCATGTGCGAAAACGTTGCCGCGTGCCTAATGTTGCCCATATTTGGGGAATAGCTGCTTAACCCGTAATGTTCCCAGCTTCCCTGTCTAGGCTATAGTGTAGGCTATACTGTTCTTATACCTCTAGGCTATCATCCAAGATAAAAGCTTTGTGCGAATTAATTAAACCAGCTGTTATTAATAAATAATTAGCTTTAAGCTAATATTATAAATAAATTAAAGCTCTCGAACCACATGAACTTTTTATTTAAATCCCGATGTAGGCTACATTTCAATTGCATAAGAATCATTTTCAGAGAAAATTACTAGAGGACTAACGTAGACAGAGTTTGTATTGTAATAATTTCCTCTGAAGATGACTGCTATGCAATCGAAATACGCTGTAGGCCTACATCAGGGTTTAAATCAAACGTTTTTGTCGCTTAAGAGGTTTTATTTATTTATAACAAAAACATTACACCACAGTTTAATAATATTATTAAAGATATATATTGAATTTTATTAAACCAATAATAATATATAATAATAATAATTATAAATATAAATAATAATATATTATATAATTATATAAATATAATAATATAAATATATAATAATAATAAATAATATATTATATAATGATATAAATATAATAATATAAATATATAATAATAATAATAAATAATATATAAATATATTTAATATATATACTAATATAAAATATATTTATTTAATAATATCACTTTATCTAGACTACATTTCTTTCAAAAGGTTATTTTTCAGAAGAAGGCCTGATTTTATAATGTCAATAATTTCTAAAATTTTGTTTGCAATAAACCCTGTCACTTTTAAAAACTCATTTTAAACATCTACTCGTACTTACCAAAACATTATTTAGTTTCATGGCTTTAGTTGATTTATTTTTATTGTATTTACCTACTTACACAGATCGAATGCACATTAAACAATTTTGGCTCCGGCATTCAGTTTTTTATTGGTCGTAAACGTTGATCGTTTTACCTCGGTCCATCCATAACTGGCTGAGACTTAAAGTCTAATTTGTAAAATATATATTTACATTCAGACACATAATTAATTTCTTATTAGCCCCAACTTCACTGGAAGTAAATCTCGTGTAGGTTTCACTGAGGGTAGTTTCACAGATTCGTCACGATTTACCTAACCTAAAAGTTCTACATTTTTTAAAACCATTTCATATCTTATAAGGTTCATTCTCATTGCATGATGGAATCATCAGCATGAATAAAGCTACAAATAAACTATTTGTCTTCCTAAACTTGTTTAAAAACATTTTTGTAGTACCAATCTCTTGGTGAAGGAATACAATATCTTTCTTGGTAAATAACGTATGCAACTATTGATATGCACGGAAATGGCATTATTTCTCAAGCAATTAACAGGAAATATTTCCGTTTTCACAAACGTAACTGGCGGGAAATTTGGTTGAGTTAGGTTAAGTCTAAACTTACTTAGGCTCTATACCTAAACATTCTATAATTTTATTTTATAGCCCAATATTATTGTTTTAATGTTATTGCTTAAATTCTTATTCTTCTAAACCATTCCATACCCTATCAGGTTCTTTCTCGTTGCGGGACGGAATATTCTTCATGAATAACGCAATAAATAAATTAATGTTCTCTCTAAACTTGTTTAAACATTGTTGTCGTGCCAAAATACGTCACCGACCTGTTACATATTATGTCTTAATGAAGGAATAATAAGTAAATCACATTATGCATCTATCGATATACACACAAATGGCAATATTTCTCAAGCAATTAACAGTAAATATTTTTTTTTCATAAACTTAACGGGCGGGAAATTTGGTTGCGTTAGGTTAAGTCTAGACTTACTTAGGCTACCTACCTATCTTATAAGCCAATATTATTGTGGTAACTTTAACGCTAACAAAAATCACTTCTTCCAATGACAACATTTAGATTATTCTATTTTCCTAAATAATGAAATATGATAATTGGGTAGTTGTTAGCTTGATGATCTGATCGGACTTGAATTGGGTAGTTGTTAGCTTGATGATCTGATCGGACTTGAATTGGGTAGTTGTTAGCTTGATGATCTGATCGGACTTGAATTGGGTAGTTGTTAGCTTGATGATCTGATCGGACTTGAATTGGGTAGTTGTTAGCTTGATGATCTGATCGGACTTGAATTGGGTAGTTGTTAGCTTGATGATATGATCGGACTTGAATTGGGTAGTTGTTAGCTTGATGGTCTGATCGGACTTGAATTGGGTAGTTGTTAGGTTGATGATCTGATCGGACTTGAATTGGGTAGTTGTTAGGTTGATGATCTGATCGGACTTGAATTGGGTAGTTGTTAGCTTGATGATCTGATCGGACTTGAATTGGGTAGTTGTTAGGTTGATGATCTGATCGGACTTGAATTGGGTAGTTGTTAGCTTGATGATCTGATCGGACTTGAATTGAGTTTTTACATACATTGGCGAACAATCCATTATAAATAATCGAATAGGCCTTCTTTTTACACCAACTTATCATACACATGTAGGCCTAACTGGAAATATAAACAACTAGGGCACTTACTGTTAGGCCTACTTAACAACAGGGAAAATACACTTCGGTTTTAAATTAAAAATATAAAATATTAAAGGCCCACTATGAGTTTGACTGTCACATTATAAAATTTATTAGCCTTATTTTATTGCTTTGTGTGTTCTTTGCGCGCTCCCGCGTATACATTTGTATCTTAAATCTAGGAATACCTAATTTCTATTCCTTGTCAATAAAATGTGTTTAAATTAATCATTTATGAATAAATCTAATGCTAAAGTTGAAAGATTATTTAGTTTGAATCAAAATCTCGGTTGTAGCCTAGTTTAAGCTGCTATTAATCTAATACAATGTCCCTTAGTTATTATTAAATAAACCTGGTTGTTATTTTCTACTTTTAAATCTTTAATGAACTTAACCCAGCAACACTAAATATGTTTTAAATTTCTGTAAACACGTTTTTAACCAAGTACAGACTAATTAAAAACGAGAGTAGGCTTTCGTGCTCGTTTGTGTTTATAGTTTATTTGGAGTTTTATGACACACTTTTAAATCAAAATAATTTAAATTTAATTTTATAAATATTTAAGTAATAGGCCTAAGATTAAATAAGGAGACAATAGATTACTTTAAAATAATTGTGAATAATGTCAACAAATTTCTTACCTTGACAGATAATTTTAACAGTTTGTTAAAGAAAGAAGGCTGCTCTTCTGCTTGCGTCCTCAAAAAAATTAAAATTCTTACAGCAATCACTCCGCTATATATTTCGATAAATATTCACCAAAAACTTATAGTTTTATTTATAAGGATAAGAAATATTATTAAAAAGAGATAAATTATTTACTAGTGATAAATATTTTTATAATTAAAATAACACAATTTTGAGTGGACCGTTATTATGTACTGTTTATATCGTGCTTGTGCCAGTGGTTGATAACAAATATAGAGCAATGATTCCCGCCAAAGGCAGACTGACATGAAAACAGTCGTTTGACTGCAAGTTGCTCATAACGCGCAGGACTTAATGGGCGGAGCATGGCAATGGATCCTTACAACACACCACGTGCTATTAAGGGGAGGGCCTTCTCCCCACCTCAAACTC
>JBAIZL010000003.1:5715000-5795000 GCA_036971475.1 Prosapia bicincta | reverse complement strand
CTGGGCACAAATGTCGCTTAGCGCAAATGTCGCTAGGCACAAATGTCGCTGAGCGCAAATGTCGTTGGGTGCAAATGTCGCAGGGCACAAATGTCGCTGAGCGCAAATGTCGTTGGGTGCAAATGTCGCAGGGCACAAATGGCACTGAGTGCAAATGTCGCTGGGCGTAAATGTCGTTGGGTGATAATGTCGCTTAGCGCAAATGTCGCTGGTTGCAAATGTCGTTGAGTGCAAATGTCGCTTAGCTCAAATTTCGTTGGACGCCAGCGTCAAATGCATTAAAATTAGATTTGGGATAGGATATTAAAAGTGTTTAAGAGCAAACTTATTTCAAACACTTGACAAACTCAAAACAATTATTTAAAACTTCAGTCTTAGAGTTAAAATCATTCTAAAAATTTTAGTGTTAAAAGTAACAACCTGTATAGGTTTCAATTTTATTGTAGATTTAAGTACGGGTATATGTCAATTTCGCGTTTATTTTCAAAGGCCTACCATTATTGATTTTTATTAAAATTGAATAACGTAGCCACACGATACTCCAAACTGTAATTAGATTTGTAGGAGAACCAATTGGATATTTTACCAATCATTTTTCACATTTCCCCCCCAAACCTAAATAGGTCTATTACAGGTTTTCGTAAATAAACCTAACACAATTTTTCATAGATAACGCAATACAAACAGCTATCACAATCCAATCCAAGACTTTTGTACCACTTGAATAAATGATCTTTTTTTGTGATTCTAATTATAATAATCGTTATTAAAACTCGCTTGTAAGACAAGAACACCTACAGTCTACCTTTGATATCTTTTCCTCTGTTAACTACACGTGTATGAACGAAATTAGATAGTGACGTCACTCGCCAGCCAGTAACCGACTAAATAGCTACTATCGATTGCAATTACTGTCTCGTTGTCATGGCAACATAGCAGTAGTGCTGTGCGTTACTATGACAACTAGTTGGTTGACTGGTTAGTGACATCACCACGTTTTCTTTGTACCTCGTCACGACTACGGTGTAGGATATTTTCGTTAAGAAATGCAATTTGTAGTGCAACCACAAAAATAACTTACTTACTTACTTACTTTTTCGATGACCGCCAGTTACAGAAAAACGCCCTGTGTTACTACATTCAATATCCAACGTAAATTGTATTAAACTCGTCCGTCCTTACCAGAAAAGAATCAGGCCTACTTTAATTTGCTCTGTATGTTTAATTAAGTTCGGCATACTTAAAATAAATTATAAATTGTTTTAATGATAAGTGTTGTGGAAGACTATGATGATGTTTTACTACTCCCTAATAATGTATGCATGTAGGTCGTAAAAGAAAGAAAGAAATCTTATATTTTGATAGTAGGCTAACAGCCAGAAATTATGTTCAAATCAATCAGAAAGTAATTTCAAATAGACCACTAACACTACTAGAGTAAATCTAAGCTATCCGTGACAGAAATTCTGTAACTTAAATTGAAGTTTTTGAGGCTTCTATTAGAGTCTATCGAAAACATCCTAAATAATACTTCAAATAATTAATTTCATATGACTATTTATCAATAAGTAGGTGCAACCTAACCTAAGCGCAACTAAAAAGGGCACTTCCTAATAGACTACTTATTTACAGAAGGGCTAATATATTTTAAGAGTGAAACTCATATAATCTCCACTCTGATTTTAACTGAGTGCAGAAATAATTGTAAAACAACTCATATTAAAAAAATTAAAGTCAATTCCTAGTTAAGTCAACAAAACAAATTTATTTCTCTTACTTTTTATTAAATAATTACAATCAATATAGGCGTAAATATGTTGATTGAATATATGACAGAGCCACAATATTAAATGGAAAAATAGAAAACAAATATAAATATGAAAATTTATTAATTAAATTTAATTAATGAATTAATATTTGAAAAAAACTGTATTAGCATCAAGCGTCATCCACTACAAGTTTTAAAATATATTTGATCTTGTGGTATGAATAAAAAATATTCTATTAACGATTGAAAATTTGTACAAGACATATAAATAGAATATAGGAGAGTGTGAACTAATAGCAAGAATTGAATAAGCTACCATTGGTAAATTCTTTTCTGGGAAACTTGTCGTGAACTGAAAAAGGTAGTGACGTCACTAGCCAGGCAATAAGTGTAACGCAGTCGGATAATAGCGGACATTATTATAAGGAGTCTGTTATTGGCTTAGTGACGACAGCACATTTTTCATTCCTCCCCCGGCGCTCATTCAGAGGCAAAGTTATAAGCTGTAGACAGCAGTTAGACCTTTAGGCATATATATAAATATATGAATAAATTCAAAAAACGTCCTGCCTTCTAGAGGCCCTTCCTAGATTCAGCCCTTACCAAAAGACCTGTCCCATATTCCTACCCGCAGCCATTGTCAGTGACAGACGCTGCATAACTCAGGGGCCACCAAAACCCCTCATTCTCTGACTGAAATTTTACATAGCTTAGCACAGTAGTATTCCTTTAAGTTTGGTTGCATCATTTCTTTAGCTACTTCCTTCTATAATTGCAGTAGGCTAACCTTTAACACTTTTTCACAAAATGTAAGCGAAAACAGAATAAGTTGGTGTATTTCGATCTTTGAAATTTGTAGACAAAATATTATATCTTCAAAATATAACATTTATAGAAGATTGGAGTTTCTTCAATGGAGATTGTCTATTTTACTATGACAGAATTAGGTCCATATTTTACATATCACCATTTAAAATATAATGTTTTTTTGTTGATGTAATACAGGAAGTCAATATTATCTTACAATACAGACCTTTTACTTCTTTTACGGTTTAGTTTAAATGAAATTATAATCTAGTTCACCTAATTTTATTATTACTAAAGATGGGCCGATTCCGATTCTCGAGGAATCGTCGGTTGTAATGAATCGAGTCAGCTTAATCGTCGGTATTCGATTCCCCATCGATTAAAGTGTCGATACCGACTCTTGTTACCTGTTAAAATAAATGTGCGGGGAAATTTCGCGAAACATTTCTGGTCCATTTGTTTGTCACCTCTCTTTTCTCTCTCTAACTCTCTCTCTCTCTCTCCCTCTCTCTCTCTCTCTCTAACTCTCTCTCTCTCTCTAACTCTCTCTCTCTCTCTCTCTCTCTCTCTCTCTCTAACTCTCTCTCTCTCTCTCTCTCTCTCTCTCTCTCTCTCTCTCTCTCTCTCTCTCTCTCTCTCTCTCTCTCACCCCTCCGTTTCCTATTCCTTTTCCTAAATCAAGGTCGAACGTTTCGTGCAGCCTATTACATTAAAACGAAACCTTTAAAAGGCTTCACCATATGACCAAGATGTTAACTAAATTCATTATTAGAGAATATCATGTAGGCCTATATAACTTGAGAGAATCGAAGGAAAAGTTATATAATCGAGATAGGAACGAATCGAAACATTTAGAAATCGGCTCTTCCCTAATTATTACACAACCAAATACTTTGCAATTTACATTAAGTAGGCTATATCTGTAAAGCTGAATGCACTTAGAATACTTCAAAGTCCCAACTAAAACAAATAAATAACTAAATAAAAATTCCAAATAAAATTTGAACCAAAAGAGTTACTTTATTGCAATAATTAGCTTATGATATTTTATGATCTGTTAGCAAAAATGTTGTGTAAAGCTATAGGATTATAGCTGTTTGGAGCTTTCACGAAACAAAAGGCATTTCGGAGGATGGGAGAGTGAATGAAGCTTCCTGATATTCTCGGATTTCCAAGTTGCGCGAGACCGACGGACAGAAGAGCGTAATCGGATTAAGAACCGCACACATGAAGGTTTGATTGCATTAGAGCAAGTAATGTGAGTGTAAATCGTGTTAGAGATAGAGTAGGACTGCGATCGGCTAATAGAGTTACCGGAGAGACGGACAAACTTGCTAGGCAGCTAATTCCATCTGCTTGATTTCTATTAACCCATCTCAACAAGGACACTTCCTCCGGCGGTTTAGAAACTTGCCAGCCGGATAATGCGAGCTTCACAGCTTATAATTACACACAACAGGTCTATGTTTAATGTATTTACTTCTGTCGAAGCATAGCTTTATTCCAGAGCAGTAACAAAGCGGGTAGTAAAGGTTAGGTCTATTTCAACTTTAAAGGAAATCAGTGACGGATTTAATTGGTGCTTTGGGGCTCAAGCCCCTCCTAAAATATGGAAATGTGAAAATTTTTAAACTATAAAATAACACTAACTAAAATATAATTTCCGATGTCTGTGTTCGTCCGCGATTTATATATTCTTAATAATCAGTAGAATATGTTTAAAAACCCATATTATTCACTATAATCCCATACTTCCAATCATTAATAAATAGGTCCACCCACAATGTAATAAATAGGTTGTTTACATTGTAAATATATGGTAAATGGGGCTACATAATTCGTGTGCAATATTACATAGCAGGCCTATAGCTATTTCCCTCGGATAGAAGGCCCTTAGAGTTTACACTATGTCTATTATACCTCCTACATATTTTCCCTTTCCTCCCCTCACACCAGCCCTCCCGATCCTGAAAGAAATCTATAACCCAGAGTAGCGATAGTGTAAGGGGTATTCTGAAGCGCGAGTGTCACTTGCACTGAACCAAATACCGTGAGAGATATGGAAGTATGAAACCAAAACACTTTCCAAAGTAATGCCTCAATAGGCCTAAGTACTCAGTACAAGAAATGCAATCCTAGCAGTAGAACATTGCAAAAACGTTTTTTTAGAACCGCATTTGATAGAATCATATTCCCACTGAAACCAATGTCAAGAATGAGCAGCAAAAATATACTAACTATAAAACCACATTATTAAACAACAAAAATGAAATTTTCGTGTTTGAATTTTTTTCACACTTGATAGACTACAGTTATTTATGAGTACTAGACCCGCACTCGTTTAAAATTGTCACTTTATGAGTTAATTTAATAAATTTAAAAACAAATAATAATTGATAATGAGTATGGAATGGGAATACAAAAGTTATAATAGCTAATATAACTTAGTTATTAGCCTAACTTAACTCTAACTTATCTTAAATTAACTATTAGCTATTAATATTTAATTTAACCGAAAACAAATGCAATTATTTACAGATGATTGAATCAATCAATATAATAATATTACAATATTTAGTCTTTAAAATAAACATTTTGCCAAATCCTGAACAATAGGAATTCCTTAATTTGCTATAAACTTTATATTATTAGGGAGTGTAAATCATTCGTCTTATAAGTTTAATTTGTACGATATGGGATGGATAATCGATTGTTGAGTTTTATTTAGACACTTAGATAAAGACATCGATTAAGTTTATATCTGATTATGTGTCGGTTTGGACCATTTTTGAATCCAAAGTTGTGTTATAAAAAGTTTATACTGTAACGTCATTATTTATTGTTAAAAATCTATTTCATGGCTAATGAAAAGCTTGCTAAGGTCATAGCAAGGATATTCAGGTAATTAACTTGCAAATACTGAAGAGAAAGCATATTATTGCCTCGAGAACAGCTCTCGAGGACTAGGGAGCAGGTTAAGGGCTATAGCTGCCAAAGGTCGTCATCATCCAGTAAGGACAACCTAAGACGGATAAAGGTCTGGCCGCACTACCTGGAGCGAACTAATAAGAAAAGTATTTTGACGATTCGGAAAATTAACGGTTCGGAAGGTTTTACTGGTTTCGTTAGATCTAGACCAAAAAGTCACTTTGTTTGGTTGGACCAGTCGTTTAGGGATTGAGCAGTGTACTGTCTAGGCATAACAGTAAGGTCTTTGAGCTCTTACGTACTGGTATAGATAGGTCTTGCGGAACATCTGGCTAGGGGAAAGGCGGCGGAGGAGTGGGTACTGCCGCACTGGAGGAGTAACGGGTTTCCGGTCGAACACTGAAACCCGAGGCGAAATATCTGTATAACGGCTAGTATACAGACACGGGGACGGCTCGAGACAGACTGGCGCTCCGCTAACCTCCTCCCTCCGCCGCATAACATACCCGGTGGAGACGGATGTCGCCCATGAAAGTCAGGATCCACCTAGAAACACAAGACCTATACAAAGCCCTCTTTTTTTAATTAACAAGACACAAATTAATGTAAACTGTCGTCCAACATGTAATTTATTATTCCGAGATCTACTAGGCCTCTCATGCTACAAGTTTTGTCTAAATCTGACTTCAACCTTCCCAATTTGAAGATGTGACCTGTTCAGATATCCATTCGTTCCATTATAGTGCGGACCACGTAACCGTGCACTTGGCCTCGAGAGATCGCAGTAGGCGAAACTGGGGGTAGAGGGTCAGTATTAATACTTTCCTACAACATTATAAGGAGAGTCAAAACATTGACGCGTGAGATGGTCAATATTAGATAATTAGATTCGGTATGAAATAATAAACATTCTTGAAATATGTGTAGACATATCGGATGCAGAAGCTGTTGATAAATCGAACATTCTCAATATGTAACATGTTTTCAGAAGTGGTAGTACGTTACATGGTCCCCATTATAAGTCCTCACCTTACTACTAGTTACTATGGTTACGAGGATAGCTATTAACGTCACCACTTCCAGAGGCAAAGCCATCAGCCTTAGACTATTAGTGTTTCTCTTGCCTACAATCTCTATATTAAGATGTTTTCAGACGAACCCTTGTTCTTTCGGGTAACAAGTAATAGGTCTGGTATATATATATATATATATATATATATATATATATATATATATATATATATATATATATATATATTATTAAAGATAGATAATATTAAAAACAGAATTGTTTCTGTTAAAATAATTTATAATTATAGAAATTTACTTAAATATTCCGAGGCAGTACTTTAAGCTTATTTGAAACTTCTTATTTTATTATAAAGTAAATCTTTTCTTCAGAGAATTTAAAATGTAAACTCTCTTCCACAGACTGTCTTCAACAAGTTTGTGGCGCTGTTTCAAGTTATAAATACGGTCTCCATTGTTTAGACTTTCTCATTTGAATTGCGTATAAAATAGCCTACTTCAGACAAAACCTAATGACGTTGCAACGATATAAAAGCAATCTCCATTCATTTGAATGTAATTGCTCAAAGCCCTTTTTCACTGCAGAAGATGTAATTGCATTTAGTGGACTTGAATTTTTCAAGTCTTTTCTGCGAGCAAAATACCGTTGTAAAAATTGGGCCCTTTTTTCGATATGATATTAGCCTGCTCACCCCTCCTCCCTCCGCCTCCAGAGGGTTGCAATAGCTCGCGTTATAAAGCAAATTATACAGGTTTACATATTTTTCCATCTCTTTAGCGATGATACAGAAAGAGAGGGGGCGGGCACGTGGAGGAAGAGAATGATGGAGTAACAAATTTAATGAAGTCAAGCCTATCGCCGCTGTGTATTCACTAATTGCATCAAGATATTCTCTGCTCACCATTCTCCCGCAAAATGAGAACAGCAAAACTCGTTAACTCATTTCCTTTACATAGGCCTACTTTTTTTTAATAATCTCTCTCTTCTATAGAACTGATAATTACTTAGCTTGGTTCATTTGTTCAATTATCTTATTTGCATGTTCTTTGATGTTTTCCCTTTGCTGTATCGTCCATAAATTATAAATGAAATATAAACTTTGTTTGGTTCTACTTTTAAATGTGTTTTTAATCTAATCGAATTCTCATCTCCCCTTCCTCTCACTCTTTTATTATCTCTCAAAAGAATCGTTTTGGTTTTCTGTAATACTCAATTTTAAATTTCAATTTTCGTATTTGTTTAAAAGCTTCTCTGAACGGAACGCAAATTGAGTCAACGATTGTTGGATATTTAGCAGTAGAGTTTATATTTGTTTTCTCATACTTTATACACTTAGGATAACATAAATATGTCGATAAAAATATAATTTCGGATGTTTAAAAGCGAAAACCTGACGAAGATGTGGCTATGCATCGCTTAGACCAGGGGCTCCCAAACTTATGGTACCACGCCTCCTCTTCTTGAAATGAAAGCCTTCCACACCCCTCCACTTTACCCTATAAAGAAATAGTATGGGCATTTGAAAAAGATTCAAATATTATATATATATATACTGTATATTATATATATATATATATATATATATATATATATATATATATATATATATATATATATATATATATATATACTGTATATTATATATATATATATATATATATATATATATATATATATATATATATATATATACAGTATATATATATATATACAGTATATATATATATATATATATATATATATATATATATATATATATATATATATATATATATATATATATATATATATATATATATTGAAAACAATTTATTTATTTAGGCCTATACATACTTTCACAAGAAACATGATATAACATTTCAAGTTTTAATTTGCACGGTACATTTTAACTGACAAGAGAAAAAGTTATTAGTGAGATGCTTTAGCATGCACTTTTTACACTAGCATATCTACTGTATTTGAGGTTGTATTTTACTAAGGGCATAATCCAAGTCATTAGCATCATCAAAATTGTTTAATAATATTAAATATTTTCAATTTTTGTTCAACATGTTTCCGCTCCTTACTTGCATTCACGCCCCCCCCCCCCCCCAGTTTGGGAACCCATACCTTAGACCATAGGTCCCCAACGTTCTAGTACCTGAAAGTGTTTGTAGATCTTGGCGTACCACCATCCTCAAGGTTTTTGTAGATCTTGGCGTACCACCATCCTCAAGGTTTTTGTAGATCTTGGCGTACCACCATCCTCAAGGTTTTTGTAAATCTTGGCGTACCACCATCCTCAAGGTTTTTGTAGATCTTGGCGTACCACCATCCTCAAGGTTTTTGTAGATCTTGGCGTACTGCCATCCTCAAGGTTTTTGTAGATCTTGGCGTACCACCATCCTCAAGGTTTTTGTAGATCTTGGCGTACCACCATCCTCAAGGTTTTTGTAGATCTTGGCGTACCACCATCCTCAAGCTTTTTGTAGATCTTGGCGTACCACCATCCTCAAGGTTTTTGTAGATCTTGGCGTACCACCATCCTCAAGCTTTTTGTAGATCTTGGCGTACCACCATCCTCAAGGTTTTTGTAGATCTTGGCGTACCACCATCCTCAAGGTTTTTGTAGATCTTGGCGTACCACCATCCTCAAGGTTTTTGGGGTCTGTGTACATTGGAAGAAAGCCCCCTGATCCTACTTTTTTTAGAAACACATTTGTTAGAAACAGGTCCCTTATTTATTTTATTTTTATTAAAGAGGCAATAAAATTATTTAGTTATTCATTCACTTTCCCATTAATTTTTAATAACGATTAGACAATTTAAAAAAAATTAAATTATGCACATTACAGTTTTCTTTAATACTCGTATCTATATAAAAACATGTTATACGATTGCTACAAAAAAACAGCCAAAAATACGTACAAATCAAGAAACATCAGTAAAGGTCAATCTGCATTTTGATTATTGCAAAGCAGCTTGTTGCAGGGCTTGCTTAGGATTTTATTTTATATCATAAATATTGGCGGAAAGGCTTTCTTAGAGAGTTTGCTTGAGATTGATTTTATCCACATTTCAGTTCTTTGTTTAATGTAAAGTCCTACTGAAAAACTGATATAGCTACAGTATATTTTGAAAAGTCTGAGGTAGATATTAATTATACCGAAAAATCATTGTTTAGTTTTGCGTAAAATAATGTCTTAGTTGAATAATAAACACATAAAGCCTAATGGTTTTAAATTAAAATTAAACAAAATTTAACTTTTAATTTAAATCAAGCTAAGTACAAAACGAAAACTAATTTTTAAAACAAGAAATGTCTGAAAAAATGCACCTTGTATGAGAACTTATTTATGGGCCTTGATAAAGTTCTTGGAATGGATGATTGCTGCAGTAATTGTCCCTATGGACGACAATATGACCATTGTTAGACTACTAGTACAGAGAACAACGTCAGAAGTAAGCTATATAAGCCTATCTTTTATCTCTATATTACAAACTGGAAGCCTTTCTGTTTCTTGTAGAAGCCATGTATCTTTTATCTCTATATTACAAACTGGAAGCCTTTCTGTTTCTTGTAGAAGCCATGTATCTTTTATCTCTATATTACAAACTGGAAGCCTTTCTGTTTCTTGTAGAAGCCATGTATCTTTTATCTCTATATTACAAACTGGAAGCCTTTCTGTTTCTTGTAGAAGCCATGTATCTTTTATCTCTATATTACAAACTGGAAGCCTTTCTGTTTCTTGTAGAAGCCATGTATCTTTTATCTCTATATTACAAACTGGAAGCCTTTCTGTTTTTTGTCGAGGCTATTTATCTTTTATCTCTGTATTACAAACTGGAAGCCTTTCTGTTTTTTGTAGAAGCCATGTATCTTTTATCTCTATATTACAAACTGGAAGCCTTTCTGTTTTTTGTCGAAGCTATTTATCTTTTATCTCTGTATTACAAACTGGAAGCCTTTCTGTTTTTTGTCGAAGCCATGTATCTTTTATCTCTATATTACAAACTGGAAGCCTTTCTGTTTTTTGTCGAAGCCATGTATCTTTTATCTCTATATTACAAACTGGAAGCCTTTCTGTTTTTTGTCGAAGCTATTTATCTTTTATCTCTGTATTACAAACTGGAAGCCTTTCTGTTTTTTGTCGAAGCCATGTATCTTTTATCTCTATATTACAAACTGGAAGCCTTTCTGTTTTTTGTCGAAGCTATTTATCTTTTATTTCTATATTACAAACTGGAAGCCTTTCTGTTTTTTGTAGAAGCCATGTATCTTTTATCTCTATATTACAAACTGGAAGCCTTTCTGTTTTTTGTAGAAGCCATGTATCTTTTATCTCTATATTGCAAACTGGAAGCCTTTCTGTTTTTTGTCGAAGCTATTTATCTTTTATCTCTGTATTACAAACTGGAAGCCTTTCTGTTTTTTGTAGAAGCCATGTATCTTTTATCTCTGTATTACAAACTGGAAGCCTTTCTGTTTTTTGTCGAAGCCATGTATCTTTTATCTCTATATTACAAACTGGAAGCCTTTCTGTTTTTTGTCGAAGCTATTTATCTTTTATCTGTGTATTACAAACTGGAAGCCTTTCCTGTTTATTGTCGAAGCCATGTATCTTTTATCTCTATATTAGAAACTGGAAGCCTTTCTGTTTTTTGTGACATGACTGATTATATTAATACGTTAACTTATAAATACCTTTAGGCTCAGAATGTGAACCACGAAATGTCTTATGAAAACATCAGTGTAGCAAACTTACATTCTAGATTTGGAATATCGAGCAAGAGTACCAAGAAAGTCGGTTGATTCTTCGGATTCTTAGAATGACGTCACCGATGTATGTTAACATCAAAATGTCTAAATTTTCGGAATAGCGTCATTTTATATCTAAAACTGTTTCCTCTGATTCTACAAAACTAGGTCACGCTGTTGCTATAATTGTACACCAAACGGACAAAGGCGATTTTTTCAATGCCTTTTAAAAATATAATTTATCAACAGTAAAATATTAATTACAACTTTAATATTTGTAACTCACTTCTGTAATATTTTGTAAATGTAGTTTTGCGCGTTATACGAAAGATTCCTTATTAGTAAGTATATGAATATTTGTAGGAATAATTGTTTGAACGCGATTTGTAATAGTATTAACTTTAACTTTATAAATAGGCTACAATGTATGGAGGCGTCAGCTCCGCTAAAATATTAGAAAGAAGACGAAAGAGAGAGATAGTCGCGGTCGTTATTGTGATTGAAATTGTACATGAATAAAATTAAGGCTGGCGGCAAAAATGCCTAATCGACAAATAAACAGTGTTCATCACTAATTAAGCCTCGGGAAAAATAGGCACAAGTTTATGTTAAAAGTATTTGGAACTGATTAACACTTACCCTAAGCTGAACAAAGGGGTTACGTGCACGGTAGGTTTGATGTCTTCTGGACTTCTGCAGCAGGGCCCTGGGTGGAGTGGTGACTGGCAGACGGCTCGTGCTGTAAAACTTAATAAACGGGGTTCAATTCTAATGCTATTCACAATTGAAATAAGTCTTTAACTAAGCGCGAGCGACTCCGTAGCGACGGCTTGTAGCGGCGAGGTTAAGGCGCATTCGAACACGGCACTTGGACTAAATAATGTACACTTTCGCGGTTAACGAGCATATAAAGCAAATACAATACGAAACACTTAAATTTAGACATACGCGGGGCGAACTTAACGTCCACGAGGTTGGCGAATAAGGTTAAACCCGCAACGGACGTGCTGGTCGGTCTACGGCAAGCAAAAGACTGGGGTGGTGGAACTGTGTGTTAGGGTGGGGATTAGGCGCGCGCCAAGGGTCAACGTGGTCTTAAACTATCGACGATAAACCATAGATTGAGGTATCGAATAGACAAGGCACAGGCTGATTAAAGTCGATACTGGAGCTGTTTAATCTACCAAAGCTGACTCCAACATTCCGCCCACCAAAAACGGATGTTTTTAATCCGCCAGGTGGGTAGAGGGCGAAGAACTAGAGAGCACCGGAGACCGAGGGTGCCGAAGAAGAAGTGGTCGGGGTACGAAGAAAGCAGAAAAGAGCCGATGAAGTGAATAGCTCCATTAGCTGTGCTGAAGACAATAGACTACCGCCCACCCTGGATAACCACTGGGTGACGGTGAACGGGGTTGACTAGAAGAAGCGAGGTGCTGAAGATGTAGCGAAGAAATCTATGGCGTTGAAGATACTTAAAGAAACGAGGTTGCACAAAATTGCTGAAGAGGCGAAGAAGTCGAGTGAGATTAAGAACTCGAGGAAACGCGGTTGTACCACACAGGTGCTGAAGAAGCGGTCAAGAGATTAAGGTTGTAGCGGAAAGCCTACAAGCTTATGGACAGGTCGCTTTAACTGTCCATGTGAGGTCTTGACGGTGACTACGCGGGTTATCCGGTCGGGTCCAGGGTGAAGACGTACGATCCGACCCATTGGCCAATGAAGAGGGCTCGGATGTTCTCCAGTGATAAATACAAGCTGACCCTCCTGGAGGGGTGAGGCGTCTTTGTTCCATTTACAGCGTTGAATCTGGGAGTGTAGGTATTGGGTAGACCAGGTTTTCCAAAACCGATTGGTCATCTGCTGTAGCATAGTCCATCTGGACTTGAGCGCGGGTTCAAAATGACATTCCTCAGGGAGTGCTAGAAGGGGACGGCCGATGAGAAAGTGTCCGGGCGTAAGGAACGAAGCTCCTTCGTTGGGGTCAGGTGAGACCTCGAAAATAGGTCGACTGTTGAGAATAGCTTCGATGCGTATAAATAACGTAGCTAACTCCTCGAGGTTCAATAACGTAGTGCCAAGAGTACGGCGTAGGAGCCCTTTGACGGATTTAACGGCAGCTTCCCAAAGTCCGCCGAAGTGTGGTGCGGCTGGAGGGTTGAAGTGCCATTCAACCCGTTGTGCGGCGAGCTTGCGTTGGATGATTGACTTGGATTGGTCGAGCATCTTATAGACCTCGTGCAGGCGGTTGGCGGCGCCGACAAAATTGGTGCCATTATCTGAATAAATGTCTGTAGGCAGACCACGTCTTGCGACAAAACGCTGAAGCGCGGCGAGAAAAGCATCAGTAGAGAGGTCTGATACTACTTCCAAATGTACAGCCTTAGTGGCCATACAAACAAATAGGCATAAGTAAGCTTTCAGGATCTTTGCCGTACGAAGATGGTTGGCCTTAGTGTCGAAAGGTCCAGCAAAGTCAATGCCTACCTTACAGAAAGGTGGCGACGGAGTGACACGAGAAGACGGTAAAGCTGCCATCATAGGTGGCCGAGGTTTCGACTGCAGTCTAAAGCATCGCATGCAAGCATGAATGCGTTGTCGTAACAACGAACGTAGCGCAACGATCCAGAACTCACCATTGAGCATCGCTTGCGTGGTACGCGGCCCAGCATGTAAGGCGAGGCGGTGATAATGATCGCATACAAGATTGACATAATGATGCCGCTTAGGCAGTAAAATGGCATGCTTAGCTGCGTATGGTATATCAGCATGATTAAGACGTCCGCCCACCCTAAGTAGCCCCACTGAGTCGATAAAGGGCGTTAGGTGGCGAAGTTGAGCACTGATCGGGACGCCGCGGTGTAGGCGTTGCAACGTTTCGCTGAAGGCTAGTTCTTGTACGAGCTTAACGCAAAGATTTCTGGCGTTCCTTAATTCTTGTACTGAAGGTGCAGCGAATGAAATCTTGGCTACGGTGTTCTTGGCTTTGTAGCGAGTGTTGTGACAATGGTTGGTAGACTGGGTCTTAATGCGGCAATTGTTAACGAAACGAAGCACGTAAGCGAAGACATGATGCAGCGTGGTTAGATTGGAATGACGCTCAATAACGTTCAATAAGTGGTTAGGCGCTTGGACAGTCGCGCAGAGCACCTGAGGCTCGGTCTTGAGCTCGGTCAGGTCGCGGTTCGGTCCAGTTGGCTTAGACAAACGCCAAGAGGTAGTACATTGTAACGCCCATGGTGGTCCGTGCCACCACAGTGGATGTGTAGCAAACTGCGCGGGTAGACACCCACGGGAAGCAACGTCCGCGGGGTTGTCAACAGTTGAGACGTGGTACCAATGATTGGTCGAAGTGTTCGAGGTAATTTCAATAACACGGTTGGCAACGAAAGTTTTCAAAAGATGTGGCGGGGTGCTAAGCCAATGCAGCACAATTTCTGAGTCGGTGAAGAAAAGCGTAGCGTTGTCGGCCACAAAATTCACAGCAGGCTGAACAGACTTATAGAGCTTGGCCAGTAAGACGGCGCCGCAGAGCTCCATTCGAGGTATAGTGAGTGTTTTGACGGGAGCCACTCTGCTTTTAGCCTTTAGAAGGCTGACGGAAACTAAACCGTTCCATTCAGTTCGCAAGTAGATGGCGGCTGCGTAACCAGCTTCGGACCCATCACAGAAGCCTAATAAATGATGTTTGGCATCACGTGTGCCCACATGTCGAGGTATTTGAATGTCAGCTAACTTAGCGAAGTGGACAATGAAGCTGTCCCAACGACTGCGCAGCGCGGTTGGCAAAGGTTCATCCCATGATAACCTTTCGAGCCACAATTGTTTCAAAAATGACTTGATCCAAAATGTGATAGGCGTAAGGAAGCCCAGTGGGTCGAAGGTGCGAGCGACATAAGAGAGAATGGTGCGTTTCGTAGGCACCGACACAAAGTTTTGAATACGATAAGAAAACGAGTCATTAACAGGATGCCATTGGAGTCCCAATATTTTAACAGCGGTAGAGTCGTCTTGGAATAACAACGGGTGCTCCAGGTGAGAAGATGGCAGCGTCGACAGCAGCGCGGGATCGCTGGAAGACCATTTCCTGAGATCTAGTCCTGCCAGTGCGAAGATGTTAATAAGTTGCCGTATTAATTCCTGGGCGTCCTCGGACGTATCGGCGCCAGTGACGACATCATCAACGTACGTTTGATGAAGAATGACGTGCGACGCAGCAGGGTAACAGTCGCCCTCATCTTTGACGAGTTGTTCGAGTGTACGTAGGGCTAAATAAGCAGACGGGGTAAGCCCGTAAGTGACAGTGGCTAGTTCATACTCCATCAGTGGAGAATGAGGAGTCGGCCTGTACAAAATGTGCTGATGACGACGATCATCCTTGCGTACGGCAATTTGGCGGTACATCATTTTAAGATCCGCACAGACGGCGTGAACAAACAATCGAAACGAGATAATAACGTTGGACAGGTCCCTTTGTAACTTAGGGCCAGCCAGCAATTGCTGGTTTAAAGAATGCGCGTTGCAATCAGGCGCAGAAGCATTGAAAACTACTCGTAATTTAGTAGTAGAACTATCGGCCTTGAAAACGCAATGATGTGGTATTAAATAATTCGAAGGCTTAACGGCAGGGTACATATGACCTAAAGTCATATATTCTTTCATGAACTGATGATATTGTCGTGAGACATCCGGTTGTCGGCTCAGACGGCGTTCCAGAGCATGATAACTAGCAAGAGCGACATTACGGTTTGACTTAAGTTCGACGGCGTCAGGTTTAAAAGGCAAAGCTACGACATATCTCCCAGTGGCGTCACGTTCAGTAGTGGTGGCAAATAAATTTTCGCAGAGCTGCTCATCAGGGCTCAACAAGTTAGACTCGTTTACCTCTTCGATTTCCCAAAATCGTCGCATGTTTTCGTCGATAGACTTGAGCGAGGTAATAAACACGCGTGGTTGTTGTGGCGTACTGTAAGGTACAGATCCCATAATGACCCAACCTAAAAGTGTGTTAAGTGCCGATGGTTGGCCATGAATGATGGTACGAGGCCCGTTGATAATTATTTGCGTGAAGACATCGGCGCCCAGTATAATGTCAACAGGGGCAGGTAAGTCGAACTGAGGATCAGCTAACGGTAAGTGCTGATATTGAGCGCTTAAAGCAGAGGATAATTTATCAGCTGGCAGCGGGTCAGTTATATGGTTGAGCACAGCGGCTTCCGTAGTCAGCATGACGCCCGCGTCATGTCGTGAGAATAAAATTAAAGTTACGTATTCGTGAATACGTGTAGACTTGGCAGCGACGCCAATCAAAGACAGGTTCGATCTCCGAGTAGGCAGGCTCAACATATCGCTAGCTTGTTTCGTAATGGCAGATATCTGACTGCCGGGGTCGATAATAGCTCTTAGAAAACGAGGTTGACCATAATGGTCCTGTAGGACGACTTGCGCGGTACCCAACAGGGCGAGAGACGAGGTAATGTTGCATGACAAAGAACGAGGTTGAGCTTTAGTATCGATTGGATGGCTAGCGGTTGGCCTAAGGCGTCGTGGGGCGGCTAGTCATTGCTGCGGCGGTGCGTCGTTGTGCAGCAGTGTGTGATGTGCTTGGCTGCATTGTCTACAACGATGACGAGACTGACACTGAGCTTGATAATGAGAGCCGAGACAATTATAACACCGTTGTAATTTTGAAATAGCGTCAATGCGTTCCGCTATTGTAAGAGAAATAAATCGTTGACAATTAATGATGCTGTGACTTTCTCCGCAGTAGTAGCATTTACCTACGCGCGTGGTAGGCGCGTTAGACTGATTGAGGTTAAGCGGTGGCGAGCGATAGCGAAATGTTGACGTTCTAGGCGCACTCATAATAGGCAACAAGTTAGGTTGCAGTGGTTGATTAACCGGTTGCATAGTGACTGGCGCAGCACGTTTGGACTGAATAGTACCTTGGGCGTCCTTATTCTGATGGCTATTGTCATTTGACGCTACTGATTGAAATCTAGGGCTGTGATCCAAAGTGAGGTTAGGTTCAGACAAGTAATTATTCGGTTCAAGGGCCCCTTGAAATCCGGGTTTATTCATCGATGACACCAACACGCGGGGTCTTTGACCACGTCCGGCGTTTGCTACAACCACGGCAGCTGGTTGGCTAAGCATCTCCAGGGCTCTAGCCTGTTCAGTTATAAAGTCGTTCAATAATTTATATGTCGGCATGCGGTTAGTGCCTAGTCGGCTTTCAAAACTTAATCGTGTCTTGGCATCCAAATTATTAATTGCCATAGAGAACAATAAGAAATCCGCTAAGTCTTCGAGAGGTATAGCTCTTAATGCACAGACGGCATTAGAGTGCGCGGTTAAGAAACGATTTAGTTCCGCGGGTGAAGCATTATTGATGCGCTGAAAGTCTTTAATTATGTTAAAGTAATGATCTGCGAGACGTCGCGGGTTCGCGTATCGGTTACGCAACGCATTGTAAGCAATGTTGTAATTTGCTTCGGAGATGGAAAGTCCGGTGACGATGGCCAGTGCATCTCCCTTTAAGACGGACTTTAAGTATTGAAAACGTTGGATGTTGCTAAGCGTCTCATTATTATGTACCATAGAGTCGTACATCGTAACAAAATCTATCCAGTCGTCGCTCTGGCCCGAAAAGCTTGGCAAAGTTAGACTTGGAAGGTTAGGTGAAGTCGGTGTTGATTTGACAGGCGAGGTCGAGGTAACCTCCGTCTTAACGAGGTTAGGATATTTTACTATCATGGGCAGATAGGTGTCCTGAAATTGACGTTTTGCTATAAAGACATTCTTGACAAATTCGGAAGCTTGACTGTCAAAAGTCTGCTCCGCGCGGTCAAAAGTTTCGATAAATTCGACATGAAGGCGCCTGACTTCCTGCACTATACCCTCAGACATTTCACTATCACCGAGCAAGCTGTTTACTTGCTCTAAATCACTGCATATAGCCTTCAACTTATCAAGGCAATATGCGTTGTTATTAGCCATCGTGACAAAATTTAAATTAACAAAAAACAAAATTTAAATTAAATTGCAATTATGTTTAAACCAAACCTAATGACTACACAATGGTACATTTAATTACGAAAAGTGGACTGTATAATAAAGTTAATAAAAGACATAACGTTTTACAAATCATAAGCATTAGATTAGAACGGCTGCAAGTTTTCCTTATTGAACAGGATAAATCTACAGTGTAGCTACACGGATCAATATTGAGCCTATCTGCCTAACTTGTTTAGTCAAGTGTTCCTTATCTGCGCAGGTGTCCCATAAATCTGCTGATGCAGCGGAAAGTGGCTGCACGCTACAGCTTGTGACGTCACTACTGCGTAATGAATTTAGACAAGGAAAGGGAAGCGGGAAAATTACACAGGATTACGCAATGCTTGCAACTCAGCTTATTACTGTGAAATTTAACACGCTTCGAAATTGTTCGCACAATAAATAACACTTATAAATCACTAATAAAACTTATTTATAAAGCAAATGCCTCGCTATTAAAACTGAATAAGGTTCGAGGTTACTGAGAACTTTAACACTTGTTCTTTGCACTTTAAATGTTTATAGGTCGCTACAATGCAAAAAATCCGGCCCGACGGGACCAAAATGGAGGCGTCAGCTCCGCTAAAATATTAGAAAGAAGACGAAAGAGAGAGATAGTCGCGGTCGTTATTGTGATTGAAATTGTACATGAATAAAATTAAGGCTGGCGGCAAAAATGCCTAATCGACAAATAAACAGTGTTCATCACTAATTAAGCCTCGGGAAAAATAGGCACAAGTTTATGTTAAAAGTATTTGGAACTGATTAACACTTACCCTAAGCTGAACAAAGGGGTTACGTGCACGGTAGGTTTGATGTCTTCTGGACTTCTGCAGCAGGGCCCTGGGTGGAGTGGTGACTGGCAGACGGCTCGTGCTGTAAAACTTAATAAACGGGGTTCAATTCTAATGCTATTCACAATTGAAATAAGTCTTTAACTAAGCGCGAGCGACTCCGTAGCGACGGCTTGTAGCGGCGAGGTTAAGGCGCATTCGAACACGGCACTTGGACTAAATAATGTACACTTTCGCGGTTAACGAGCATATAAAGCAAATACAATACGAAACACTTAAATTTAGACATACGCGGGGCGAACTTAACGTCCACGAGGTTGGCGAATAAGGTTAAACCCGCAACGGACGTGCTGGTCGGTCTACGGCAAGCAAAAGACTGGGGTGGTGGAACTGTGTGTTAGGGTGGGGATTAGGCGCGCGCCAAGGGTCAACGTGGTCTTAAACTATCGACGATAAACCATAGATTGAGGTATCGAATAGACAAGGCACAGGCTGATTAAAGTCGATACTGGAGCTGTTTAATCTACCAAAGCTGACTCCAACAATGTATTTCAGAAAATATATAAGATTAACGGTTTTTTAATTCTTCAGTCGATAATTCATAAACAACGTTACATGAAACTATTCAAGTAAAATTTTATATTGTATGGAAATACTATTGTAGATTGTATTATTGTTAAACTTATACATAATATTGTTTGTTATATCAAGTGAAATGTTTTCGTTGAACACAAGTACAAATAGTTTTCCTAATGCATCACGTTGGCAAATATCAACAATGAAAACAAATGTGTAGTTTATACAGTAAAATGATTATTTGTTTCCTTACGTAGTAAAATTAGCGAAATGATTGAAAATGATTGTGATTCAGTTTTACAACTAAAAATTATCGCCCGTAAACCTAACAAAATATCATCTACAATTTATGACACTGAGACGAAGTATAGGGTAAGTTGCGAACAGATGGGCCACCCTTTTCTAAAACATGATTTGGTCGCATTGTTAACATAGATTCCAGACATTAATGTTTTTAGGGTCCGTACGTCAATAGATTTTTTAAAATCGCATTTTGAAAAAAAAAATTGCAAAGTGGGCATCTCTCCTAAGCTTTGAGGAGAGATGGCCATGAAGCATAGGATAGCTGGCCATCTGAACATAGGGGATGAAGTAAGAAAAATCGTCAATTCTCAAATCGTAGCGATTTTATAAATTCTTACTTTCTTTGAGTAGATTATCCCCATTTTCATTTTAAAATTTTTGGTAGATTTAATTTTGTATTGCAACTATGAGTTTAAGTGTTAACCTCAATGAAACAGTCAATATACTTTTTTTTAACTCATCAAAGAAAATCTTATTTTAGTTTTTTTTATGTATATACATATATTAGAATGACAATTTTAAATGGCAATATAGAAAGCGAATTTCTTTGCAATTTAACATTTTCCTTTCTATATATTGTGTTGGACTATTATTTTTGTTTTTTATACGCTTTCTTTTTTTGTCGTTTGCATTGTGTTGTAGTTTCTTTTCGCATTGTCCGTTTGTAAAACCAAAGTTCGGTACTGTTAATCCACTTTCTTTGTTTATTTTATTATTTTCATTAATCCTTGCGCATTATTTATGATATTGTATGGTAACTATGGCAGCAATGTAAGGTGTACAATGGAGGTTTCAACGATAACTAAATGGGAGCAAAAAAATTCTAATACCTATATGAGAAATACATTTCTAGCTATGGGGAAGTTGGTTCAGCGCCAAAAGCACTAGACTTTAAACTTGAAGGTATTCAGTTCAAAACCGGCTAGACCCCCAAATTTTTTAAAATTTAATTATTGAATAAATATTTGAAAACATTGTGTTAACATCAATTGTCATCCACTTCAGTTGAAAAATATGTATTTGAACGTGATTTGATGAATAAAATATGTATTTTATTAACGATTGAAAATGTTTACAATATATATATATATATATATATATATATATATATATATATATATATATATATATCAGGAGAGTGTGCGATAATAGAAGGGATTTAAAAACATCTTCATAATTTTTTTATTTCAAAATAAAAAACCATTAAAACATAATTATTCCACCTTTTATAGGCTGATTATGATAATAATAGATAGGCCAATCTGGAATAATGTGGTGGACCTTGAAATAAAAAATTATTTGAATTTTTTTAATTAATTAAGTAAGAAAATTATTAAAAGTTTCTCTTCAACGTTACTTCCAGAACCTAATTTAAACATTTGTGACGGATATTAATCAAGAAATTTTATGTAGGCCTACCTATAATAGGGAGATAGTCTACTTTAATGAAACATTTTGCTTCCCAAAGCACACAGTAGCCCACATAATTCCCTGTTTATAATTGGCACAGCCCTGTAACTAATGTTATCTACTATGCTTCCCAACGCCATTAACTCCAGCGCAATCCGCACTTCCGTGTGCTAAGCTTTAACAAACATAACCTACATTGCCAAGTAACGTGACGTTAAATAATGCAGACACGAAATTAACGTAAAAACCCCATAATGTGCATATTGCATCGCCATTAACTCCAGCGCAATCCGCACTTCCGTGTGCTAAGCTTTAACAAACATAACCTATATTGCCAAGTAACGGGACGTTAAATAATGCAGACACGAAATTAACGTAAAAACCCCATAATGTGCATATTGCAACGCCATTAACTCCAGCGCAATCCGCACTTCCGTGTGCTAAGCTTTAACAAACATAACCTATATTGCCAAGTAACGGGACGTTAAATAATGCAGACACGAAATTAACGTAAAAACACCATAATGTGCATATTGCAACGCCATTAACTCCAGCGCAATCCGCACTTCCGTGTGCTAAGCTTTAACAAACATAACCTACATTGCCAAGTAACGTGACGTTAAATAATGCAGACACGAAATTAACGTAAAAACACCATAATGTGCATATTGCAACGCCATTAACTCCAGCGCAATCCGCACTTCCGTGTGCTAAGCTTTAACAAACATAACCTACATTGCCAAGTAACGTGACGTTAAATAATGCAGACACGAAATTAACGTAAAAACACCATAATGTGCATATTGCATCGCCATTAACTCCAGCGCAATCCGCACTTCCGTGTGCTAAGCTTTAACAAACATAACCTATATTGCCAAGTAACGTGACGTTAAATAATGCAGACACGAAATTAACGTAAAAACACCATAATGTGCATATTGCATCGCCATTAACTCCAGCGCAATCCGCACTTCCGTGTGCTAAGCTTTAACAAACATAACCTATATTGCCAAGTAACGTGACGTTAAATAATGCAGACACGAAATTAACGTAAAAACACCATAATGTGCATATTGCATCGCCATTAACTCCAGCGCAATCCGCACTTCCGTGTGCTAAGCTTTAACAAACATAACCTATATTGCCAAGTAACGTGACGTTAAATAATGCAGACACGAAATTAACGTAAAAACACCATAATGTGCATATTGCATCGCCATTAACTCCAGCGCAATCCGCACTTCCGTGTGCTAAGCTTTAACAAACATAACCTATATTGCCAAGTAACGTGACGTTAAATAATGCAGACACGAAATTAACGTAAAAACACCATAATGTGCATATTGCATCGCCATTAACTCCAGCGCAATCCGCACTTCCGTGTGCTAAGCTTTAACAAACATAACCTATATTGCCAAGTAACGTGACGTTAAATAATGCAGACACGAAATTAACGTAAAAACCCCATAATGTGCATATTGCATCGCCATTAACTCCAGCGCAATCCGCACTTCCGTGTGCTAAGCTTTAACAAAAATAACCTACATTGCCAAGTAACGTGACGTTAAATAATGCAGACACGAAATTAATGTAAAAACACCATAATGTGGATATTGCAACGCCAAACAATCTTGCACCACTAGCATACAGAGTGGCTCGTATAACTACCATATTTTACCAACAGTGAAATGTAATTCTACTTTAGCAATTTGCATTTGTCATTTCAAAGAGGAAGGTTTACATAGATTGAACAGCGAGCAATATTATTACGTTGAATTATTCGCGGCGGCGTAATCAGCGGAGGTAGAGAAGTTTTGATAACAATCGTCAATCGGAACAAATGAAAAACTAATTTGAAGTATTGAAATCTGGCGGGTGCGGGTGTAATTACAGTGCTCTCTGTTTGGCAAATGTAATTTAAAGCGGTGATTATTCCGCCTGTCAGATTGGCCGCGGTACGACTCGCTTTAACGAAAGAATAACTCACAAAGTTTCTTTGCATAACTTGCGCCGCTGTTTTCTCTTCTTGTAATTATTATATTTTTAACCTTGCTTAAAGTTTTGCTGCCAAAGTCTTGCATTAAACTCTGTTTGATTACGAAATTCTGATTCTAACTTCAAAGAAGTTGGTTTGTGTACTTTGTAATCAAATGACTAAATTATTTAATGTTGACAGTCTATTGTGAAACACGTTTTCACAAATATTTATGAGTACGTATTATATCTATGCGTCCAAGTATCGTATTTAAACAGGTTTTAATGTAGGCTGCTTTACTAGTTTATGTTAACATTTGCCATAATTATTTGACATAGTTTTTGTTAACATTTGCCATAGTTTATAACATTCTCCTTAGTTTATAACATTTGCCATGAACATTTGCTTTAGGTTTTGTTAACATTTGCCATAGTTTAAGTCAACATTTGTCATAAACATTACCCATAGTTTATAACATTTGTCATAGTTTTTGTTAACATTTGCAATAGTTCAAGTCAACATTTATCATAATCATTTGACAAAGTTTATGTTAAATTTTGCAATAAACGTTTGCCATAGTTTATGCTGGAATTTGCCATACACAATTGCCATAGTTTATAAAATTCGCCATAGTTTATGTTGACCTTTTTGACGACAGCCTATAATTAGCCTACTATTCACCTAAACCCCTCTCCTAGTTTATGTTGACACAGTAATTGGCAAATATATTGTCTTGGACGTATATGGAATGTCTTTTATTTGTGATACCTGAATTGTTTTCCTTTGATTTTTCTTTTATACGTGTTTAGAAGCTCTTAAATACATATCAAGTATTATTTTGTTATTTAGTTTTAATTTTTGTTGCGTTTATTTCAATTCTTGAATTTTGTAGTCCATTACGTTCGGTGAATCTTATTAATCACTTAAACAATAGTTTATGACTATTAGAGGATCTAACTCGCAAGCACACACATGATTTACCACTTTAGGAGGTACTGGATAAAGGTGAAAATATAGGGTAGCTATCAGCCCCATTGACAGAGCCTTAAAGTGGTTATTATTATGACTTGACAGGGTGCTGAATTTTGTTTCTTACGGAAAGCTTGTAGAGGATCTAACTCGCAAGCACACTCATGATTTACCACTTTAGGAGGTACTGGATAAAGGTGAAAATATAGGGTAGCTATCAGCCCCATTGACAGAGCCTTAAAGTGGTTATTATTATGACTTGACAGGGTGCTGAATTTTGTTTCTTACGGAAAGCTTGTAGAGGATCTAACTCGCAAGCACACTCATGATTTACCACTTTAGGAGGTACTGGATAAAGGTGAAAATATAGGGTAGCTATCAGCCCCATTGACAGAGCCTTAAAGTGGTTATTATTATGACTTGACAGGGTGCTGAATTTTGTTTCTTACGGAAAGCCTGTAGAGGATCTAACTCGCAAGCACACTCATGATTTACCACTTTAGGAGGTACTGGATAAAGGTGAAAATATAGGGTAGCTATCAGCCTCATTGACAGAGCCTTAAAGTGGTTATTATTATGACTTGACAGGGTGCTGAATTTTGTTTCTTACGGAAAGCCTGTAGAGGGTCTAACTCGCAAGCACACTCATTATTTACCACTTTAAGAGGTACTGGATAAAGGTGAAAATATAGGGTAGCTATCAGCCCCATTGACAGAGCCTTAAAGGGGTTATTATTATGACTTGACAGGGCTGAATTTTGTTTCTTACGGAAAGCCTGTAGAGGATCTAACTCGCAAGCACACTCATGATTTACCACTTTAGGAGGTACTGGATAAAGGTGAAAATATAGGGTAGCTATCAGCCTCATTGACAGAGCCTTAAAGTGGTTATTATTATGACTTGACAGGGTGCTGAATTTTGTTTCTTACGGAAAGCCTGTAGAGGGTCTAACTCGCAAGCACACTCATTATTTACCACTTTAAGAGGTACTGGATAAAGGTGAAAATATAGGGTAGCTATCAGCCCCATTGACAGAGCCTTAAAGGGGTTATTATTATGACTTGACAGGGCTGAATTTTGTTTCTTACGGAAAGCCTGTAGAGGATCTAACTCGCAAGCACACTCATGATTTACCACTTTAGGAGGTACTGGATAAAGGTGAAAATATAGGGTAGCTATCAGCCCCATTGACAGAGCCTTAAAGTGGTTATTATTATGACTTGACAGGGTGCTGAATTTTGTTTCTTACGGAAAGCTTGTAGAGGATCTAACTCGCAGGCACACTCATGATTTACCACTTTAGGAGGTACTGGGTAAAGGTGAAAATATAGGGTAGCTATCAGCCCCATTGACAGACCCTTAAAGTGGTTATTATTATGACTTGACAGGGCTGAATTTTGTTTCTTACGGAAAGCCTGTAGAGGGTCTAACTCGCAAGCACACTCATTATTTACCACTTTAGGAGGTACTGGATAAAGGTGAAAATATAGGGTAGCTATCAGCCTCATTGACAGAGCCTTAAAGTGGTTATTATTATGACTTGACAGGGCTGAATTTTGTTTCTTACGGAAAGCCTGTAGAGGATCTAACTCGCAAGCACACTCATGATTTACCACTTTAGGAGGTACTGGATAGAGGTGAAAATATAGGGTAGCTATCAGCCCCATTGACAGAGCCTTAAAGTGGTTATTATTATGACTTGACAGGGCTGAATTTTGTTTCTTACGGAAAGCCTGTAGAGGGTCTAACTCGCAAGCACACTCATTATTTATAACTTTAAGAGGTACTGGATAAAGGTGAAAATATAGGGTAGCTATCAGCCTCATTGACAGAGCCTTAAAGTGGTTAATATTATGACTTGACAGGGTGCTGAATTTTGTTTCTTACGGAAAGCCTGTAGAGGGTCTAACTCATAAGCACACTCATTATTTACCACTTTAAGAGGTAATGGATAAAGGTGAAAATATAGGGTAGCTATCAGCCTCATTGACAGAGCCTTAAAGTGGTTATTATTATGACTTGACAGGGTGCTGAATTTTGTTTCTTACGGAAAGCCTGTAGAGGGTCTGACTCGCAAGCACACTCATTATTTACCACTTTAAGAGGTACAGGATAAAGGTGAAAATATAGGGTAGCTATCAGCCTCATTGACAGAGCCTTAAAGTGGTTATTATTATGAATTGACAGGGTACTGAATTTTGTTTCTTACGGAAAGCCTGTAGAGTGTCTAACTCACAAGCACACTCATGATTTACCACTTTAGGAGGTACTGGATAAAGGTGAAAATATAGGGTAGCTATCAGCCCCATTGACAGAGCCTTAAAGTGGTTATTATTATGACTTGACAGGGTACTGAATTTTGTTTCTTACGGAAAGCCTGTAGAGGGTCTAACTCACAAGCACACTCATGTTTTACCACTTTAGGAGGTACTGGATAAAGGTGAAAATATAGGGTAGCTATCAGCCTTATTGACAGAGCCTTAAAGTGGTTATTATTATGACTTGACAGGGTACTGAATTTTGTTTCTTACGGAAAGCCTGTAGAGGGTCTAACTCACAAGCACACTCATTATTTACCACTTTAAGAGGTACTGGATAAAGGTGAAAATATAGGGTAGCTATCAGCCTCATTGACAGAGCCTTAAAGTGGTTATTATTATGACTTGACAGGGTACTGAATTTTGTTTCTTACGGAAAGCCTGTAGAGGATCTAACTCACAAGCACACTCATTATTTACCACTTTAAGAGGTAATGGATAAAGGTGAAAATATAGGGTAGCTATCAGCCTCATTGACAGAGCCTTAAAGTGGTTATTATTATGACTTGACAGGGTGCTGAATTTTGTTTCTTACGGAAAGCCTGTAGAGGGTCTGACTCGCAAGCACACTCATTATTTACCACTTTAAGAGGTACTGGATAAAGGTGAAAATATAGGGTAGCTATCAGCCTCATTGACAGAGCCTTAAAGTGGTTATTATTATGACTTGACAGGGTACTGAATTTTGTTTCTTACGGAAAGCCTGTAGAGGGTCTAACTCACAAGCACACTTATGATTTACCACTTTAGGAGGTACTGGATAAAGGTGAAAATATAGGGTAGCTATCAGCCTCATTGACAGAGCCTTAAAGTGGTTATTATTATGACTTGACAGGGTGCTGAATTTTGTTTCTTACGGAAAGCCTGTAGAGGATCTAACTCGCAAGCACACTCATGTTTTACCACTTTAGGAGGTACTGGATAAAGGTGAAAATATAGGGTAGCTATCAGCCCCATTGACAGAGCCTTAAAGTGGTTATTATTATGACTTGACAGGGTGCTGAATTTTGTTTCTTACGGAAAACCTGTAGAGGGTCTAACTCTCAAGCACACTCATGTTTTACCACTTTAGGAGGTACTGGATAAAGGTGAAAATATAGGGTAGCTATCAGCCCCATTGACAGAGCCTTAAAGTGGTTATTATTATTACTTGACGTGGTGCTGAATTTTGTTTCTTACGGATAGCCTGTAGAGGATCTAACTCGCAAGCACACTCATGATTTACCACTTTAGGAGGTACTGGATAAAGGTGAAAATATAGGGTAGCTATCAGCCCCATTGACAGAGCCTTAATGTGGTTATTATTATTACTTGACGTGGTGCTGAATTTTGTTTCTTACGGAAAGCCTGTAGAGGATCTAACTCGCAAGCACACTCATGATTTACCACTTTAGGAGGTACTGGATAAAGGTGAAAATATAGGGTAGCTATCAGCCCCATTGACAGAGCCTTAAAGTGGTTATTATTATGACTTGACAGGGTGCTGAATTTTGTTTCTTACGGAAAGCCTGTAGAGGATCTAACTCGCAAGCACACTCATGATTTGCCACTTTAGGAGGTACTGGATAAAGGTGAAAATATAGGGTAGCTATCAGCCTCATTGACAGAGCCTTAAAGTGGTTATTATTATGACTTGACAGGGTGCTGAATTTTGTTTCTTACGGAAAGCCTGTAGAGGATCTAACTCGCAAGCACACTCATGATTTACCACTTTAGGAGGTACTGGATAAAGGTGAAAATATAGGGTAGCTATCAGCCCCATTGACAGAGCCTTAAAGTGGTTATTATTATTACTTGACGTGGTGCTGAATTTTGTTTCTTACGGAAAGCCTGTAGAGGATCTAACTCGCAAGCACACTCATGATTTACCACTTTAGGAGGTACTGGATAAAGGTGAAAATATAGGGTAGCTATCAGCCTCATTGACAGAGCCTTAAAGTGGTTATTATTATGACTTGACAGGGTGCTGAATTTTGTTTCTTACGGAAAGCCTGTAGAGGATCTAACTCTCAAGCACACTCATGTTTTACCACTTTAGGAGGTACTGGATAAAGGTGAAAATATAGGGTAGCTATCAGCCCCATTGACAGAGCCTTAAAGTGGTTATTATTATGACTTGACAGGGTGCTGAATTTTGTTTCTTACGGAAAACCTGTAGAGGGTCTAACTCTCAAGCACACTCATGTTTTACCACTTTAGGAGGTACTGGATAAAGGTGAAAATATAGGGTAGCTATCAGCCCCATTGACAGAGCCTTAATGTGGTTATTATTATTACTTGACGTGGTGCTGAATTTTGTTTCTTACGGAAAGCCTGTAGAGGATCTAACTCGCAAGCACACTCATGATTTACCACTTTAGGAGGTACTGGATAAAGGTGAAAATATAGGGTAGCTATCAGCCCCATTGACAGAGCCTTAAAGTGGTTATTATTATGACTTGGCAGGGTGCTGAATTTTGTTTCTTACGGAAAGCCTGTAGAGGATCTAACTCGCAAGCACACTCATGATTTGCCACTTTAGGAGGTACTGGATAAAGGTGAAAATATAGGGTAGCTATCAGCCCCATTGACAGAGCCTTAAAGTGGTTATTATTATGACTTGACAGGGTGCTGAATTTTGTTTCTTACGGAAAGCCTGTAGAGGATCTAACTCGCAAGCACACTCATGATTTACCACTTTAGGAGGTACTGGATAAAGGTGAAAATATAGGGTAGCTATCAGCCTCATTGACAGAGCCTTAAAGTGGTTATTATTATGACTTGACAGGGTGCTGAATTTTGTTTCTTACGGAAAGCCTGTAGAGGATCTAACTCGCAAGCACACTCATGATTTACCACTTTAGGAGGTACTGGATAAAGGTGAAAATATAGGGTAGCTATCAGCCCCATTGACAGAGCCTTAAAGTGGTTAATATTATGACTTGACAGGGTGCTGAATTTTGTTTCATACGGAAAGCCTGTAGAGGATCTAACTCGCAAGCACACTCATGATTTACCACTTTAGGAGGTACTGGATAAAGGTGAAAATATAGGGTAGCTATCAGCCCCATTGACAGAGCCTTAAAGTGGTTATTATTATGACTTGACAGGGTGCTGAATTTTGTTTCTTACGGAAAGCCTGTAGAGGGTCTAACTCTCAAGCACACTCATGTTTTACCACTTTAGGAGGTACTGGATAAAGGTGAAAATATAGGGTAGCTATCAGCCCCAATGACAGAGCCTTAAAGTGGTTATTATTACTAAAGATAATTATTAGTTTTGTTGTTTAATAATATATAATCAACTATCGAAATCTTGTTGCTGTTCATGAGGAGCTGGTTGTTAATTCGTATTACACTTTTGCTATTACTTGCGACCAGATTTTTTGTTAAATACAAGTTGTTAAATTGTTAACTTACACTTGGAGGAAACGTTTTCGTCTTACGACTTCTTCAGCCTCGTATTTTTGCCGCTAGGAATAGCCTGTTGTAAGTTCTACAACAACTGCAATAAGTTCTACATTGGACAAACAGGCAGATCTTTCGCCGAAAGATATAAAGAACACAAAAGCGCACTGAACACTACTATTGAATCCACCTTCGCAAATCACCTCATGGACACTAAACACTCATGCAAAAGTATGGAAAATAACATGAGCATCCTCCACACATGCAACAAAGACCATAAATTAAACACACTAGAACAGTATGAAATATATATACATAACAACATACATAAAATGACATCTTAAATGAACAAACATGGCACAGATCACACATACTCTTCGATCACATCACTTCTAACTTTCAAAAATATGGTACCGAGGAAGCACAACTGCAGCATTCCTAGCGGCAAAAATACGAGGCTGAAGAAGTCGTAAGACGAAAACGTTCCCTCCCCGTGTAAGTTATCAATTTAACAACTTTTAGTTAACAAAAATACTGGTCGCAAGTAATAACAAAAGTGTAATAAGTTATAACCAACTGTTAAATTGATTTATAGTTATCGTTTTCTTTGGGTTAATTTACTATATTAAACACTTTTTAATTTACATGTTTTATTATTCCCTATTTGACCTTATTGTGTTTGTGTATTTATGCTACTTAAAACTACAGTGCTAGTGTGTTTGTGTATTTATGCTACTTAAAACTACAGTGCTAGTGTGTTTGTGTATTTATGCTACTTAAAACTACAGTGCTAGTGTGTTTGTGTATTTATGCTACTTAAAACTACAGTGCTAGTGTGTTTGTGTATTTATGCTACTTAAAACTACAGTGCTAGTGTGTTTGTGTATTTATGCTACTTAAAACTACAGTGCTAGTGTGTTTGTGTATTTATGCTACTTAAAACTACAGTGCTAGTGTGTTTGTGTATTTATGCTACTTAAAACTACAGTGCTAGTGTGTTTGTGTATTTATGCTACTTAAAACTACAGTGCTAGTGTGTTTGTGTATTTATGCTACTTAAAACTACAGTGCTAGTGTGTTTGTGTATTTATGCTACTTAAAACTATAGTGCTAGTGTGTTTGTATATTTATGCTACTTAAAACTACAGTGCTAGTGTGTTTGTGTATTTATGCTACTTAAAACTACAGTGCTAGTGTGTATGTGTATTTATGCTACTTAAAACTACAGTGCTAGTGTGTTTGTGTATTTATGCTACTTAAAACTACAGTGCTAGGTAAGATATAACACCGGTTGACTACTACAAACAAAAAACTAAAATTAATGTTCGGGACTGGCCTACAAAAGATTGTACTCAATAAGGGTTTAATTATTTAATTTAAAATAGTTAATAATAACACAATGCACGTAATATACCCGTTATTATGTGTTACAGAAATTAGATATAGAACTAGATGATAAACATATATTATAAAAACTATTTTATGTCATTTCCTACTTGTGTCAAAAAAAAATTTTATTTTAGTTACGTTTTATTAAATAACTACAATTAATATAAATAAAGTACATAACCTATCCATTAAAACAGCTGTTCTACCACATGATCTATAACACAGAGTCAGCTGTTGTATGAAATCATATGTCATCACTTAATTTGAGCAAATATATGAGAGCATTCCATGATGTGACGGATGAGTGGATTTTTCTTCTGTGTATAAACAATCACACTCAACCAAAGAAGTATTCACGTAAAAATATTGGGATGTATTTATTTCGACGTCTTACAGATTTTTCAATAGTTTTAAGATGAACAGGTTAATAGACGATCTATTTAACAAGTATAAAATGCAATTAGGTTGGATGGGATTGTCTACGAAGGACAAGAAAAGAGTTGTGTTAAGGATAGAAACATAATTAAAGAATAAAAATATGGTACAACTCACAAATATACAATTTTTTATTTCAAACGCGCTTCAACGACTAATTTGTCGTCATCCTCAGTGAAAATACACAAATGAAATTAACTAAAAAATATATATATTAAACATAACCTATAAAGTTTTAGCAAAAGTAAAAACAAAAACTTGTGAGTTGTACCATATTTTTATTCTTTAATTATAACTTTCACTCACAAGCCAGCTCGAATATTATTTATAAATCCTCTTGCCTGAGATGTTGGGATAGATCAACCCAGTATGTCTGAATTTCACCTGCTCTCTATGGATGTATAGAGAAGAAAGAAAGGAGAGGTGTAAAGGAACTGGACTTTAGAAAAACGAAATTATCATAAGGCTTTAATAATAGGAAAAACTTGTGACTGGAACAATTAGAGTTAAATACAAGATCTAGATCTACCCTAACATTGTCATAATAGTGTCTAACCTCAACGCGGTACGGAATAACTTCGTTGGATAGATAAATTTAAGATATCTATCTTATTTTTAAATTCCGTACATTTTGGTCTACTGTCGATTTTAATATTTTTATCCATTGACCTAGCATATTAATTTACAACTGTTGACTGTTGAGTTTATTTTATTTAGAAAAAAGATTTTTTTTTTAAAAGAGCGATTTCATGATGCAATCTTTTAACCCTTAAATGTAGAAGATAAAATTGGATATTAAACTCTGTAAAAGTTTTTATCTTGAACCTTTACTTTGCGAAGGAGTGGCTCAAAGGAAAAATACATAAATCAGAGGCAACGAGGAGAATGGAGATTTATATTGGGAATTGTATTTGAATATAAATAACATTTGACAATGGGTAAGGTCCCAAGTCGCGAAAGCAATACCGACTCGGGGTATAAATTTCCATCGCAATAGACTGTTCGCGTCCGGTTATTGAATACTAAAGTCAATAGATTTCCAATTGGTTGATTTGACGGAGTGGAACACAATCGAGATTGTTCGCTCTTCCCCGTAGTACATCATACTTTATAATACATCTCATATTTACTTTTCCAACCTTTTATTTAAAATCTTTGCAAAGTTAATGTAAACCTTCTTTAGTATTTCGTCCTGAGGAAATCAACTTTTTAATGAAAGATTAAAGAAATATAATTTCAATTTATATTTTTGAAAAGCTTTTGTCTCAAATTTGTAATCTTTGACTGTGGTATTCAGGTATCTTTAGAAAATATTTCATAATTGTGCCAGTAAAAAGTTTATAATTATGATTTGTGTAAAAAAATAACTTGCATTTTTTTAAATTCCTTCTATTAGCTCACACTCTCCTTATATATATCTTGTACAAATATTCAATACATTTTTATTCATCCAATCAATTTCAAATACGTTTTTTGAAACATATAGTAGATGACAATTGATGTTAATATTGTGTATTTCAAATATTTATTCAATAATTCAATCATAAAAATCTGGGGTCTAGATCGGATTCGAACTGAGGATATTCATGTTCATAGTCTAGTGCTTTTTGGCACTGAGCCAACTTTCAAAATTTAAAAATTAATTTCTCCGATATCTATATGAAAAACCTCCATTGTTACCATTGGTTACCACACAATATCATAAATACAGTAATGCTCTAGAATTAAAAACTAATGGAAAGACTAAAATAAAAAATCAAATTTTATTAACGTCATCGAACTTTGCTTCACAAACGGCCAATTTGAAAGGAATGCAAAAATAAACTACAACACAAAAGAAACCGTATAAATAGTAATAAATAAAAATAATAGTCCAACACCATATATAGAAAGGGGAATGAAAAATTGCAAGGAAATTCTATTTTGCCACTTAATATTGTTATTCTGACATATGTGTATAGGCCTACATATTTATATTAATTGTAACTATAAAATAAAAAAATATTAAAATTAAATTTTTCTTTGTTGATTTAAGTAGGAATTGACTTCTAAAATAAATGTTTTATATTATTTGTTATATAATTTATCTGTTTGCAGTTTGCTAAAAATATAAAATCATTGTTTAATCAGAATGATTTATAAAAATTCAGATAAACCCCCAACCAATTCAGTATAAGAACGTTATACTTTGATTTCATAATGAACTGTTCTTTGCTTTCAGGTGTAGGCCTACTGTGTATGAGGGGCCGTGAAAGTTTATGTAGCATCTACTATGGACATATTTCTTAGAAGAAACTCTATTTAAATCAAACTCTGCCAAAATACTCTGCAGTAAAACCCAGACACGTCGTTAAGGTAAGACCACTATAGTATTTAGGATAGGTGAGTGCAGTAGTTATAGTGAACGAGTCATTACTATCGTTGGCGCATGCGCATCACTACCAGCAAGCGCCATACACTCTGGGCTCACACACAATAGCTTCAATCCAATCTCTCGGCGTCGTTACTTAAGATAACTGCGACTTTTAAGTTGAGCTGACTGTACAAGTGAACGTAGGGGAAGTCTAGTGGGAGCAGCTCGGACTACCGTTCCCCTACACTCCAAGCTACTGTCACCGGCGCACGAGAAAAGCCCTGGCCCAATGCACGTCAAAACGATAAACAAATATTTCTGACACAAAACGTCAGATTACAGAAAATTAAAATACAGAAACGGGATCATATATAATTTATTTTGTGCACCCTTTCTTAATAAAATTAGTACTTTTACCTAACTGTAAATATTCCTATTACGTAATAAAATATAACTACTAAGATACTAGCGTGTCCTTAGGATATTTTTATAAGTCAGGAATACATCGGCAGTGCATGCACTGTACTTAAAACCGAACGTGTCTCATATCTACACGCTTCTCTTCTCGTGCGCCGGTGACATTATGTGAGCCACTATCAAACTGTACAGAGGGACAGATACCCTCTTTAATCCTCAGGAAAAGGATATCTTAAACCCTGGCATGATCTATCGCGGGGTTTTTCCTGCCACGGTTTCTTTCTTGGCAGATATTATCATCCCGCTCTTGCGCGGTATTTACAGTAGGCTACTGTTTCTACTGTATCTTCTGCATCTCCACTGGAAGAGCTTATTAGGTTTAATAACCCTATGCGCATTTTAGACGGAGGCTGCTCACCTAAGGATGGCTGCCACGAGGGCTGGGCGAGCTCTAGGAGCCCAAACCTAGTTAAGAAAACATTCTTTTTACGCATAGTCGTTTGAAAGTAGGCATTGCTCTTAATTTTTTTTTTAAATATAAAATATTACTTGTTGTAGGTAATAGGAGGCATTGAGATCTAACTCTATCCACATATGAAAAAGATTTATGTATTAGTATTATTTACTGTCTACCGCTGGTGCATTGCCTCTGGAAACCATGCTGAGGAATGTACAAATTAATAAGGTGGTGTCACTAACCATGGTGAAATTACCATGGTGATGTCACACTTCACTTGCTCCGTCAAAGAAGGGTCGTGTTATATTTCCTGCATGATTATTAGTAATAATTGCAAAATACCTTTGTAAGAGATGTAATGCACTTTTGTAATAGCTACAAGGCAACTTTGTAACACCGGCTAGGAACCATTTTAATAGTAGTAAGAAACCTTGGTTATAGCGCAAGGAACCTTTGTAGCACAATGGAACGTGTGTATCAACTGTCAGGCACTTTTGTAACAGCAGCAAGGAACTTCGTTAACAATAGCAAAGCACCTTTGTAACAGCAGCAAGGAACTTCGTTAACAATAGCAAAGCATCTTTGTAACAGCAGCAAGGAACTTCGTTAACAATAGCAAAGCATCTTTGTAACAGCGGCAAGGAACTTCGTTAACAATAGCAAAGCACCTTTGCAACAGCAGCAAGGAACTTCGTTAACAATAGCAAAGCATCTTTGTAACAGCAGCAAGGAACTTCGTTAACAATAGCAAAGCACTTTTGTAACAGCGGCAAGGAACTTCGTTAACAATAGCAAAGCATCGTTGTAACAGCAGCAAGGAACTTCGTTAACAATAGCAAAGCATCTTTGTAACAGCAGCAAGGAACTTCGTTAACAATAGCAAAGCATCTTTGTAACAGCGGCAAGGAACTTCGTTAACAATAGCAAAGCACCTTTGCAACAGCGGCAAGGAACTTCGTTAACAATAGCAAAGCATCTTTGTAACAGCAGCAAGGAACTTCGTTAACAATAGCAAAGCACCTTTGTAACAGCGGCAAGGAACTTCGTTAACAATAGCAAAGCATCTTTGTAACAGCAGCAAGGAACTTCGTTAACAATAGCAAAGCACCTTTGTAACAGCGGCAAGGAACTTCGTTAACAATAGCAAAGCACCTTTGCAACAGCGGCAAGGACTTTGATAACAATAGCAAAGCACCTTTGTAACAGCGGCAAGGACTTCGATAACAATAGCAAAGCACCTTTGTAACAGCGGCAAGGACTTCGATAACAATAGCAAAGCACCTTTGCAACAGCGGCAAGGACTTCGATAACAATAGCAAAGCACCTTTGTAACAGCGGCAAGGACTTCGATAACAATAGCAAAGCACCTTTGTAACAGCGGCAAGGACTTCGATAACAATAGCAAAGCACCTTTGTAACAGCGGCAAGGACTTCGATAACAATAGCAAAGCACCTTTGTAACAGCGGCAAGGACTTCGATAACAATAGCAAAGCACCTTTGCAACAGCGGCAAGGACTTCGATAACAATAGCAAAGCACCTTTGTAACAGCGGCAAGGACTTCGATAACAATAGCAAAGCACCTTTGTAACAGCGGCAAGGACTTCGATAACAATAGCAAAGCACCTTTGTAACAGCGGCAAGGACTTCGATAACAATAGCAAAGCACCTTTGCAACAGCGGCAAGGACTTCGATAACAATAGCAAAGCACCTTTGTAACAGCGGCAAGGACTTCGATAACAATAGCAAAGCACCTTTGTAACAGCGGCAAGGACTTAGATAACAATAGCAAAGCGCCTTTGTAACTGCGGCAAGGAACGTCAGTAACAACAGCAAAGCACCTTTGTAACACTGGCATGAAATTTTGTTAATTAATAACAGCAATACAAGTTTGTAACAGCGGTATGGAAGTTCGATAACAATAGCAAAGCGCCTTTGTAACAGCGGTAAGGAACGTCAGTAACAATAGCAAAGCACCTTTGTAACAATGGCAAAAAACTTCGTTAACAATAGCTAAGCACCTTTGTAACAGTAGCAAGGAACTTCGTTAACAATAGCAAAGCACCTTTGTAACATCGGCAAGGAACTTCGTTAACAATAGCAAAGCACCTTTGTAACAGCAGCAAGGAACATCGTTAACAATAGCAAAGCATCTTTGTAACAGCAGCAAGGAACTTCGTTAACAATAGCAAAGCACCTTTGTAACAGCGGCAAGGAACTTCGTTAACAATAGCAAAGCACCTTTGCAACAGCAGCAAGGAACTTCGTTAACAATAGCAAAGCACCTTTGTAACAGCGGCAAGGACTTCGATAACAATAGCAAAGCACCTTTGTAACAGCGGCAAGGACTTCGATAACAATAGCAAAGCACCTTTGTAACAGCGGCAAGAACTTCGATAACAATAGCAAAGCACCTTTGCAACAGCAGCAAGGAACTTCGTTAACAATAGCAAAGCACCTTTGTAACAGCGGCAAGGACTTCGATAACAATAGCAAAGCACCTTTGTAACAGCGGCAAGGGCTTAGATAACAATAGCAAAGCGCCTTTGTAACTGCGGCAAGGAACGTCAGTAACAACAGCAAAGCACCTTTGTAACACTGGCATGAAATTTTGTTAATTAATAACAGCAATACAAGTTTGTAACAGCGGTATGGAAGTTCGATAACAATAGCAAAGCATCTTTGTAACTGCGACAAGGAACATCAGTAACAACAGAAAGGCACCTTTGTAACATTGGCATGGAAATTTCGTAATAACAGCAAAGTAACTTTGTAACAGCGGCAAGGAATGTCAGTAACAACAGTAAGGCACCTTTGTAACATTGGCATGGAATTTTGTTAGTGACAGCAATGTAACTTTACAACAGTGGCAAGGAACTTCGATAACAATATCAATTCAAGTGTGTAACAGCGGCATTGATCACTATTACTCATTATTAACATTTTACTTTCAGAATTAATAACATATTTTATATCCCTGTGATGACTTCGATGGAAATAACAATCTGTTGAGTATTATTGGCCTTCAAACAGACCGACACTTCCTCGCTACATAGTCGGAGGAACAACTAAAATTCAAAACAATTTTCAGTTGATATAGGCCTATTTCTTTCCTTATACGGAGTAACGTGTTAGGGTGTGACAGCCAAATAGCCCCCGACGCCAAGATACACCCTTAACAATTTCTCACCCTTTTAACCTCATCTTCTTCCAGTGTAATTCAGAACTGACAGTTGTCTTGTGTTGTTTACGTTTTTATTGCGGCTGTACTTGTTCCTAAATGGAACTTGACATAATATCAGGCTTGCGAGTAGAGCGGGATATGTATGAGCTGTCACTCGCGCGCCTTTGCTGAAGTGGGCTGTTAAGTTGTTGTGTGCTGCTTCATTATTTAATAACCAGAACAATTGCTTTTATTAAAACAACTTTGTCGCAATAATTTCAGTTATATAGACATTTTAGTATCGTTTTTACGAAAACAATAACTGTTACATTGATCAACTTTCTACAGCAGATGTTATATAGCGTTATTTTATAGATAGATACTTCACGCAAGGCTGTAAATTATGCAGAACTCAAAAGCTTCCAAAACGTCTAGAGTATTTGAGAAATAAATTATAAATTTCGCTATAATATTCCACTGGAATTGCGCCTCTGTTAGGAATGTGTTGTTAGAGAGAGAGAGAGAGAGAGAGAGAGAGAGAGAGAGAGAGAGAGAGAGAGAGAGAAAGAAAGAGAGAGAGAGAAAGAGAGAGAGAAAAGAAAGAGACAGAGATAACTTCGATAACTGCTGCAAGGCACCGTTATAACAGCGACAAGAAACTTTGGTACATGCTGCAAGGCACCGTCATAACAGCGACAAGAAACTTCGGTAACTGCTGCAAGGCACCGTTATAACAGCAACAAGAAACGTCGGTAACTGCTGCAAGGCACCGTTATAACAGCAACAAGAAACTTCGGTAAGTGCTGCAAGGCACCGTCATAACAGCGACAAGGAACATCGGTAACAGCTGCAAGGCATCTTTGTAACAGCGGCAAGGAACTTCGGTAAATGCTGCAAGGCACCGTTATAACAGCGACAAGAAACTTCGGTAAATGCTGCAAGGCACCGTTATAACAGCAACAAGAAACTTCGGTAACTGCTGCAAGGCACCGTTATAACAGCAACAAGAAACTTCGGTAAGTGCTGCAAGGCACCGTCATAACAGCGACAAGGAACATCGGTAACAGCTGCAAGGCATCTTTGTAACAGCGGCAAGGAACTTCGGTAAATGCTGCAAGGCACCGTCATAACAGCGACAAGGAACATCGGTAACAGCTGCAAGGCATCTTTGTAACAGCGGCAAGGAACTTCGGTAAATGCTGCAAGGCACCGTCATAACAGCGACAAGGAACATCGGTAACAGCTGCAAGGCATCTTTGTAACAGCTGCAAGGAACTTCGGTAAATACTGTAAGGCATCTTTATAACAGCGACAAGAAACTTCGGTAACTGCTGCAAGGCACCGTTATAACAGCGACAAGAAACTTCGGTAAATGCTGCAAGGCACCGTTATAACAGCGACAAGAAACTTCGGTAACTGTTGCAAGGCACCGTTATAACAGCGACAAGAAACTTCGGTAAATGCTGCAAGGCATCTTTATAACAGCGGTAAGGAACATCGGTAACTGCTGCAAAACACCATTGTAACAGCGGAAAGGAACTTCTGTAACTGCTGCAAGGCATCTTTATAACAGCGGTAAGGAACATCGGTAACTGCTGCAAGGTATCTTTGTAACAGCAACAAGGAACTTCAGTATTGTAAGATACTCGGTATTTGTAAGATAATACCCTTCCTTATTCGTTAGGATAAGGTGATCCAAGCCCCCATGGTTCCTGCACGATCTGTCGCGGGATTTTTCCTGGCAGGGTTTCTTTCTTGTCAGGTTTATTCATCCCGCTCTTAGGGTGACACTTACCGTTCTGTTTCATTTCACTATCTCCTGATTCTCCGTGGAAAGAGCTTATGAGCTTGGTACATGGACAATCTATCACGTTTCCTTCATTCGCGGTAGGGATACTAACCGCATGCGCATGTGAGACTAAGGCAGCTCGCTAGAGGTTGGCTGCCACGAGGGCTGGGCTGGTTTTGAGGTCCCAGATCCAGGTTAAAAAAAAATTACATATTGTATAAGTCTTTCGTTTTGAAGTGTTTAAACAGGTGCTAAGAACATTGTATTTTTTCAAAATTGAAAAGTGTAAGGAATAATTATAAATGAAAACATTTGTTCGGATAACTTTTATTTCCTACAAAATATTGTTTTGAAGTATATCATGAATATATTTTATGTCTTGTTTGTTTTTCTTAAATATATTTCTAAATTTTGTTTGAAATAATTTCAGTTTCGGTATGTTTTATTCACTGGTCAATCTAATTTCACATAGCCTAATTAAAATTTTCGATATTATTTTGTAGAATATTTTCTACAAGTGTCTCGTAGATCTTGCAGTAAATAGGTTTACTGGCATCGCTTGCCGGTACTCTTAATCATAATAAATAAAGGAAATTTTAATTATGCCTCTGGTAGGTGACGCATGGACAGCGGAAGCAACTACCATAGTTACTAGCACACGGATTCGTCTAGTAGCTCCATCACTATTTGTCGTTGTGCAGAAAAATTGTATCACACATTACAATAGGTTAGTGGCTAGAATTGAACAGTAAGAGTGTAAAACACAAATGTATTGCGCCGACCCTTGTGACACTGCCCGATGTTTTCCATTGTTTATGCAGTGTTTTTGGACCGTTCTATTATTGTTTTTGTGCTAGTACAAATTCTTTTGAGGTAAAAATATAAAACTTGCAGGTGCCTTGCAATAGGTACGAAGTTCCTTGCCGCTGTTACAACCGTGCCTTTTAGCAGGTACAAAGGTTCATCACTATTGCTACTGCAGATGCTTGCCGTTGTTACAAAGGTGCCTTGCAGCAGTTACTGAAGTTCCTTGTTGCTGTTACAAAGGTGCCTTGCAGCAGTTACCGAAGTTCTTTGCAGCTGTTACAAAGGTGCCTTGCAGTAGTTACTGAAGTTCCTTGTTGCTGTTACAAACGTGCCTTGCAGCAGTTACCGAAGTTCTTTGTAGCTGTTACAAACGTGCCTTGCAGCAGTTACCGAAGTTCTTTGCAGCTGTTACAAAGGTGCCTTGCAGCAGTTACTGAAGTTCCTTGTTGCTGTTACAAACGTGCCTTGCAGCAGTTACCGAAGTTTTTTGCAGCTGTTACAAACGTGTCTTGCAGCAGTTACCGAAGTTCTTTGCAGCTGTTACAAAGGTGCCTTGCAGCAGTTACTGAAGTTCCTTGTTGCTGTTACAAACGTGCCTTGCAGTAGTTACCGAAGTTCTTTGCAGCTGTTACAAACGTGTCTTGCAGCAGTTACCGAAGTTCTTTGCAGCTGTTACAAAGGTGCCTTGCAGCAGTTACTGAAGTTCCTTGTTGCTGTTACAAACGTGCCTTGCAGTAGTTACCGAAGTTCTTTGCAGCTGTTACAAACGTGCCTTGCAGCAGTTACCGAAGTTCTTTGCAGCTGTTACAAAGGTGCCTTGCAGCAGTTACTGAAGTTCCTTGTTGCTGTTACAAACGTGCCTTGCAGCAGTTACCGAAGTTCTTTGCAGCTGTTACAAAGGTGCCTTGCAGTAGTTACTGAAGTTCCTTGTTGCTGTTACAAACGTGCCTTGCAGCAGTTACCGAAGTTCTTTGCAGCTGTTACAAACGTGCCTTGCAGCAGTTACCGAAGTTCTTTGCAGCTGTTACAAAGGTGCCTTGCAGCAGTTACTGAAGTTCCTTGTTGCTGTTACAAAGGTGCCTTGCAGCAGTTACCGAAGTTCTTTGCAGCTGCTACAAAGGTGCCTTGCAGTAGTTACTGAAGTTCCTTGTTGTTGTTACAAACGTGCCTTTTGTCAAGTCAGTGTGAAGCAGTGTTAATCTTGTACCTTCTAGGTGCCTTCGTGATTATTCGCAAAACCTTGTTTTGGAGTAACTGGAGTCTGCGAATTTTTTAATACTGAATCTACCAACACCTAGCAGTGAAAGTTTGAACTGCGAGGGCATCGAGTGATACTACTTCCATTCATTAAATAGCTGCTATGTTTTGCTTTATTTAGTGTGTCACAAACTATAGTTCGATTTGACATATTTTTTTGATTTTTTACAAATATGACTCATGCATAAACCCCCCTTATAACTTTAGGACTTTCTGTAAGTAAATAGAAATGTGTGAGCCTGAGCATGTGAAACAGTTTGATAGTGTAAACTTTATTAAATGAATTTTGTACTAAAATTATATTACAAAAAGAATTTCAAAATCAAATGACAAAAGTTATTGCAAATTCAATATATTAGATGTTTGTGGTTATCGTATTAGTAAATAATATACTTTTTCTTAGAGGTTTATGTTAGATTCCGCTACGAGTATAGGCTCCCAATGATAATATACAGTACTTCTATTATAATATAGCTAAAGGTTATCGTATTAGTAAATAATATACTTTTTCTTAGAGGTTTATGTTAGATTCCGCTACGAGTATAGGCTCCCAATGATAATATACAGTACTTCTATTATAATATAACTAAAGGTTATCGTATTAGTAAATAATATACTTTTTCTTAGAGGTTTATGTTAGATTCCGCTACGAGTATAGGCTCCCAATGATAATATGCAGTACTTCTATTATAATATAGCTAAAGGTTATCTGGTTGGGTGGTTTTATTAGAAACAAAAACAAAATTAGAATAAATTTGTTTAGAAAAAAAAGTTTGCTCATAAAAAACAACTAGTAACTGAAATGAAGCAGATACATAAATGTTATGAATTTTATTTTATTTAAATTATATTTTAATAGTCATGGAAGATTCTAGTGTCCGAGAAATTGGCGCTCTTAACTAGTAAACCAATTAATAAAGTTAAGGTATAGGAATGCAATGCAATTGTAGTCTACTCGTATTTTACGTTGTAGATTGCAAAGCTCTCAAGTCCAACATTCTCTTCTTGCATGGTAATTTTAGAATAAATACTCTATTCCTTTCAACTGTACTTGGTGCACACCCGCACTAACAGTTTAGAAACTGATTAAATATAAACGGATTTGGGTTTATTGGGATGGTTGTTTTCATGGGATAGCTAAGAACACTATTGGGACCTGTTCTACGAATGCAGAAGGTTTTGCGAATCCCAAGTAAACACTTCAAAGAGAAAACTGTTTCAGATGTACTTTTTAATTAAACTTTAGCAAATAAAAAGGAAATTTTATATTAGTTGAACAACATTCAAATTTAACGGATGCACGATCAGTGCTACCAACACCGTACCATTTAATAAATACATAGCCTATATTACTTTACTATTACAAATAATAATGAACTGAAATAAACTTGAGCTATTAGTTAAGATATAAATAACGTTAGATACATGTATAAATAATGCTGTATGAGGGCTAAATAGCTAAGTTACTGTCACCCAAAATTTAGAAGGCCCCCTTTAATAGGAATTTTTACAAGTACCCACCTCGGGCCATGGACGGTGTGCATACTTACAATATATACATGAAGATTAAAAATATTTACTTTTTTGACATAGACTTAAGGAAAATTATTACCACCTCAGAAGTGTTTGCTGGTTTTCTTGAGAGACACTCGATCGATCAGATGGTGATCCCCCGCAGTTACTAGTTTGCCCGGCCTTTAGTTGTCTGGTACCTTTAAGGCACTATCTCTTCTACTGTCGCTAGTATATTCCACATAAAATTAGAATTAGAAAATTCGGAGGTACTTTATCGGTGTAGAGCACTTAACTACAGCCTTTATACTGGCTTCCCACACCTACCACAGGATTAGCTTAGTGGATACCTACCTCTTTGCAGAATCCAAGTACCCACCTGATGCTAAATCTTCTGTTATCCTCTGGTGTACAGCCAAAGCACTTTCTCCTCGCAGCTCCCAAAGCAGGGGACTCACAGAGCACGTGGATTGCGCATTATTCTTGAGCTTCATGGCATCTCTTGCACAAAGGGGACCTAGATCTTCCAATTTTGTTTAAGAACCCCTTCATATTCCCATGGTCTGTGACCAGCTCTACAGTAACGTAATTGCACTTATTTTTACAAGGGTCCGGAAAAATCAGGTTTGTAGTAATCAGATGATTATAAATGGGGAACTAGAGTGTGCTGCCCTCGTTCGGCGACTATTGAGATTAGCAACTACTTTGCCCAATATATATTTATCGGCTGTTTGGTGGTAATACACAAAAAACGTTACAATAAGTAAATACTTGCCTTTAGTAGAACTTACTTTTGTCTTAATGAGGATTGCAGTTTCGGGAGATTTTCGCGTTATCAACTAACTTCTTTATTATTTAACGATTAGGAGGTGTGTGATAGGATATTGTTAACAGGTGATATATAGGAATGTTTTGAGATAATAAAATCAAAAAATGTTATTATCTATGTTTTAACATAGATAACATGTTTTGGGTGTAATTTGATATGTTACTAAATTTTGTATTTTTAAGTAGTGTGGTGTCTTATTTTTAGTTTGTTCGAAATTTGTAGGTTTGTATATGTGTTTGTGTGGTTGTGGTTTGTGGAAATTAGGTGGTCGGCCAAGTTTGAATGTTATGATTTGTGAAGTCATTTATGCTCCGAAATAATAATGAAACATATTATATAGACTAAGTTAGAGAATTTAAACGTTTTTTAAAGCCCAAGTAAGTAGTGCTTTTAGCAACATGCTGAGCCGATGTTACAAGTAAACTTGTGTCAGAAAAGCTTCCGATAATTTAACTTCATTATAAGTTATCTTGAAGCTAAATACCTTGAAGCATTTAAAACTAGTTATATCTCTGTAACTACACAGCACTGTGATATATTGAATCATGCTGAGCCGATGTTACAAGTAAACTTGTGTCAGAAAAGCTTCCGATAGTTTAACTTCATTATAAGTTATCTTGAAGCTAAATGCCTTGAAGCATTTAAAACTAGTTATATCTCTGTAACTACACAGCACTGTGATATGTTGAATCATGCTAAGCCGATGTTACAAGTAAACTTGTGTCAGAAAAGCTTCCGATAATTTAACCTTCATTATAAGTTATCTTGAAGCTAAATACCTTGAAGCATTTAAAACTAGTTATATCTCTGTAACTACACAGCACTGTGATATGTTGAATCATGCTAAGCCGATGTTACAAGTAAACTTGTGTCAGAAAAGCTTCCGATAATTTAACCTTCATTATAAGTTATCTTGAAGCTAAATACCTTGAAGCATTTAAAACTAGTTATATCTCTGTAACTACACAGCACTGTGATATATTGAATCATGCTGAGCCGATGTTACAAGTAAACTTGTGTCAGAAAAGCTTCCGATAATTTAACTTCATTATAAGTTATCTTAAAGCTAAATACCTTGAAGCATTTAAAACTAGTTATATCTCTGTAACTACACAGCACTGTGATATATTGAATCATGCTGAGCCGATGTTACAAGTAAACTTGTGTCAGAAAAGCTTCCGATAATTTAACTTCATTATAAGTTATCTTAAAGCTAAATACCTTGAAGCATTTAAAACTAGTTATATCTCTGTAACTACATAGCATTGTGATATATTGAATCATGCTAAGCCGATGTTACAAGTAAACTTGTGTCAGAAAAGCTTCCGATAATTTAACTTTATTATAAATTATCTTGAAGCTAAATACCTTGAAGCATTTAAAACTAGTTATATCTCTGTAACTACACAGCACTGTGATATATTGAATCATGCTAAGCCGATGTTACAAGTAAACTTGTGTCAGAAAAGCTTCCAATAGTTTAACTTCATTATAAGTTATCTTGAAGCTAAATACCTTGAAGCATTTAAAACTAGTTATATCTCTGTAACTACACAGCACTGTGATAATGTTGAATCATGCTAAGCCGATGTTACAAGTAAACTTGTGTCAGAAAAGCTTCCGATAATTTAACTTCATTATAAGTTATCTTAAAGCTAAATACCTTGAAGCATTTAAAACTAGTTATATCTCTGTAACTACACAGCACTGTGATATATTGAATCATGCTGAGCCGATGTTACAAGTAAACTTGTGTCAGAAAAGCTTCCGATAATTTAACTTCATTATAAGTTATCTTAAAGCTAAATACCTTGAAGCATTTAAAACTAGTTATATCTCTGTAACTACATAGCATTGTGATATATTGAATCATGCTAAGCCGATGTTACAAGTAAACTTGTGTCAGAAAAGCTTCCGATAATTTAACTTCATTATAAGTTATCTTGAAGCTAAATACCTTGAAGCATTTAAAACTAGTTATATCTCTGTAACTACACAGCACTGTGTTATGTTGAATCATGCTAAGCCGATGTTACAAGTAAACTTGTGTCACAAAAGCTTCCAATAATTTAACTTCATTATAAGTTATCTTAAAGCTAAATACCTTGAAGCATTTAAAACTAGTTATATCTCTGTAACTACACAGCACTGTGTTATATTGAATCATGCTGAGCCGAAGTTACAAGTAAACTTGTGTCAGAAAAGCTTCCTATAATTTAACTTTATTATAAGTTATCTTGAAGCTAAATACCTTGAAGCATTTAAAACTATTTATATCTCTGTAACTACACAGCACTGTGATATATTGAATCATGCTGAGTTACTGAAGTCGTCTCTTCTGACTTAGCTTTTAGGATGTCCTTCACTAGTATACTAAGTAATAGGTTCTTACTTCGTACTTGGATGTAGATAGCTCATGTAGCCTAGACGACAGCTACAGAGGGGAGGCAGGAGATTTCTACGCGGTGGAAGATTTAATACGTGACATATTTAACATATATAAGACATAGTAGAAACTTTAATATGTTTTTAAAATAACGTGATCTAATGGATTGGTACTCGTACATATAATTACAGTGGATTGTATACAACTATCAGCTCTTTGTGTACACTTCTAACAACTGCAAACTTACAAACAATAGCTGTAGCCTGACCCCTGAACTCCTTATCTGCTGCAATCCTTTAGCCGTTTGGAGGAGATTTAACGGGAGTATAGAAATTACCCAAAACTTAATTGAGAAATAGACTTTTGGTGATATACAAACGACCAAGAAATACATCCCTTCTCTCGTCTGTTATATTGTCACCCAATTATAACTGACTGACTTCCCCTTACACGCCTGACTTACCTCACCTTCCACGCTGATCATGCCCCTTACGCGCCTGACTTATTTCACCTTCCACGCTGATCATGCCCCTTACACGCCTGACTTACCTCACCTTCCACGCCGATCATGCACCTTACGCGCCTGACTTATTTCACCTTCCACGCTGATCATGCCCCTTACACGCCTGACTTACCTCACCTTCCACGCTGATCATGCCCCTTACGCGCCTGACTTATTTCACCTTCCACGCTGATCATGCCCCTTACACGCCTGACTTACCTCACCTTCCACGCTGATCATGCCCCTTACACGCCTGACTTTCCTCACCTTCCACGCCGATCATGCACCTTACGCGCCTGACTTATTTCACCTTCCACGCTGATCATGCCCCTTACGCGCCTGACTTATTTCACCTTCCACGCTGATCATGCCCCTTACACGCCTGACTTTCCTCACCTTCCACGCCGATCATGCACCTTACACGCCTGACTTTCCTCACCTTCCACGCTGATCATGCCCCTTACGCGCCTGACTTATTTCACCTTCCACGCTGATCATGCCCCTTACACTACAATGTCTCTAGTTAGATTTCGCCCACACTGAATTTTTTTACAAAATCTATTTTCCCATTGTTACCCGAATTTAACATAATAATAATATTTTCTAACTATAGAATAATTCTGATAGAATTATATTTATACAAATATGTAGAACTAACAAAGTTGGACGCCTTTGGCTTTTCAGTGACGTTATAGAGATTTAAGGCGCTTGTTAGGCCTTCTGGTGATACTTAAAATACTCCTTACTTCTTGCAATGTTGATGATATTGTTTCCATTTAAATTTCCATATTTTCTAGGTAAGAGGGGTTCTAACCATGCTCTTCCTCATTGTTATACTCAACACTTTTCATTGCATATTTCATTTTATTAAAACAAATTTGTGTGTATATTAATGGCAGTTGATTATAGATTCTGGGGTCCAAGAATATTCTGTAAAAATGTTGGTGCAAATAAGTTTGGAAATGAAACGTTTTGTAAAATATCAACAACTCATTTCATCAATTTTTCTAAACAATCTATAAAAATTTACTATGCTGTTTATTTTCTGTACAATAAAGCAATAAATAAAATCATTCACGATTTTGAAAGTATTGTTTTAAAGCATAGTTGAAAATTAAATCCATTTAAAATAAGCTCTAAATAATATCGAAACTCGCTTTTATCTATTGTGTGGGACTATTGTGTCCCTCCATTAACTCCAAAGTAAATGCCTTCTTCCTAATAAGGGATGCTTCATAAGTACTAATAAAACAATATGATGCATGTAATACGTTTACAATTTGTTAATAAAACTGAAGAAGAGCCTGCTGTATCAGAAACACGCCGTGTGGCAAGCTACTATATTACAGGTTTTATGGTTACGACGGTGTAATGGGGAGGGTTTGCATACAGCAATGAATGGCATGTCAGGGGAAAAACGTTAGGTCGTTTATCGTAATAACAGCAACTCCCTCGGCGCACAGCTCCGACTTACACAATTGTACCTTGGCAATTTACTTACAGACCTTTTGTATTTTAATTTTTAAAACCGCGAAACGCCACTGAAGTCGTTAAAACTGTTCTTTATAAATTGAGTTTACCCATTTAGGGTTAAGGGGTGTAACTTTGAACTTTAAAGTTGTTTGGTTGGTACTCTGTGTAATAATTTCGATAGCAGTAAGGCGCAAACACAATATCTATTAATTATTATTAATAGGCCTATGTTTTAAAATTCAGAATTTTACAATACATAAAAACTCATTTACTCGATGAGTAACGGTTAATTATAACAAATTTATAAACTTTATAACCAGTTTTCTTAGGTAGCTTCATTGACCGCTCCTATTTTCTTTTTTATTATTATTATTTTTTTTTAAGGAAAAGTGCATATAAAGTGGATTCCGGCAGAGATATGGAGAGGTATCCTTTAATTAAGGAGGGAATATCAGTTTCACCCTTATTCCTGAATAGGTCCCGTGCTGAAAATTAAGACTCAGATTTTCCTCATCCGTACGCGGTGGTAGAACTTAATTTAAAATTCTGTTTAAAAACAAATCACAATTAGCTAAAAAGGGTTTGTGGACCAGGTTACTTCATAAGATTAAATAATCACTCGTTCACTAGAGCAGGGGTTCTCAACTATTTTCAAAGACTGTACCTCTTAGTGAACAATTAAAATTTTGCGTACCCCTTGTTGTTGGGGGGGGGGAACAGTTACATTAAAAACATTTTTACATAAAAAACACAAACCATTTGGAAATATATTTGAAACGCATTACAAAACATTAATTACAAGGATGAGCTTGTTTCTTTTTACACAGTTCATCAATGTTCGGCTCAAGTTTTGTTACGTACAACTTTAAATCGTCCTCAATATTAAGCTTGTTTCTGTGCTTACTTTTAGATATGTTAAGCTCGAAAACCCTCTTTAACATAGGTATGTAGTTGGAAACCCATTAAGAATCTTTACAGCAATATTTGAAAGTTCTTGGTACTCCTTTCCAACACCGATCCAGAAATCTAACAAAGTAGCACTGAAATATTTAGTTTTAACGTCGGATCACATGATAGTTCAATCAGTTGTTTCTTCTGGAACGTTGTCAGGTCACTCAAAGTTGCAATAGCATCAAACGTAAAGGGGTCACGGATCCAGCGGTTGGGAAGTATTTTCTTATACTTGTCTTCAATGTCGGTTCCAAGTACTCGACCACAACGTATTGCGTAAAGGTGTCTACGAAATAGTGAGACAAACCTATTGCACCTGTTGATTCCAAGTAACTCGACCACACAAGTATTCAATTAGATTTCATTATTAAATTATAACCTTGCGTGATTACGAAACAGAAAGAGACAACAGTTTTGTAATTTTTCATTAACCTAACCCTTGTACCCCCCGAAAGGTTTCATGTACCCAGTAAATGGTACGCGTACCACAGTTTGAGAGCCCCAGGACTAGAGTATTAACTTTGTATAAATACTTATATTTAGAACAGTTAGGCTAGTTAGGAACACTTAAAACTATCTCCATTTACAATTCCTGTTTACTTTAGCACTCGAGATACCTATTGAATAAACGATAAGCCGGTTGAATATATAGTCAAAGTTTATTTATTTAGTGCAAAGTTTCGGCAAACTAATTTGTTGCCATTATCAAGCCTCAAAACATGACATTGTTTATAAACATATATGAATACAAGTACACTCACCACAAAATTTAAAACCTTTAATATAAACACAATGATATTGTAGTCAAAAGCGTATTAAAATAACCCACCAAAGGAATCATAAATTTATGTAAAATATAATTAAAAACAGTAACAATACTGAGAGATCAACAATATACACATATAAAAACACACAAAAAATAACAAAATAAACTATTTATTAAACCATAAAACAACAAAAGGTTCAACAATACAAACCAACTCTTAACTAATTATTTGATGTTTTTAATTTATATAACAATGGCTAATACATACTACATGACTTATACAAATCGGTTTTAATATTGATGCCATTCTTTTGTGTTTTAATATGAACAACTTCAGAATACGTCCTCTTCCTCGAGTTAGACTCATTGTCCAGTGTAATACAAATCTCAAAATCAAATGTATGCCCAACCTGGGTATATCTGATACGTTATGCCCTGGGCATAAACACATAAATACGTTTATGCCAACAGTTCAAACTTTTACTGAAAACATTTTTGGTTTATGAAAGCAACAGATGTTTGTCCCCACTATTGAGTGCTACCTGACTCTTCTAAACGCTTAGTGAAGACTTATTCCATATTACATACTTACATTTTTCGTCACAAGGAGTCACCACTTCTATTTTGCAATTACGGAGATCTACGTAAATCTTACCTTCAGCTCAGCATTAAGGATACCAATGAACAAAAGATAATTAGGTATAGGTGTGGACACGTAAGCTGGTACTTCGGCCTGGCGTGGCACTATAGGCCTGTGTTCAGATTAGACAAACGCCATTCTCTAAACATTTCCGCGGATGAAGACATACATCACTTATAGCATTTCCTATTTCATCTAGTGGATCGCCTTCACAAGGCTGCGAGGACAATTGACGCAACCCGCATGACAGCCGACAAGTTTTTTATCTAGACTAGTACAGACAATCGATCAAGTGCCAACTTACGTGTAATCACCTATAACTATAGACAAGGTATATGGCTTTGCTATTCCATAGTTCGTTTTGCGAGCGATGCTCTGTGTTTCAGTTAAGCCGTAGCGAAAGAATCGCGTTACACACGTCGTCAGAGAGAATACAAATCACATTTACAAATGTCATTGTTTTGTTTATTCGCGTATTTTGCGCCGTAAAATGTGTTTTTACTGCCTGAGAGCTCTACTCGGGTTACGAGTTCAAATACCCCTGTATTAGTTTTACATGCTTGAAACGAATATGAGCGGTTTTACGGCATTCCTTTACACCCTGCTATCGTCTATTTACATATTTACGTTTTTTCCCATGAAAATGTAGATTCAAAAAACGCACGTTTGTTATTAACTCGAAATAAGGTAGAAATGAATCTTTTATTGAAACTTATAACGGAATGAACTTATAATCCTGTTCCCTCTCATTAAACACCATAATTTCACTGTATACTAACAGTGTCATGAGTTCATTAATGTTTAGTGTGAAACTTTTGTTCACACTACCATGAGTGTTAATTTTCGTTTAGATGTTTAAAAGAAAAAAGGCAATCACTTGAAAATATTTAATATTAAACTTTGTAAAAAATCTCGTGCATGTTGATTTTCGCCTAGTATTTTAAATAAAAATGAAATTATCATAAAGATTTTGTTTTTATAATTAATTTCAATTTTTCACTTACGTGGCGCTCTCTACGTGAGCTATGATTAACTTTAATCCCACAAACATTTATCCTTCATATTATTGGACATGTAAATAATTCTGGATGGAGGGGGCGTCGTATCAGCTAACCAGTAATTTTGTTATTGTTTCTATTTTCTCAAAATTGGAAAATCATTACGAGAAATATTGTTGCAATGAAAGAAGTGCATTGATGAGACGTGGGAGAGAGCCGTAACGTAGCAAAGGCGAGAATGTCCCAATCAAAACGAGCTGCTGATACAATTTGTAAGTACGGGGTCTGATTGCTGACAGTCGGCCTAATCATGTTAAGCCAATTTGCCCCCGTGTCGCTTCGCCTCGCCTCTTCCCTCTTGTTTCTCTCTAACTTATTGATTTTACACCTCAGTATAGTAACACAATAAAAAGCAATACGTCTTGGCCAATTGTGTCTCTGGTAAACTCGTAACCATTTCATAGAACTTTGTTAATTCACTAATTATTTGTCATATTTAGATCTACTGGTTGCTGTTCATTTTGAATACTTTAATATTATTTATTATTTAATTAAATACATTCTACAAGATACCCTGAGCAATGCACTGACCAGACCAAGTGCCTCAAAATATCAGTAAGAATAGGTGGAGGTTTTATCCAGTGATACTTTAACCTGATATCATCCCTTATGTTATTTTTATTTGAGAGACATTTAGGCTTGCAATGAATAATCTTATTGTTTACCATGTTCGTTAATTTTTTTAGTGGAGTAATAAAATCTTCTTGAAAAAGTTTTAGAGTTTTTTTTGTTCTGATTTATGTTTTTTTTAATTTGTTTACATTTTTTATTTCATGTATAGTCTATATATATATATATATATATATATATATATATATATATAAAAACAATATAGGTATTCAAATACAAGAATATTTATTAATTTATATCCAAAGCTTTTCGTTGGTAAACAGTACCAAAATTCCTGATGATGTTGGTACTGTTTACCAACGAAACGCTTCGGATATAAATTAATAAATATTCTTATATTTGAATACATATGTTGTTTTAAATTATTAAACAAAAAAACGTATTTTATATTTATATATATTTAAATTTGTTTTTTTATAAACTTGGTCTTTGGTGTTTATGAAGCTATTTCGATCACTAACAACTGTTTTAAGATACTAAAAAAGAGGAAACCTTTCCAGCTTTTAAAATAAAATAAATTGTAACAATTTTTAAAACCGATTTTTTTAAAAAATCTTGTGTCTATAATCGGTCTAATATCAATGTATAATAAGCAGAAAACAAAATTATTTTGGATTTTTGTTTAGTGTGCTTTTTAAATTTTAAAGGTTATTTCATAATTAGTTTTAAAACGAGATGATTGAAAACGTAACCCAAATTTTCTTTAAATATCACTTTAAAAGTATTATAAACGCTGTTTTGAAAAAATGTATCCAGTCATTGGAAATTATAAAAGTTCCAATTTTAGTTTTTTGTTTAGTGTGCTTTTTAAATTTTAAACTTTATTTCGTAATAATTTTTAAAACGAGCTGATTAAAAACATAACCCAAATTTTCTCTAAATATCACTTTAAAAATATTATAAATGCTGTTTTGAAAAAATGTATCCAGTTATTGGAACTTAAAAACGTTCCAAATGGAGGCGCCGGGCATCGATCCCGGTACCTCTCGCATGCTAAGCGAGCGCTCTACCATCTGAGCTACGCCCCCCTTGAAATTACCGTCGATTATTTTAAATTATTATTCCAATGTATATAATTAACTAATGATTATTTTATTAATTCTAAAGGTTTTACTGTTGTTATTAATATAGCCGTATTACTTTCAAATAAAATTGTTTAAAGTGTGTTTACTTTTAAAATATAAGATTTTTATAAGTGGAGAGTCTTGATACGGAGGAGAGGGGAGAATGTGGATTTATGGGTAGGATTAAGGATGAAACCCCTGATTTTTAAAGTGATTCTGACTGGATACGATATTAAGTATTACGGTAGAAACTATCTAATTCGTTACGTTCCGAGGGAGTGACGAATTCCAGAAAAAGACGATTTACGGCAGTCGTGAAATTAACATGTAATTGTGGGTAAACATAGCGCATAAGTACGTAGATAGGTATGTAATGTAATTAATGTTGTACTAACATTATTTTTGTCAGCAACACTATTACATAACAGTATAAAAACACTCTATTTTCATAAAAGACACATAGAAAACATATCACAGTACCTTGTAAGAACAATAACACTAACAAGAAGAAATGCTATGTATTAAATCTATTTACGATTCTAAAAAAGTCTGTCATTTACTTTTGTACTAAAGCATTTCATTCTGATGGCTACTATACTACGTTACAATGCAGACGATGTTTATTTTTACTGTGACAAATACGGTGACGAATTAAAGAGTTTCGAATTAGAGAGGCGCTATTGTACTTCGTTTTAGTGGAGTTGTTTTCACACAATATATCTTAATTTTCTTTAAAATTGTGAACAAATTTATTATTATCATTGTAAAATAACAGAGCTGAAAATTTTAAGACTTCATTTAAAAGCCAAATATCTTTTTACTTTAAAGCATAGGTAGAAATGGTTGAAGCTAGCCTATAGGCTAATTTTCACTGTAAATTTTACAGTACGCTTTTGGTTCATCAGTAGAAAGAAAATTAATTATTGTATATATGTAGGTTAACTCTGTTTTACTCGAAATATTGAATGTATTATCAAAGCGCGTGTAGCTCAAGTAAATATCATGCTGGCTAATACAAACACCGCTAGAAACATGCTATGTATTAGGTGTATGTGTGGAAGCTAACACCAGTAATGGAAAGTGATTTGAAAACCTGTGATTTAGTCACTGTTATTCTAAAATCACAGTTCAACCTGTTACGTAGCGTGATGAAATAGCAGGTGTATGTATAACTAAACTGTGATGGAGTGGCAAACCGCTCCTACCCGTGACGTGGGAACCAAACCGCTCACCATCGTCACACCAAGGTAGGCGAACTAAGGTCGTTGGTCTTGTGGTCGCAAACTAGCTCGTGTATTTGGTGGCTGGGGTCGGGATGGAATGTCTGTCAGTCACTGATTTGACAAACGCTACGAACGAAATGAGCTGGTAATTAGAACCTCTTTTAAAAAGTCTAGAGTGAACAAAAGAAACAGCGAAACTTTCCGAAGTAAAAGTGCAATTCCCTTCTTTACAAATATTTTGTTTTACTTATCATTATTATGAAATTGTGCACACGTGTGCGTGTAAAACACACACACACACACACACACACACACACTTATAAAACAATCATACCGACAAGGGCAACTCACATATCCTAACCTCAATAACTAATAGCAAACGACAATCATAGTTAAAAATCTCAATCACTGTTACAAATCACAGTTACTTCAAAATAGCGATCAAAGTTCGACCTGTTATTGTGAAATCACTTTTAGTCACATCACTAGCTAACACGCATTATCATTGTGAAATGCCTAGAACTGAGCTTGCCAACTTGATTGTCTTTTATTATACAGTGATGAAAGTCCCACTTGCGCTAATTGTGAAGTGTAATGTACTTCTACATTACAGTAGAGGTGACTCTGTGATAACTAACTTGTCCGTTGCAGCAAAAGCCCTTTAAACGAAAGTATTTGGAGAGCAAATGTTCTTGTTCGCGTTTTGTTTTACTCTTCAGCAGTTTGTGGCTTTCTGTGAACAATTTTTGGTAACTGCGTGCGGTCAAATTTTATAAGCTGGCACTTAGCTCTTAAGTAGAAATTGTGCATTCGTCGTCTAGAAAACATCAGGCACTGTCGTCACCCCTCATCGGGGCCATAAATCGCTGCCTAGCCGTCCCAATCCTTAGACAATCCTATTAGCACGCTTCTGCGAATGCCCTATTTACATTTGTTGTTATTTATACTATACATTAAAAAGTATTAATAAGTAACAAAATAATTAGTCAAACTTATGAGTCAACGGAACTCCTAGGGTCAATGTCTATGAAAATGATCTGCGAGCACCTCAACTGTCCCCTCGTCCTCGACCTACAACTTGACCAATAACAAACAAACAGTCATCTATAACTCCGTCTCAGTGTAAGTTGAGGCAAGCCAGATAGCTGGGGGATTAGGACCGGCCTGGGCGATGAATAGGCGAGGACGCCCCACCAAGTATATTCCATTAATGACGTGCCGTCGAATACTCCACTTAAAAACGTTAAATCAGTAAATATGCATTATATGAAAAAAAAACATTGATACGGTTATCTTAATTATTATTAAACAGACAATTGCGTGTTTGTCTCATGTCTCATTAAATTTTGTAATAAGCTTCAGTTATAACACTTTAAGCCGGCCGAATAACATGAGAAAAAGGCGCAATTGTTTGTTTAATAGTTATTAGGAAACCGTATCAATGTTTTCTGATACAATTTGTATTTATTATATTAACTTTTTTAAGTGGAGTAATCGGCGATGTGTCACTAATAGGATGTACTCTCTGGGCCGTCCCCGCCTAATCATCGCCTAACCCCCCAGCTACCTGTCTTACCTCAACGTACCCTGATACGGGGTATACTAAGATTGGTATTTACTGCTGATAGAATATCACTGCTACTAACATTTTTACTTGAGGTTGTTTTTCACTGCTTTAATAATGGCTTGGGCAATGTTATTAATTGTTTTATTCTTTCTGGACGTAAAAAAATGAATTGGGAGGAATGATTGAGTAAAACGTATGGGGAAAGGCGAACATGAATCTGGAGGTTGAGACCCATGGCTTGCCTAATTCAGAACTACAATGTAGCTCAGAGAGGAGGGGATTGTCGAAGAAAGAGTAACAAGTTGAAAAATTTCATAGAAATGTTTAAACGAAAAAACTAGGGTCACGTAATACGAGTGCAAATGCCTCTACGTTGACAGCGCCGCGTCAGCGTGGCCCAACTTGGCAGTGAGACTACATGGAGTGAATTATACGAGCGACATTGTCGTCCACGAGAACGTGTTACTCGGCGTTGAACGTTGCCAACGCGATCGGCTGCGCTAGCACGGCGCTGCTAGTCTTAGTTGGAACTGAGCAGTGAATTGTAAAATGTCATGTTTGATGCTTACCATATTTAAACTAACAAGTTGTAGAATTGTTGAAACCACTAAATGAATAATTATTTGTCGTAATTACTCAAGATCAACTTTCTACATGTTGAAGATTGTTGATAAGTTATATCTTATATTTTTATTTGAGAAGGGAAGGTTATAATTTTGTAGGAATAAAACAACAGTTTTACGAGTCAAGCATCGTCATTTAATAATTTAGTGGCGACGTTTCTATACCATATTCGTTACAATCTTCAGGCACCACCCTAACCCCTTATCTCCCGCGGCATCAACGCGACGGCATTGGGGCTCGTATGACATGGCCCATACGATTTGAATACCTGACGTCAAGTTGTAATCTTATGTAACACGTAATCTACAAAATGTTTTGTTTAATACAAAAAGCAAATAATTTTTATTAGTTGTGCCTAATTACTCGCTGTAAAACACTTAATAAAATAAAATTTATTTCAATATCATTTTTAGATTATTAAATTCGTTTGTCTACAAAGACTTACTTACGTAAGCATACGCAGACCGAGCGAGAGCGCATTGCGACAAATGGTAGGCCTAAGGTAAGGGTTGCGTAAGGGTTGGAAGAAATCAAATTCGATTCCTCCTTCAATCGTAAACATTACGCATTCAGAATACTGAACGCTTTGGGGATGTTGAATTAGATTTGTAGTGGGTCTATTTTATCCGAACGCAAATCGAATAGATTCTGTTACTCAAGCATACTTTCTTACTGTAGCATTTAAATACTTTATTTACCACATCAATTCAACCGATATTGTCGTTTGCAAACAAAAAATTAAATTAATATCACTTGTAGATATTACTTATCATAAAGTCGTGGTGTTATATCTTTTCAGATCTCTCTCTAGAAAATATCTCTATCTACCTATCTATATGTCTATCTTTCGCGCTATCTATCTATCTCTATCTCACTATCTATCTATCTATCTCTATCTATCTATCTATCTATCTATCTATCTATCTATCTATCTATCTAAAACCATCTACCTATTTATCTTTCTATCTATCTATCTCACTACTTACCTTATATCTATATTTATCTATCTGTCTATTTTCTGAGATTTGTATAATCTCTTCTTTTCTTATTTGTTTTCTGCTAATTGTATAATTTCGTTTTGGTATTTTTTTAGTGGGGTCTATGTTTATTTCTATGTAATTGTTGGATTTTATGAATTCTTCTGTTTTTTTTGCTATATTCTGTTTTTGATATGATTACTGTATCGTTGGTTTTGTCTGCTTTTGTTGCAATTATTTCATTTTTGAATAGTTTTTGTTTCAATTTGTTTATTTGGTTTACTTTTATTTTATTTTTGTTGTGGTTTCCTTTTTTGATTTTTTTGTTGATGATTTTGTTGATTTCGTGTGATGCTGTGTTTCTAATGTTATCTTGGTTTTCGTAATTTATAAGGTTTATTGCCAGTTCTGTTTCTACTATGAGGTTTCCTATTGTCCTTTGTAATTTTGGTTTGATGTTGGTTTTTGTGCTATTTTCGAGTATCTTTACTTCTCCTTTGGTGAAATTCGTTTTTGTAAGGTTTATAAAGCTGTGGTGGAATTGACGGATTGTTGTGATATTGTCTATGTTATTTTGTTTAAGTTTAGATTCTATATTTTGTTTTTTAATTGAAATAAAATACTTGCATTTGTCTTAATTTTTGATATATTTATAATGCCATTGGTTTGGTTTAATTATGTTAGCTAATTCTAAGTGGGTTTTTAAGAGTGTAGACCCTATTAGTTAATTTGTTTTTCTTTGTGTATAGATATTTAATTTCATTTTTTAACCGTAAGTTTCTGCTTGTTTAGCAGTTTTTTGTGAAGAGCTGGTTTGGTTTTTTTATTATTATTTTGGCATATTTTGGTGTTATTTTGTTTTTATGCATTGTTTATTAAGGTATATGTTATAGTTATTATTTATGATTTGTTTCCTGAGTTTTTCAAATTTGTTTAATAGTTCGGTTGTTTGTTTACCTTTTGGGGCAATATCCAAATTTTTTAACTTAGCAACACTGTTTTCTTGTATTCACTTATCACTTTAACTATATGTATTTAAACAAGAATCTTACTTGACATTTATGCGAGTTAACTTTCAAAGATTGATAGTATCTCTATTATCGAGCATCACTGACCGGGGGTTGTAGTAGACTGCCAGCTGTGGGAAATTTCCGTTGTCACGTGGTTTAACGTTATTGTCCTATTTTCGGATTCACTGCACTGTTCGAGTCTTTTGAGTTTGTCTTTTCGTGTTTATATATATATATATATATATATATATATATATATATATATATATATATATATATATATATATATATATATATATATATATATGCTGATACGTATTCCATCACACATAGAAAAATATGATGAATAGTTACTATCTGGAGTACATCGGTTAATTCTGCAGTCCATAAATTCGCAGTTCCGACGTTTCCGACTACTCGCTCTTCTACTGTTGTTGGGTTCACCTGGTCAATGCTGGATGAGATTCTAGCGAAACGTCGGAACTGCGAATTTATGGACTGCAGAATGAACGGATGTACTCCAGATAGTAACTATTTATCATATATATATATATATATATATATATATATATATATATATATATATATATATATATATATATATATATGTGTGTGTGTGTGTGTGTGTGTGTGTGTGTATTTATTTATTTATTTATATTTACACACACACACACACACACACACACACACACACATATATATATATATATATATTTTAAAACAACACAAGTTATTCAAATGCAAGAATATTTATTATTTTATATCCAAAGCTTTTCGTTGGCAAACAGTACCAACATCATCAGGATTCTGTTTGATTCTGATTTCTGTTATTCTTGTATTTGAATAACCTGTGTTGTTTTAAATTATTAAGCAAGAAAACGTATTTTATATATATATATATATATATATATATATATATATATATATATATATATATATATATATATATTGACTTCTAGTCATGTCACAGCACATTTGCCACCGTGTAAATAAGCCTCTTCCTAGAGAGTTTACCTTTCCCAACCAGAGTTTGCTGATAATTTGCAGTTTCCGTGTTAGTCTAGACATTATTCTGATGGAATCGGTTTTGATCCTAGAATTGAACCTGTTTTTAGAACTATCAATAAGAATATGGCATAGCTAGGTAAAATTTTACAAGCTGGCACTTAGAGGCTCAGGGCCTTGGCGAGAGGCCGAAAACTATGGGAGGGTGGAGGTGCTTCCATGTCATTTACAAAAACATCGACCCTTGGACTTCCGCTAACTCATAAGGTTGACTTATTATTTTGTTACTCAATAACACTTTTAATCCATAGTAAAAAAAACACAACGATTGTAAATAGGGCGTCTACGGAAGCGTGCTAATAGGATTGTCTAAAGATTGGGTCGGGTAGGCCGCAATGATAAATGACGACAGTGCCTGATGTTTTTTAGACTACGAATACACAATTTCTACCTAAGAACTAAGTGACAGCTTATAAAATTTGTCCTATAAATTAAGTTTAAGTAGCTGTATAGCCTACAACTTACAACTATTTACAGTGTAAACACCACGTGTCAGCCTAGCTGTATCATGTTATGGCAGCAGTAATATTACCTAAACACTTGTAAAGGTGTGTGCCTAATATATTTAGATATTAGTTTAGTCGTTGACATTAAAGCTTGCCTAATGATTAGCTACAAGGTTTGTGTAAATGCGGTTATAGCGATAAGTAGAGGCGGCGTGGGGGGATGCGCGCGCAAGCATCGCCTTTGAGTAGTATATCATCGTCTTGATAAATCTAATAGACCGAGCTCACTTCACTTTGAATAATGAATGCGGTTATAGTTTGTGAGGCCGCCCCACGCTCTACCATCACAGACAGATGAGAAAATGAAATTTGCATCAGTAAGTGTATACTTGTACACTACCCACTGTGAAAATATCGTCTCAAATAAATTGCTTCACGCCAAATGTTTTCTGAAATATTTAAATTCTTGACAACATTTGCAGTAAATAGATTTTATGTCTGGTTTTTCAACAGTCGCCCATGATACAAGAAATTTTTCTGTAGTATGTAAACATTTATTATTTAAAATATTTTTATGAAAAGTATTGATGTAATGTACTATTTCGATATACGATATATTAAACGGATAATAATTTAATTTAATTATCGATAGTAATTTGAGAAAATTATTTCATTTATCGCATTTAAAGAAAGTATTATTACTAGCCCCAACTGCGAAAGTATTGAATAAAACATTCCAAAAAAATCTCGAGCTGTATTTTGAAAATCATTAGGTTCTAAGTTTAGGGGCTGTAATATTTCAAGTATGCCTAAGCTAATATATTTGTTTGCTTTTGGTATAGTTGTTTTAAGGAAATTGTATTTAAAAGTAATTTTTAGAATATTATTTTTACATGCCATTTATCAAAATTCCGGTTTATCTAGGCTACTGTCAGATAGTTATTTTGGGTTAGAGGAATTTAGTCATCAAGCTTGCCAAAACCCCAAAAAGCCCAAATTATTGAGCAGTAAAATGCATAGCAAGTAATCATATCTTCGATATAGGCCTGATAGCCTACTTAAAAATGATGATTTAATAGCGTCCATAGTAATTCAATATTCACTACTCAAATCATTAAAACGTTATCTGTAAAACAGAATCTATTAAATCCTTCAAACCTAATGAATCTTTGTCATTATGTAGGTCGTATTCTTCACAATATAACTTATAAAATTATAACCAAACTGAATAAAAAATTCACCCAATATTTAGTGTGCCCTATAAGCGGTGTTAGATGATCACACGACATGTTTAAACACGTTCAAAGTTTAAACATCCAGAACAATTTTGTTTAATCATTAGCCCTATATCAGGATGTCAGAAACTATGTTTATAGGTGACTGAATAGGGATTTGCATGGATCTGAAATTTTGTAAAAGAAATAAAATTTGCTCTACGTTTACAAAGTTTGTGCTTTATTCAACGTTTTTGTAAAATATTTAAAAAAATAATTGTAGGCATATAGCAGGGCAAAAGAATCTAAATTTACGCACGAAGATATTTTGGAAATTACGGAAAATTTGCTTATCAGAAAGCAGAATCTAAGTTCAAACAGAAACGGTTTTTACAAAATATGGAAAATTTTACTGCTTTATAGGATAACTAAAGCTAAACTTGGACAGTGTTATTTTTTTTTAAAATGTGAATTTTTTTGCATTTATATTACCATTCCACACGCATAGTATCCCATAGCAAAAACTAATCGTCTGTTAGGTGGACTGTACTCGTATTTAAAATCAAGTGTCAGACAACAATCTTCAAGACAGTCAAGTTGCATTATTTATCAACAGTAAAATCGATATTATTCCTAACGTGTATTTCTGTATGATATTGGGTTTATCTACATATGTAACACACCCCATAAAATAATAAATAGATCTACAATTTCTCAGTTACTTTGAGGCCTATTTTGTGTAACAGGCATATAGCCTAAATATAAGCAGCCCCAGCCACCAATAGCCTGAAAAAACAACTGCTCGAATCGACGTTCTCTAAAATAAAACTTTTAAATACTACACACAATCAGGCCTATCCGCAAAAACTGATAGGCCTATAGTTGGCGAGGCTGGTCATACACAAATGACAAACAATTTTATCCTAATAGATAAAATAATAAAATAAATACTGTTTTTCAAAATCTCCTGTTGAACTACTTCTTTACTTTAGCGTTGGAAGCTCTATATTCAATTGGTATCAAGGTTTTAATTGTACGTCCAGATTTAATGAAAGCACTATATCTACGCCCTATAAATTAGAAAATAATATACAGCCATGCCATTCAACTCCGTATAATCGGGTGTTTCAGTTTTTGAGCCTCCATGTCTTTAAAATATGTATTAAGGCTCCATCTTCGGCAGAAATTTCTGTCAATCAGTTTATGTGAAAAAGTCAACCGTATTTATAACATTTTGGTTCCAGATGTAGGCCAATTCACAAAGCAGCAACTCTTGTTTGGAAATGTTTTCCGACTGGCTGATAGGGCCCCACAAAGAGCGTTTGATGTGTGCAAATTCACGTGATATGGACAACCAAATTTGCTCTGTGACGAAATTTAATTCTATTAGTAGCGGCAAAGGTAGCTTGGGGCGGATAGTAGCTCTACAAATTGCAAACAGGCGCCGACACAAAACAAAATGGAGGCCGGCTAACATCGTCTTCCCCTTCAAAAAGACTATTTATCAGATGCACACTAGTGCACAACGGCATAAGTTGCTTCTTTGATGTCAAGCGTCCTGGTCGGTCGCTATAACTTTCCATACATTTATAAATCTATCAATAAAACAACTAAAATAAGTTTTCTGTTTGCGAATTATCTGCACTTGGTTTGGAGTTTAAGACTTATCTGCACTTGGTTTGGAGTTTGGGATTTTAGTACTTTACCTGTCTTGACGTTCGTCTTTTTGAAAGAAACATTTAATTCTAAATCTAAAATATACCCAGTTCCAAATATCGCCAGAAGTACTTGACCGAGGCAAACGTTTAAAGAGTGAAAGCGTTTTTATACAAACAATTTTTTTTTAATTCAGTTATATTAAATGTTTTTAAAAGCAAAAAAAATTGCAGTAGATTTTAACTACTCAAACAAATATTACTTGTGTAGAATCGGGATGATCGGGAATCTGGAGCATCGGGAATCCGGATAGTTAAGAAAATAAAGGTTATACATGTAATAGGAAAAACATTACTTTACTTGTTTAGGCTACCATCGAATTAATAGTTTAGAAATGGCGTAATTATAAACAAACATAAATCCCAAATCTCGTAGGCTTTTTCTAAATAGACTAAGACTTACTAAGTACTTTTTTCCGCTCCTTTCTTAAAAACGTCTTATTGTTTACAAAGCACAATAAAGTATTTGTTACGATTAATTTTTAGACCTATTTTTAAAAATTGTATAAACTAAAATAAATTATTCTTTTGTTTAAGATTCAAACACAGCTTTTTGTGATCAAATTAAAGTTATATCGTTAACTGGGACTCCCAACGAAAACGAGTTGATAGATGAAAAAATAACGAATTGCATACACTACAACATTTGAAAAGCTAAATTTAAATCATCCTAAAATCATTTTATTTGAAAGAAATATTTCGAACACAACTACATAACGCGTGTTATTTCTTACATTTAATTTAATTCTTAAATGGTATGTTTAAAATTATTGTTTAATTATTTAATTGTGTAATGGAAGTAGGCCTACTGTATATATTATCTATAGGCTTCAGAAAAGAGATCAACTTAACAAGCTATCAGATGATATAAACTACTTCATCAAAATATAGAATTTAATCACCTAAGAAAGATAACGTATTTCTAAAGAAAAAATCTATATTGTTGTGATATGGTTATTCCGAAATAGTATAATGAAATGTAATGTAAGAGAGACGGCTTCATAAAAATCACTGGGCCCAGTGTTTCGGAGAAGATAGTCTATTAATTTACATCTTAGACTCAATCGTCTTGAGCATTAACCTTTTACTCTCCGCTTCTTCTCCACCTTTCTTAAGTTTCCTATCTTTTTCCCCCTTTCCACCATTGCTTCTGCTTTATCTCTTTCTCTTTCCGCCTTTGTTTCTGCTTTATCTTTTGCCATTTCCCCCTTTGCTTCTGCTTTATCTTTTTCCCTTTCCTTATTTGCTTCTGCTCTATCTTTTTCATTTTCCGCCTTTACTTCTGCTTTATCTTTTTCCCTTTCCGCCTTTGCTTCTGCTTTATCTTTTTCCCATTCCGCCTTTGATTCTGCTTTATCTTTTTCTCTTTCCTTATTTGCGTCTGCTCTATCTTTTACATTTTCCGCCTTTGCTTCTGCTTTATCTTTTTCCCTTTCTGCCTTTGCTTCTGCTTTATCTTTTTCCCTTTCCGCCTTTGCTTCTGCTTTATCTTTTTCCCATTCCACCTTTGATTCTGCTTTATCTTTTTCCCTTTCCTTATCTGCTTCTGCTCTATCTTTTTCCTTTTCCGCCTTTGCTTCTGCTTCATTTTTTCCAACTCTGCCTTTGATTCTGCTTTATCTTTTTCCCTTTCCGCTTTTACTTCTGTCTTTTTGCGATCCTTTTCAGTTTTCTCGTTTACTCTTTCCGCCTTCCACATCTCTAGATATATTTGAAATTCAGACCTTCTTGTCTTCTTTGCCGCTTTTGTAAATTATTAACTATCTTTTTATTTTTCACGTATTTACTATTTACCTCTCTAATATTATTTATTATAATTAATTACTCTAGCGCGTATTATACTCCTTACATTTATATAGGCTATATATTTTCTCTTTAATGTTGCCAGTCTAAGGTATATTTTTTTATTAAAAAGTTTCATTTACTCATTGTAGCCTACTTTTAATTTATTTATCTTTATTTGTATAAGTTTGAGCATTAAAGTCGTCATTCTGTGAGTCTTATGATCCTCATAAAACCGAACTAGTCCTGTAACGTTGAGTCTAGCGATTGCGATACTTTATAAAAATTATATGAGCAATGTAACCAATAACAAAAATTCCTACCTATTTTATAAAGTAGCCAATGTGTGGTTTTATTTCAAATAAAAAGCCATTTACGAATTGTAACTCCGAGTTTCAAAGTAGTCCATACAGTCAAAAAGTATCGAGTGTTAAACCTAACCTCTAAACCATCAATAACCTTAATTTCCATTTATATGACGACTTAGAAAAGTGACTGGAAGCAATAAAGTTGGACGCTTTCACAGCATGTAATTTTCGGCTCCAGACGAGTGAACTAGGAAAAATTCATGAAACATAACTGTCAATAGAGCTTTATAGATTGGGTATAAAATTTCATCGTCGTGGGGATGACGATTTATCTTCTGCTTCCAAATTACCGAAGGGGTCACGGCTAAAAGAGACCACATTTTATTCGCTCTTGTGATCGAATTTAATGTTTCCATGAAATATGATAGGCGAGACGGGCCGTGAGGGGAGGGTGGCATCGATAAAAATATCATTACTCCAGACGACAGGAAACGCGATATAAACAACCCGTGAGATCGGCGACTGGGCGGCAGGACGACAATGGCGGGATCAAAACGCGCCATTTGTGTTCAGTGTTTGTTCAATTGTCTAAGAACCATTAGCTGACGTCTAATGAAGTGTCCAACCCTCTGATGGATATCTTTGAAATATTTTACTACAGAAAATGTTTTTAACTATAGTCCAATGCATTAAGAAAAGGAAGGGCAACAAATAACTAGAAAATAAACACCAACTAAAACGGTGTTTGGTGGGTAGTATTAATGACAATCATAGATGATAGCTCGTAGCGCTACAGCCCGGGGTGGGCCTTGGCTTCTTTAAAAATGTCCCGCCGTGTATTTCTGTCCTTAGCCTTCCGTTTCCATGCTGTAATGCCGAGTGCCCTTAATTCTTCCTCAAGGTCCTGTAGCCATCGTCTTCTTGATCGGCCAACTCTTCTTTTGCCAATCATAGTGCCATGTAAAAGTTTGTTTGCCATTCTATTGGTGGGCATTCTTATGATGTGACCCAACCATTCTAGACGTCGCGTTTTAATAAAATGGACCACATTTGCATCTTTGTATAGGGAATACAACTCGGCATTAGATCGAAGCTTCCACACATTTGTTTGTACATCGTGGACCGTACCATAAATTTTTCTCAATAGCTTACGAATCATACATGATACGACTATAAAATTTGTATCCGAATGTTTCCGGGAAAGCAACCACTATCAGTTCCTAATTGCATAATATGATCTTTTTTCCTACCTCTGCCTTCCTTTTCTTCTTCTCCATCTTATTTTTGCCTTCTCTCCTCCATTTCTATCATCTTCTCTTTCATCTCTGTCGTCTTCCCTGCGCTATCTGCCGATTTCTCTTTCCTCTTTAGCTTTTTTTATCTGTACGTGTCTTATTTTCTTCAATCTCCGCCTTATTCTTTTCTTCTCTTTTCTCCACGTCTGCTTCCATATACTCTTCCACTGCAACATTGACTTTTTCATACTGTCTTTTTTTCTTTTTATCATTCATATTTTCCCCTTCGTTCTCTGACTGTGTTTTCTACGTCTCTTTTTTGTCTTCCATTTCTGTCTTTATACCCCCCATATCTGTCATCTTCTAAACGTATAATTCTATTTTACTTAATCAATATTCGTGGTCGATCCTTTCTTTCCAGAAAGATCACATGACATGTTCATCCATCTTAGTATTTAGACACCAGTCCTGACCTTTTTAGTAAACCTATATTATCTTCTCGTTGCCATAACTTTCTCCTACTTCCAAATAACGTGTAATCTCTTTCTTAATACTATATTTATATCACCTGGCCTTTGTTATGAAACTTCCACTCCTAGTTATAACTTTTAGATACCTGATCTAAAGGCCTGGTTATATACCTCGAATTTTTTCTTTTGAGCGAGACTCTCCATCCACAACTGAGATACGGTCGCATTCTCTTCCTAACTTCCACTCCTAGTTATAACTTTTAGATACCTGATCTAAAGGCCTGGTTATATACCTCGAATTTTTTCTTTTGAGCGAGACCCTCCATCCACAACTGAGATACGGTCTCATTCTCTTCCTAGCCTATAGGTCCTTACATTAATACACCAGTCCTTACCCTTCACAGCGATGATAGCCTTAAAATTAAAGTTCTTTTTACTACAGAATGTAGTAAAAATGTCTATGTGTTTTATTTGACTCCAGAATAGATTCAGTAATTTATCTACGTCCTTCTGGGATTTTTAGAAAGTGTGGTTTTTACTTGTAGGATATCTTTAACTTCTCCTGTAGCTTTTATTTGAATTTTTGTCAATAAATTTGTAAAACATATTTGGCGCCTGCTACTCCACACCATTATTCTTTTATAGTTTTATTGTTTTAATTTTAAAAGTTGCTTGTAATCACCTTAAATCACTGAGTAAGTAACTCTGTTATTAGGACTGTGGGTAAAACGTATTAACTTACTTACTGACGCGTTTTGATACAGTAGACGAAGCCAGTGCGCTAATCGGATATATGAAACGGAAATTTTGAATACCGTGGGTTTCGTCCTTTGGTAGAGGTTAATTACCGAGTAGCGGGTTGGCTTCGTCAATGAAACGATTTTTTCGAAACGCGTCAGTAAATAAGTTTTCACTTAGCTACTTATAATACTTATGAGTATTTTCTTTATTTGGCATAGCAAAAGTACGATTTTTTGAAAAAAAAAAATTTAAAGCCTCTATGGTTTACTTTCGACCACTGCAAAACAATATTTATAAGTATCATATGGGGACCGTATTGGTCTGTGAGAGCCTGAAATACGGCTAATGACAAGGCCGCGGACCTGTAAACCCTGCCGTGTCGAGACAATAGACCTAATGATAAGGCCGTGGATTTGTGAGCCCTGCTGAATCAAGACAATACTGCAAATAACAAGTTCGTGGACTTGTAAGAACTACCGTGTCTAGACGATACGAATAATGACAAGACCGTGGACCTGTAAGGCCTGCTGAGTCAAGACAATAGGCCTAATGATAAGGCCGTGGATTTGTGAGCTCTGCTGAATCAAGACAATACTGCTAATAACAAGTTTGTGGACTTGTAAGAACTACCGTGTCTAGACGATACGAATAATGACAATACAGTGGACCTGTAAGGCCTGCTGAGTCAAGACAATAGGCCTAATGATAAGGCCGTGGACCTGTAAGGCCTGCTGAGTCAAGACAATACTGCTAATATTACAAGTTAGTGGACTTGTAAGAACTACCGTGTCTAGACGATACGAATAATGACAATACAGTGGACCTGTAAGGCCTGCTGAGTCAAGACAATAGGCCTAATGACAAGGCCGTGGACCTGTAAGGCCTGCTGAGTCAAGACAATAGGCCTAATGACAAGGCCGTGGACCTGTAAGGCCTGCTGAGTCAAGACAATAGGCCTAATGACAAGGCCGTGGACCTGTAAGGCCTGCTGAGTCAAGACAATAGGCCTAATGATAAGGCCGTGGATTTGTGAGCCCTGCTGAATCAAGACAATACTGCTAATAACAAGTTCGTGGACTTGTAAGAACTACCGTGTCTAGACGATACGAATAATGACAAGGCCGTGGACCTGTAATGCCTGCTGAGTCAAGTCAATAGGCCTAATGACAAGGCCGTGGACCTGTAATGCCTGCTGAGTCAAGACAATAGGCCTAATGACAAGGCCGTGGACCTGTAAACCCTGCCGTGTCGAGACAATAGACCTAATGATAAGGCCTTGGATTTGTGAGCTCTGCTGAATCAAGACAATACTGCTAATAACAAGTTCGTGGACTTGTAAGAACTACCGTGTCTAGACGATACGAGTAATGACAAGGCCGTGGACCTGCAATGCCTGCAGAGTCGAGACGTATTTGAGCTACTTTCATTTCTTGTTCTTTCCCAATGTTCCTATATCTTTATGTTGTCTATATTTGTGAAATTGCCGAAACTATGCTGAGCATTCAATTAGTCTGACATTTGAAATGATAATGGCATAAGAGCGCTGGGGATCCAAGGGTGTGAATGGAATTAACAAAGTCATTGAGTGAGTTGCTCGTGTGGACAATTGATTTGCAATTGTATACTTTACAGTAGGGTAGTCGCGCACGAGTTACATCTGTTTCATTGTCCGACACTCGAACCCTTCCCGCAAGTGAAACCAATTCGATTTTTCTGGTTTTTAAAGAATTTACTGTCGGTTATTCGGTTTATGCATCTATCAGTCAGTGTTTTGTTTTCGCTTCATTGTACTTCGCTGATATTAGTTCCAACGTTTTTAGAAAACTCTTCTCTTTTAGGCAGCTCTTTAAACTTCATCACATATATATTCTTTAAATGTTTCATTCAGTAAAGGTTAGTGAAAAGGCAGCTATGGCAAAGCATTGTTTGGACAAAAAACACGAGTTTAAAGTAAAAATGTCTTTTTAAAAAATGTGATAAATTTTATTGAATTAATAGATGCATGGAGAACTTTATTTATAAATAAAAATTATAAATAAAATTGTTTAAATGAATTAGGACCAATTTAAATTTCAATATTATTTTAAATTAATTAATTGTTAAATAATATATCTTTTAAATTATTTAAATAATTTCGTCAATATTACGTTTTATTAATATTATAGTTTTATCAGAATTAAATACTCGTATTTGTAGTTATCATATGTTGTTCTATGTAAATATATTAGTAGCCGTGGTTGTAAATTTGGCAATACCCAGCTCCGGTTCTTACTTTTGTTAAAAATATGGATTATGTTTAGATTTTTCAATTAAGTTTAAATTGTGTAGCATCACTGAAGATGATGACATATTGTCATTGAAACGCGTATGATAATAAAGTTTTTATAATTGTGAGTCGTAGCATATTCATTCATTTATTTATAAAGGGCAACTTGTTGAAACGTTTAAAATGAAATGTACAATTGTTTCGTGTGCTGTGAACCTTCTGTTAATTGTAGAAATTTGACTTTTCTAAAAACTGTTGACTTCGTGTAGTTGCTACACAATAATTTCTCCAGAGAGGAATTTCGATTTTTCTCTTTACTGCTAGTAACTAACGTAATTACTAGATTAATTAGAGCTTAGCTAGTGAAAACAATTCACAACAAACAGTTTACTCTAAATCTCACTACATATTAGTCCAGGGGTCTCCAACCTTTTCTACTCAAGGGCCACGTCGGAAACATTTGGAGGAAAGGCGGGCCGACAATATTTCAGCGCAGAAAGTCTAACCCCCCCCCCCACCATACACCCACTACTTTTTTTCTAATTAAGAGTTTAGCGGTAGTTTTTGAGATTTTCCTATATAGATTTTTACTTGTTTACAGCTAGTTTTACACTTATAGAGAAAAAAAAGTGGCAAGTTAGAGACGAGTACTGTACTCATATTTAGTTATGACGCGAAGTAGTAATACGACAGTAGTAGCAAGCAATGAGGAAGGTGACATCGACGCCGAAACTAGTCTGTTGTGAACTAGTGTGTTTGTTTATTAAAAAATAAGTTTTGGTGAGATTTTGAATTTACTATTTGACTTTTACCATCAGGAAATATATTACCAAATAAAAAAAATTCCAGTATGATAGCTTTTGCGGGTCGGAAAAAATATATTAGCGCCGTAGGTTGGACACCCCTGTATTAGTCTATTAAAACAAACGCTCTGGTTCATTAAAACAGGCTAGTTTCGACGATGATGTCGCCTTCATCAGTGTCTGGCTTGTACATTAATGTTACTAATTAAATGAATTTTCAGCGTCTTAGATTAGTTGTGCTCGCTCCAACTCGTAAAGGTTAAATTTCTATATTTTTCTTAAAACTAGTGAGCCTAAGGCAATATTGCTGAACTTACTCCCAACAATGTCTGAAGGACTTCGAACTCACCTGTAATGTTCTGTAACCTGAAGTTTAATTGCGATAGGGTTCTGTAATAAATATTTCCTTCTAATTTCTAAAGCGAGTAGATCAGAAACTCATTTAGAAAAAAAACACTTGAAAGCAATAAATGTTTGAAGAGAAATTGATCCAGGCGGGACATATAGCACAAACGCTCTGCTACACACTTTATCTAAAGGGAAATTTACAGGGGAAATGTCTATACTTCTGAAATTAAAACAGGAGTTTGGCAATAGAACGGTGCTTTAATCGGAAAAACGCAATTTATACATCCACGGCAGGCTCAGCGAGTACATATTTGCAAGGGGCTTACAATTTAAACAAGTAGACAATAGTTCCTCTTAAAAAAAATTACAGTCCAATAAAGACAACTGGTTTCTTTTTTTATAAGTCACTTTGGCTATTAAGTACATCAGACGTCACTCAGAGCTCAGAGAACGTTCAAGGGCAGCCCGATTTAACTAAACTTCATATATTTTAGTAGATATATATATATTTAATTCCTCGCTTTTAGAATTAAAAAAATAGGCCAACTCGAAGCATACAATATAAATGTAAATGTTTTCATATAGGCATTTTTGTAATATTTTGAATTAATAAACCCTTTGTTCTGTTATATAGAAATGTCTCTATTTTGGATTATATTTGTCTAATTCTTATGTTGCATAAGAATTATTTTATCAGAGTCGCAGCATCTACTAAGAGGAGGTGGTCCTCATCGCAGTACAGTAGTCCCTCGCTATTTAGGTTCGGTATTCACAGTTTCACTTACAAATTACAGGATATCGCGCTAATATGTAACAAATATATATATATATATATATATATATATATATATATATATATATATATATATATATATATATATATATATATATAAGACAAACAGTATAGTTACTGTGCAAGTTGTGGGATAATGTGCTCTCCTCTTATTTATTTCGTACAGTACTGTAGTTACCTATCACAAAGAAATCTGATTATTCTCCAAGCATGCGTTATACTGTACACTACTAGACCTACTACTCAATAGATAGGCATTTCTTATTTATAACAAATGACGCTACCGTCACTGACAAACAACGACGAGTCAATCCGGCTCCATCCAACTCTATACATACGTTTAGTATCACTTCTGTTTACTTACTGTTAATTTAATAGTTTTCGAAATCAAAATATCGATAATCCGCCATGAGTAAATAACTTGGATTTTGTTTTTCCCCTTGACGTGCCTGTTAGTTTTGGAAACATCGCGTCTACTTGTGGAAGTGTTTAGTGAATTTGTTTTGTTTTATCTTTTCCCATAAATTTTTAATCCAAGCCATACTGTCATCAAACTTTGATAGGGACAAGAAAAGGCAAAAAAAATCTTTATGGCAAAACATACCACACCATGTTATAATTGTATTATACTGTACAGTGTAGCTGTAATTAATGTCAACATTTTTTATGTGGAATATAACCCTTCTTTTTCTATATACAGTTGGTTTCAGTATTCGCTGTAAGTTCAGGGAACGTAACCCTCGCGAATAACGAGGGATCAGTGTACTGTTCAAGAGAGCGCTAGAAACACGTAACACCCGTAAAATCTCAAACAAGTGTTAGTTTCCTGATTAGATCTATTTAATGCATTTAGTTTCTTTTATTTAATAAAAGTAAATAACTGACTTATGTAACTTTTAATAGGACCTGTTTACAAGGGCAAAAATCATTTAATATTAAATGTGTTTTTTTATCATCTGAAATGTCAAGATGCGTATCAATAAATGTTTGGTCCTTCGTGAAGTTTGTACACCCCCCAGGCATTCCAAACTTGGGTAACGTAAAATGACAATAAACTCCTCCCCCTCCACCTAACCTAACACTTCTGCTCGTTACTCATAACGGCGGGCTATCATGTGCTCAACAATACAAACACAAATACTTGCTTTAACAAACAATAGCCTACAGGTTGCAGGAGGGCGGTCAATAGCCTATGAATAAATTAGCTTAAGGCTTGCTACTGTAACAACTCGCCAGATGGCAGGGTTGGCTAATTATCAAAGCACCCTACCCCTACACTCCATATGGCAGTGGTTTTAACAACTTTATTCACCGCATTGAACTGTGTTTACACTTATGTCCTGTATCGTAGACTACTTGAAGCGAATACAAGCTGGCAAGCGGGGCATTTTACAACGCAAATAACACATTACTAAATCCATTTCCTTATCATAATTTATTTTATACATTTTGAAAAGAATACTTACGCTTGATGTATGTGTTATTTACCTACATTCGACTCTTTCTTATTAACTGTAAATGTTTACTTCAAGTGTTTCAAACTAACCTAACTTGATGTAACAAAACACACCTTGGAGGATATATTTTTCTCAAGCGTTCGGTTGTGTTTGTTTAAACCTGAACCTCTATCGAAACTTTACAAATTTGAACACGTCTAATGAACTGACCCGTTAACTTAACGATCCAAATTATTGTTCAACATTAATATGATTAGAATTAGTTTAGATTTGCTGAGATACATTACAAATTCCTTAAATAGATAAATAATCTCGATTATCCGGTAAGGTATAACAGATAATCGAAAGCTCGGATAAAACGGGTTCTATTAGAATCGAGAAGAAAAGTTATAGTAAACTAGTGATATGAGTGAAAACGTAATAAACAATGTGGCAAAAGACATGTAATATTATGAAATAAAACGTGACGAACAAATAAAATAAAAAATATTATATATATAAAATAAAATTTATCTTTTTTGACCTCAGTAGAATTTACTTGAAAGATATTTTATATTACTTTTTTTTTTAATTTACTTTTTATTTTCAAAAAAAGTATTATAAAATATCTTTTAAGTAAATTCTACTGAGACCAAAAAAGACAAATTTTATTTTAGTTACTTTTTATTTTATAATTACAATTTATATAAATATGTGTAGGCTATTCATATGACACAACTACAATATTAGGTGGTAAAATAGAAAGCGAATTTCTTTGCAATTTTCCATTTTCCGATCTATACAGTAGCAGATATGTTATTGGCCTATATAATCACTTTCTTTTTTTTCTAATTTATGATGCAGGGGGTGGTATATAATTTCTAATTCTATCCATCTCTTGTAATGCTTCATTATAGCGAGGAACCTTTCTCTTATAATTTCATATATCCTGTAGCCTACATCTCTAAGTAACTGTTAGCTATGGGGAAGTTCGCTAAGAGCCTAAATGCTAGATTTCAAACATTTAGTCATTCAGTTCGAATCCAACCGAGGCATCAACTTTTTAAAATTAAATTATTGAATAAATATTTGAAGAAACTATATTAACATCAATTGGTCATCCACTAAAGGTTTAAAAAAATGTATTTGAATTTGATTGCATGAATAAAAACGTATTTTATTAACGATTGAAAATTTGTGCAACATATATATATATATATATATATATATATATATATATATATATATATAAGGAGAGTGTGAGCTAATAAGATGAATTGAAAAAAATATTTAAAAATTGTTTACCTTTAAGCTAATGAATAAGAATGGAGGAGGTGGAAAACTATAAGCAGGCCTACAACGTTTTCTTGTAGTTTATATTTTGTTTTGACGATCTCGTGTTGTTTTGTCAGAGAACAACAGTCGACGCCAGTGCTTACCAAATAGTTGGCACGAATCCAATTTTACCTGCAACACAATGGAAAGTATTGAGGCATATAATTGTAATGCAATAAAGCGTACGATTGGCGATACAGTGATTGGTAATGGGAAGCAATCCTATTCGGCCAATTTGCACAGGGATTGGTTCAATTTCGCTGCTAATGATTTCATCGCCCCTGTATTCGTTAATAATAGGCGTTGTTGGATTCTGTCGTATATAGATGGCAGTGTGTCCACAGCCTCTTGTATCAGTCTACGTTGCAGCGCGGCATGACGACGTTCGTGATCTGGCAATTCAAATAGAAAAATTATTTTAAACATTTAATAACTTTACTCAACGAAATTTAACTACAAAATTTACAATTGTCATAATTTATACATATACAGACATAAAATCAAATCCTGCAAAAAAATATTTTTTTTTTATAACCTTAGAAAAATAACTTACCCATATTACCATCAACTAATACCGAAATAGCATCACATTACAAATTTCTTCACTGCAATACTTACTGAAATGTTTTTGTTGGTACTAAAAACTGGTCCATGAAAAGATCTAATTTATGATAGGTATGATTTGTTGATGGGTTATCTTTGGTAAGTTTTGTGAGGGGAGGGAAGTTAAAGCAGCACAGTAGCATAAAACAAATAGCAGATGTTAAATGCACAATATTATTTACATATTTATCAGTATGAAATTACACAATAGCAAAACATTAACGGTAACCTGTCTCATTGGGAAACATAAAATTTTATAGTTTTTGTGTTGTACATCTTGGGTATTTTATATATTGATATCATAAGGCAAGAAACCACTACTTACTGATACACTCACCGAGTGTTACCCATAATTCACAGCATTGAACAATGTAGTGATCTAGTGTGGAACGCGTCTGCTGAAAACCTTTTCTAATAGTTTTTCATGCCAAGGAGGTGCAGTGAAAAGTACTACCCAATATGAATAAATCTTATAATATAGTAGAACCAAAGCATTGAAATTTTTTACATGCGACCATGTTGGTTGTAGTGAAAACGCGTTTGTGTTGTAAACTGGTTCTAGGCTTATTTTAAAAGCCAACAAAGCCCTCTGGCTATTAGAAGGTCGACTAATTAAATTTTATTGGAAGCTGTGAATTTGGTATAAGTTCATCACCTGTAGGAAGTTTTGCGATTTTATACTGGCTTATTCAACACTATAAGTGTTTACACGTAAGCTGGTACTTTCTGAAAATTCTGTACTAGACTAAATAAAAAAATCATTTTCTGTCGTTTTGCGGGTTGCATCAATTGTCCTCGCGGCCCACGTGAAGGCGCTCCAGTAGTTGGAATACGAAATGCTATAAGTGATGTATGTCTACAAATGTTCGCAGAACGGTGATTGCCTAATCTACACCCCCCCCCCCCCGTCTAGAGTACCGCGGAAGGAACAAGTGCCAGCTTACGTCTCAACACCTATAAATAAGGAGTTCGATCCTATTGTTAGTGAAACGTCAAAGATTTTTTAAAATGAAAACTGTTATAGCGACGCCTACAAAAACGTATTTTAATTTGAAAAAAACTTTAAAATTAAAACATTTTATAAAACTTGAATTAAAATTATATTTGGCCAATCTATGGGACCAATTTAATTGTTGGAATTCATTTTAATGAACTCTTCAGACCTAGTACGAAGGCTACAAAGCATTGTCGCGTTGACGTTCCACACGACCAGGACATTCTCGTGTGGATTTTGTTGACAATTTTACAATTTTCTATTGGTCGCTAACCATTTAGTATTATTATAATAACGCTGTCAATCGTATAAATACATTTCATTGTCAATAGGTCTACCTTTCTCAATTAATTAAATCGCTGTAGCAGTGCTGCGCGTGGTAATCCAGGTAAAACATCGGATCCATTCAAGCTATGAGGGCAAGGGCTTTATAAGCAAGCAGAGTTTGTGAACTGTAAGAACTCTACTTTCAGCTAGAACTTTGAATCCTAGTTCAAAAATGTTTATCATGAAAGGAACGAGAAATAAGCAGTGGCGGACTTTGTCATGGTGCCGTCCCTTTGCGCCCCGTTCGCGAATATATTGGAAACGTCCCAACGTAATAAATTGCTTTTAATTTTTCACCATACGAATCTTTTTTTATGCCTGTTCAAAGAAATGCATAATAAAAAAATAATTATCTTTTAATAATGATGCTCTTTGAGATTAAAAAATATGTTGGTATTCATGCAATAATGCATTTTAAGTTTAAATTAATCACCGATTACCGTGCCGACCATTGTTTACTGTCCTAATGCAATATTAATAAACGTAAAATACATATTAAATAATAATGTATAATATTATACTATATACTGGGCACTATATTTTAATGAAATATACATATTTAATTTTGTTTCATTTTTTATTAAAAAAATAGCGTATCTCGTAAACAATTGTGTTTTGGAAAAAATGTTACATAGAAACGTTATTCATTTTGAAATTCTAAAAATGTTTTATGCTTATAATTTTTTTTATAAAATCAATATTTTTGTTGTAAGTCATAAAAAAAACTGAAAAAGATGGAGAAAAGTGTTCTCTTTTTTACATTTTACGGCAAAAATACTGGTTTTGGAGTTGGGAGTCGGAGCAAGAGCGCCATTGTGGCGTTGCATTCAAGGTCGCGAGATACGCATTTTACGGTACATGGCATCGGATGTTTTTCGTTATGTTTTTATTTGGAGATACCTAAAACATCCGATGGCATGTAGGCCTAAGATGGAATTTTTAAATTTTCCGTCGGACGCAGCTCGAAGCGCGTATATACATACACACAAGTGAGGTCACACATGCACACTCTGACATTACACAAGTATAAATTTTTAAACATTTTTGGTGATATTTTTAATTTATTAAAAAAAATTCCAAGATAAGATATTATTTAAAGACTATTTTTATAAAAATAAATTAAAAAATTTATTTTGGTTCCATCAATAAAATTAAAAAACAATAAAATAAAAGGAAGTTTTCTATTCTCAGGTGGGCTGCCCCCTGCTGGATCCGCTACTGATTTAACTGAGGTAATGTCATTATGACATTCACCAAATTTAACTAGGTACTATTACTATTGTCACTAAAACTCATCGGTACAAAGAAAACGGCTGCCGCCTGCCGCCCCCTCGAGGCTGCGCCCATAGGCACGTGCCTAGTGTGCCTATTGGGAAGTCCGCCACTGGAAATAAGAACACTTTTAAATAGCCGTTTAGGTACCAGTGTAAATGGAAAAAAGACTAACACACATCTCAGTAATTAATCAAACGACGTTTCTACATCTTTGTCGTCATCAAAAGTGAACTTACAAACACTTACAGCTAGCCTACTTAATAATCCTTAAGGTAACATTAGGTTTAGCGCTCAAACTCCTTCGAATGTATTCAATTATAATAGTAGATCTATGTTTTAAATTCACGGTTTGAAACTTGTTTTTTATCTCTACAAAACTATGTTACTTTAGAATGTAGGTTTGTAAACCTGGAAGTGAAATTAACTAGCGGACTATAGCATTACTAGTAATGACTCATGTCAACTGTTAATCTTTTATTATAACCGTCTTACAAGCCAATTTCATGATTATTAATCACTTAAACAATAGTTTATGACTATCCGAACTAAAATTTTGTAATTTTTTTTTAAACTTACTGAGACAGAACGTTTTTGATCGCTATGTGCCGATCTTCATCAGTGTCTTCTGCTTGGAGATGTCGGGTCAAGCGGTGACGGTTTTAAAGGTAGGTTTTCGATAGTATCAAAGAGTATGTGTGATTTGTATTGCATTTGGTCGTTTAATATGTTTGTACTTTGTGTTTTTGTGTGTCTGTAAATTTCATGATTAAATCTTGCAATTATTGCGTTGTAGGCATACACCTTGAGGTTTTTGTATAAACATTTTTATTTTATCAATTTAAGTTATATTTGATAAATAATTGTTCCAATTTAATATTATTATTGGTAGCCTGTATTCCATTTTACTCACCTAAAGTACATATAAAATCCTCTAATATACGAAGTTTCCACTATTGCATAGAAGAAATATAAAAATATGCACTCATAAAGTAAAAGCACATGTAAAAATAACAACCTATAACAGCCCTAGTAATAAATTAAATAACTAGATGTATACTGTGTTTTTAAATCAGTAGCTATGCCTTGGTCCTACTGCGAACACTATAAATTGCACTGCCGCGACATCTAGACAACATTTATAAACTATGAACAAACAGAATTTCTGTAGACAGAATGTTGTAAGTAGAGATATTAAACTTTGCTATTACTTGCGTCCAGACTTTTTTTTAACTAAAGGTTATTAAATTGTTAACTTACACTTGGAGGAGACGTTTTCGTCTTACGACTTCTTCAGCCTCCTGAAGACGAATTTTGGACCACAATTTTGAAGTTTAGGAAAAGACATGCACACATTCAATTCAACAAAACGTGTCTTAAAAATAACGTCACACCTAAATGCGCTAAAGTAATAGCAACTAGCTCGTCATAAACAGCAACAAGATTTCGACATTTAGAGAAATTAATAATGCATTCATTTATATATTACTAATATTTCCTATTGATAAAATA
>JBAIZL010000003.1:5700000-5710000 GCA_036971475.1 Prosapia bicincta | reverse complement strand
GTCGTAGTCTTTCTGTAGCATAGGTATGTTGATTAGGCGGTGTAACATATGATTAAATGCAGCGTGTTTGTGTTGTGTGGGGTGATTAGATGTATTATATATGACAATATCGGTTGTTGTTGGTTTTCTGTATATTTTGAAATTATGTCTGGTGTTGTGTTTGGTGATGGTAAAGTGTAGAAAGTTTATTTTATTGTTTTCTTCTAATTCGAGAGTAAATGTGAGGTTTTCGTGTATGGTATTATTGTAATTGTGTAGTTTTTTGATTTGCCGTTTGTTGCCGTTGTATAATATTAAAATGTCATCTACATATCTATGGTAGTAAATTATTTTATGTGTGTGATTATTGTTCTGTACAATGTATTGTTGTTGGATATGATGTAGGAATATTTCTGTTAGGATGCCTGAGATGGGGGACCCATAGGGAGGCCGTCTTTCTGTGTGTAGAATTTGTGTTGGTATGTGAAGTAGTTTTGTGATGTGATGAGTTTGGTGAGTGTGATTATTTCATGTGTGAGTTTATGTGGAGTGTTGTTTGCTGTGAGCATATTTTGTAGTATGTGGAGTGTTTGTTCTATTGGAACATTAGTGTAAAGGTTTTTTATGTCGAATGAGGCAATGGTGGAGTTGTAAGGTATGGGGATGTCTTGAGTTTTGTGTATGAGGTCTATGTTATTGTGTATGGATGTGTGATTGTGAAAGTTTATGTTGTCTCTGATAAGTTTGTCTATATATTTGGCTACCTTATGTGATGGTGCATGTGTGTGATTGATTAGTGGATGGATGGATGTGTTTTCTTTGTGGATTTTAGGTAAAGCGTTTAATGTGTGGGCTTGGGGTTTTATTTGTTTGTAATATTTCTTTTGTTCCCTTTTCATGATTTCGGTGCATTTATTTAGAAAATTTTAAATTTCTGTTTGAAATTTAGGTGTAGGGTCTGATCGGAGTTTAGTCATTTTGTTTTCAGTTATGAAACTGTTTCCTTTCCCGTCTTTTTCTTGTTGGTGCTTTATTACGATGGAATTACCTTTGTCTACTTTTAAGAAATTTAGGTCGCGTTTTTGTATAATTGATTTAAAGGGTCGAATGTTCATTATTTATGACAGGTTTATTGTTTAAGGTTTTTATGATGGGCATTTTATATTTAATGTAATATAACATTTAAATCTAATATAACATACTAACGTATGCCTAATTGATGGAATGATTAACATGAAATCTAGGATACAGCATTTCACTTTGTTTATTGAATATTGATATAAACAATAAATCAATTGAACAACAGCTGTTTAGTGAACTCATACAAGTATGTTGCGAAGGCATACGCGCCCATTTAGTTTTCTAAAGTTACATCGTCGTCAGAAGAAGTGACGCTGTAATAATAATCTGATAATTTCACCCTTGCTACCCAGATGGGAACGCATATCTAGCCGTCAATCACGGTAACTCTTGCTTCACTATGTATCCACGCCTACGTACGACAGATGGCAGCACAAGGGGGTGTCGGAGTCATGTCAGCATGTTAGCTTGTATTTATTGCCCATGTTACAACTGTAAACTGGCAAAGTGCAATGTGCTTATGTTGAGTCCATTTCTGACAAACATTGTATGACCAACTCCCCACCCCCTCCCAGCCGCTTACAGGTTAGATTGCGAAAGCCGGGTTTTGTCCAGCATATCTCGCCGACTGTTATACAAAACACCTATGGCTGTAAGGCTTTTGTGAATGCCCTCAAGCGTTTAAATTGAACTAAATGTAGTGATACACATCGCCGTAGTAGTATAAAATAGCGAGTTTATTGTTCCCCAAAATAGAGTTTAGAATGCTCCCCTTTAAAAAGAATAACCCTCCTTAGGTAGTAGACGATGTGCATACTTACTATATGCAGTATATAACTTTAAAAGATTTAAAATATATACCTGATGCGGTAATCTATACAATCACTAATTTTATCTCTGGTGTTCACTAGTTTCCTTGGGAAGCGTCATACCGATCAGAAGGCGCGCCACAGTCACCGGCAAGCTTCCCTTGCCTGCTGCCTTTACGTCACCTTTCGATTCGACTCTCGCTATACGACTCTTGATTTTTATTTAAAAAAGAACCAGAAAATTCAGGTTTGTGGCAATAAACGGTTCGCTGTTGAGTGCTGCTCTCCTGCGGGAACTATTGAAACTAATAACTATTTTGCCTCGTGTTATTTTATCGGCTGTTTAATAGGAAAAAAACGTTAGAGTAGTTAGAACCCTCAATTATATCTACTACAAAGCTCGTAATCAGCAAGACTAAATTATTAATCGGTAATATGTTTGACAGGCAATTCTCACTATAATATCTGAGAAGCCTATACTAAACAGATCTTAACAAGTTAGCAATCTAGTTTTAGCTTCTCACTAAGTTCTTCTCAGCAATTATCTTCTGACAACTATCTACTCCCACGTACTTGATTTCAATTTCTTTAAAATACACTTTTTTGCGTTGCAAATATTTTTAGGTGCGTCTAAAACTTTAAATGTAGAGAAAAATCAATCAGTTTGCGAAGAAAGAACAAGAATTCAAATGATGAACAGATTGTCTAAAGAAACACTGTGTCTATAACGGCGTCTGTGTACTCTAATAGCTCTTATCAATTTCTAAATAAGAGGTTACTTAGAGGTTACGTTTATTTTTTTCAATGTAATATTCCCATATATATTTGTGAGTGTAGGAGCCTATATTTGATTAAAGTAGGCGAAAAGATATGGTTTCATATGAAGTTTGTTTCTGATACTCGTAGGCAGTGTTACTTTCGATAATACATGTTATTAAGTTGGCATCTTATTAGCAGTAGTACTAACCAGTTACTAAAATTAATAATTTACATTTCAATTCATATTATATTTTTATTTTGGTGGTATGTATTAAGAATAAATATATCATATTATGATACAGAATTTCTATTGAATTTATAACCAATTTCATACTTTTTAACATAGAGCATATGGTACTTAAATACGTTTTCATATAACAGGTTAAATTATGTAGGCATACTCTACAATGTTCAAACTAAACAAGATTAGTCATACAATTTAGTTAAAGGTGTTATAAAGCCAGTTACTGTAAGGCATTATTTTTGTTTTTTCTTCTATTGTTTAAATGTCTTAATGAACCTATTTTATATGTATAAACTTCGTAGGAGTTTAAAGGTATTGTTAAGTGACGATACTAGGGCTATCGACCATGTCATCCCTTTCTTACCCACTTTAATTTGTTTAATGGCAATTCTTATTTAGTTTTAGTCATTTAAATTTAGAATTAGGTTTTATTTATGTCTTTAATTTTAGAATTTATCTTTCACTTTGTGTAATCTAGTTTAGATATCTAACCCTAAATTTGTATTAATAGTTTAAATTTACATATTAATAGTTATATTATTTAGTTCATAAGAATATGTGACGGTGGTAATAGGTTTATTGAATTTTTCTCAAAAAAATTATGTATAAATCTCTATAAACTAATGTATATATTTTCACAATGTAATTATCAATTTAAAATTTGTAAATAATCATATCGTTGAAACATAAACGGGAATTGAGGTTATTTTCTTTCAGGTTCCACAGGCTCTCCTAATTAATTCTTAGAATGGAGCTTTGCACAGAACTCGCGTATTAAATGTTAAACTAAAGTAATTACTCCCATAAAATTAATATAAATACGTTAGATATCGCCCTGTAGTAATTCCAATCACTATCCTATTTATCTTTTTAACGATTTCTTTCACCGGCTGAAGTAGGGGGCTCCGTAGTATCTATGACCTTGACAGAGGTCATTGACAAAAACTTAACCAAGTCGAGTCTTTGTAGCTATTAATAGAAGATCTGACCTTGGCGTGTTTCATCAGTTGCCTAACCAGGCCAGGGGCAGTTTGAAGGAATATAACAAAATTTCTGGAATCTTTCGTCTACTTTTATAATGCGAATGAGGGAGAAATTAGTCCATTCCACAGTACTTGAAGGTCACTATATTATGTAATCTTTGGTTATATCTCGGCTCGTAATGTTTAAAATTGTTCTGAATACACAGTTAATAGATTTGTACACCAAATATGCCTCTAGTTATAAGAGTTTTAGAAAATAATGAACCAACTAAACAGTTGCAATATCGCTTTACCATTATTATTATTATTATTATTATTATTTGTGTGTGTGTGTGTGTGTGCGTGTGCGAGTGTTTATTTTAAGCAGACCATCACAGTTTAAACTTGCTACACTAAGTAAGGGTCAGGATAAGAATGCGAAAGACAGGATCAAGTTTGGGTTATGAAACTTTCCCTTTCTGGCAGAATATTATCCCACCTGTGCAACGCTTATGTGTTTTGAAGTTTTTAACAGAGAAGACAAAATTAAATTAAAGTGGAACAAATCTGTTTTTGTACTTTACAAATAATTCAAAATAAAAACCAAACCTAAAATGAACCCTTGGTAAAGGAATGCTTACAAAAAATAACATTTGGAGTGTGAAAAAGTTGCTTTTTACATTTCATGATATTTTTTTGTTCTGAGAAAAATATTGAAAACAAAATTGATTGTTTTACTTTATGGTTAGGTTAGATAAAGTTGGCTTACGCCTTTGACAATGGCGATTTCTTCTGTAGAACCTAAATGACTTCCTATTATATCATGGTTGTGGAGATAGGCTAAAGCTGTTTTGAACGAGGCGCCATTCCTGAAGGTGCCCGATAACTAATACTATCGGTATCCCGTGCTCACTATTCTATAGCTTATTGTATTCCCATTGGCCTCCCATAACTTTGTGCACTCGTCCTTACTGGGGCCATGAGGCATTCAATTTAAGATTGGGCCACGTGATTTACTCAATAGAATGCATGATCTCAAGAGTATTTGTATTGTAGACATTTTGTGAGAGGTTAAAAATATGAACGTTTGTAAAGAACTTTTTTTGATAAAATGGGCAATTTTATAAATATAACTTATTGAAATTTTTTTAGTTTTAATTATTAATATTTAATTATTATTCAGTAATAATAATATTTAATAATATATTATTATAAATAAATATTATTATTATAAATAATAATTCATTATTTTACTGTAATTATAAATAATAATATTAAATAGTTAGTCATACAAGTTTTAAAAAAAGGGCTGTGTAGGCCTAATAATAATAAAATTGAGTTTAGGTTGATAGATAATTAGTGAACATATATTTAGCTAGAAATTTTAATCAATAAAAAAATATTAAAACCTTAAATTATTTTCCATAGCCCCTATACACACACGCACACGCGCGAGGGCGCAAGACGTAGCGCAAATGGCGGTTATCAGTTGTACGACAATGCAATTGTTGCGTAGCTGCCCGGTGATCGGCTGCAACAGGTGGAAGTCGCCTGTCGTACGTCAGGCCGTCAATGTTCAAACACTGTTTGCGGAAACAGTTAAGTTTGACTGGAGTGACGCAATACAGAACATTAAGGATTATCTAATGAGGAAATATCGAGGTTGTGTTGCCGATGTAGATTGTTTAAATGCAGATGTAAACAGTTCTAGACAAGGTTAGTGCGCCGGTTATTTTTTTAGCTTAGCCGTTTAGGCTGCGTTCAGTTATGTGATCATTTTGTGTTTTTGGGAGAAAGGCGCGTTTGGGAAAGGAAGGTATTAACGAATATTGATCTCCCTTTTATTGGTCTTTTGTGCTTAATTAAACCTCGATGCAGTTGAACTCAGGATTCAAGAACTACCCTAACTAACTGGTCGAAGTGCGCAGGTGGTTAAGTGGAGGGTAGTGTCGAAATGCGCAGCCTACAAATCGTATCGTATAGCAAAAATTCAAACTAAAAATAAAAATGTGAAGTATAAGTTATAACTTACAAATGAACATTACAATATTACAATGAACATAAAAATACTTGAATAGGAAAGAAGACAATGAAAATTCAAATACAATTGCTGTCTAAGGATGCTTCTTTTAACCTGGGTTTTTTTGTAATAAATAATACATATGGCTATAAATCAACCCTAAAAATCTAAGTCACATATTCTTGTCCCAGGTAGGGCTCAGATTTGCATCAGGTATATTATTTAGCCCGCGCCAGCTGTATTTTTTTTATGTCCCAGATCAGGGAGTTTGATGACGTTACCCGATCCTATCTATACAAATAGTCCTCTTCATGGAGTACACTAGTCATCATTATATTTATCGATCACATACTCGATCCACACCAGCGCGCGCCCACACACACACACACACACACACACACACACACACACACACACACACACACACACACACACATATATATTAAATATGGTGATATGTTTTCTTGTATATATAGTTAATAAATTAAAAATATTTCAAAAACAAAATTATATGTAGGACAAACAAAAAATAAATTAAAAGTAAGATACAAAGAACATGTAAACGCTTATATCAAACCAAACATATACAAATCCAATTTAGCTACGCATTGTATTAATAATGGACATGAGTTTCCGGAAATAGAAATTATGAAATTAATAAAAGAATTAAATAAAGGATTAAAAATGAATATATTTGAAACATTGGAAATTTATAAGCATAAAGTTAAAGACAAATTAATTGATGAACAAATTCAAGTGAGATGAAGGCACCAAACTAATTATCAAGTCATTGATGTTATAGAAAAAATTACAGTAAGTGCAATACTTATAAACATATGATTCTTTGTAGTACATATGATTTAATTTTGTAAAAGTATTTTATTAGATAATTATTTTCCTGAAGATGCTGATACTATTTTATCGGCGAAAAGCTTTGAATAAATATATTCATTAAAAGTATTTTTGTTTTTGAAATATTTTTAATTTATTAAATCTATATATATAAATATATATATATATATATATATATATATATATATATATATATATATATATATATATGAAGAACTAAGTCAAAATACAAATACAAGAATTATAATTGAATTTACAATAATTGTAAATTCAATTATAATTCTTGTATTTGTATTTTGACTTAGTTCTTTATTAATACACAAGAATACATATTAAGATATTTATATTTATACATATATAAACACACACACACATGGTAAAGCGATATTGTAACTGTTTTATTGATTCATTGTTCTCTAAAACTCTAAAAAGAAATACAAGCGTTAGCAAGGAACTGTTTGGATCGTAGAATGCCTTTCTAGTGAGTAGAGTACCACAAATAAACGGACACGTCTAGGCGCCTTGTAGACTGCAGACAGACAAAGTTTATCGGCTACATTTAAGTGTCGTGGCATTTCTGAGAACCTACCGCTTCCCGAGCGAATTCTTCCGCGGTCCTCTCAGACAGGTTGATTGTATGGCGGGGACAGTCTCTGAAGGGCATTGTTCGAGTTTTCAAGCCATTCTTTTCTATGGTTTCAGTTACAGGACTTTACCTGTATATTTAAAAGTATTTTTTTCTGATGTGACATTACATTAGTTTCCATTATTTGTTACTTGTATCCATCACTTGTATACATTAACATGTACGAATATAAAACCACTTGTTTATAGTAGTACTTACTGATTAATTGAATTGGGACGACCTAGGGATATTTGTCCCATTTTCAATTGGGACAGTAACTGAGAGCTTTCTTGATGGGAAAGATAGGGCTAATTAATTTGGAAATAGTAGATATAAGCGAGTTTTTAATTTTATTATGACAAAAGAGTGAATGACTTGTAATGTTATAGTTATTGTTTTGGTTGTACTGCTGTTGTAAACTCTAATTCGTTGCAGAATTTTAGATGGATAAACTTTACAAGCATTAACTAAATAAATAAAATCCACTAACCACAATAAAAAAATCTTTATTTTATCACAGTTACACAATATCAAGAGCATAGTGGTACAATATATTACAATGAAAATATTAGAAAGAACCCCAATTATACAAAAATAACAAATAAAACAAGTTAGTTAAGATTAAACCCTCATGTATATTTCGATGACCATGTCGTCATCACCATCATCATCAGAGTGTCGTATTACAAAATTACAATCAAATTGAATCTCACTAATTGGCAGTTCTTCAACATTAAATTTTGACTGCCAAGATAATATTTCTCTGGCGTATTACAGACAATGAACTAACATTTAAGGTTAAGATTGTGACGTATCTTGGAGATACGAGAATTCTTCAGTTACTTTCACCAAAGCAAAATTTAAATATGTAATTATCTGTTGTTGGTTTAGGTTTCTGCCATTAGTAGTTATGTAGGTATATTTTACATACTGGCTTGAACAAATACCGGTTTTTACATGCTGGCAGATAATTAAACTATTAGTTTGTAAAATATCTAAGAAAATAATATTATTCATAATTATTTAATTAGGGTGGCGTAAATAAGTTGCATGTTTGCACGAAGTTCCGCGAAATCTGGCAAGAACTGACTGCGCTTCAGGAAATACAGCGATCTGATGAAGGTGGGATAAGTTACCCTGCAGTCCTCCTTTCGTCGCCTCCACTCTAAATCCTTGATTATGTCTTGTAGTAGCCTTCTTTGTTGTCCTCTTATCCTAATTGATCTTTCTAGACCTCTAATCAGTTTTGAATACTTAATGACGTATTCTCCATTAATAAATATTGCCCTTTTACTTCTCTACTAATTTATAAAATTTCTAAAAAAACTAATTTGTTCGAACAATAGCTTAAAAAAATAATACCTATTCACTTAAGACTTCCATACAATTTCGATGCAAGTTTCCTAAACTCTAAAATATTACAGAGAAAATAAATAAGACTATTCTATAAACTTTCGTTTTTACACTGGCTATAAGTTTTTTTTAGCCTATTGGAGCCAAGACTCTGAACTCCTAAAACCCGTCCAGCGCTCGTGATAGCCATTCTCGAGCAAGGGGCCATCGTCTCAGATGAGGGTTAGGTTAGTTTCCCCAACGAGCGTAATGGAATCAGGATTGATAGACTATATACAAAGCTGATAAGCTCTCTATATGGAAAAGGAGATAGTGGAATGAAACAGTACGGCAAGAGTCGCGCTAAGAATATATCATGCTGGAATCTCAAGGGGATAGCGTATCTTATGCTAAAGGATGATAAAAATACCTTGTTGCTGAGGGGTACTAAGACTGAACGAACCATCTAGTTTTATTTCTAATTCTCCACCAATAAACAACGAGCTTACATATCAAGAACCAATAGTGTACTTTCATAATGTCTTGATTTTTTCATAATATAGGCCTACTGTTCTCTTGACAGCCCTGGTTGCTAACTTTTCCGTTCCGTCAATTACTGTAACCTGTTAAAAATTTGGTGATATTTAACAGTAAAGGTAAAATTTTATAAACTGGCTGTTGAGGACTGCGGCCCTCGGCGAGATGCCGAGGACGAGCGGGGGCTGAAGGTATACGCGGGTCATTTTCAAAAACATCGATCCTTGGACTACTGACTCTAAGGTTTTGACTTTTGATTTTGTTAATTATTTAATATGTTTTATGTATAGACAAAATTAACATCAAATGAAATCAGGGCTTTCACGGAAGCGTGTTAATAGGATTGTGTAAAGGTTGGGATTGGTAGTCCACGATTTGTCATGACGACAGTGCCTGAAGTTTTATAGATGACTAATACACATTTGCTACCTAAGAGCTACTGTCACCGGCACACGAAAAGAACTCTGGCGTAGAAATGAGTTACGCTTGATTTTCACTTCTGCGCATGCGCTGTCGATATACACCTGACCTACAGGCATAGACCTAACGATACGGTAGTTTTTTAGTAGTTATATTTTGGTAAGTAATATAAGTATTTACAGATAGGAAAAAGTATTAATAATTTTTCTAAGAAAGTGTGTACAATATAAATTATACATTTCTGGGCTGTAATCTTTTGTAAATCTGACGTTTTATGTTAGAAAATGTTTTTGAGAATGACCTTATCGTTTTGACCAGCCTTCTCTTGTGCCGGAGCCAGTAAATGACATCTTATAAAATTTGAAGTATACTTCAAGCGGT
>JBAIZL010000003.1:5482500-5695000 GCA_036971475.1 Prosapia bicincta | reverse complement strand
TTTTGACCTCAGAAGTGCTTATGATTACGTAGTGCCTAAATTTGGAAAGTGTCTAGTAAACACAGATGTAGCCATTAAAATACCCCCCCAATGTTATGGTCGCATAGCGCCTCGTTCTGGGCTCGCATTGACATATTTTCTAGATGTGGGTGCAGGGGTAATTGACAAAGATTTTACGGGTGGTCTTAAAGTTCTGTTATTTAATCATTCAAATAAAGATGTTTTTATAAAACGGGGTGATAAAGTGGCCCAACTAATTTGTGAGATGTGTGCTTATCCCAAATTAATTGAAATAATTAATTTAGATGAAACTACGGAAAGGGGAGATAAGGGTTTTGGATCAACTGGCCTCAATTAATATATTTTTTTTTCCTAATAGTTATGTCGTCACAACCGTCGTCGTCGTCGCAAGCAGACAATGTCGATTTGGAAATAGTGGCCCACGAGGAGCAAGTACTTGCAGATGGTGGTCAACATGACAAAAATGTAGTAACATTTTTAGCATTAATTGAAACTTTATTCCTCGCAGGATTAACGTCCGTTAGTAAATGGGAAATAGGAGTAGCTGCTATTTTTATTAACATACAAAAAAATAAGATTGTAGAGAATGAGTTCACCTCATTATATTTACATTTAAAGCAAATTTATATAAATCTTAATGAACATTTCCACTCTACCGTAAATTCGCAGTATAAAATACCTAAATATTTAGACAAAGAGTTAACAATTGAAGAGATTATTGAAATATTGGGTGGAAATGTTGGCCTAGCTCAAATACCTGTTAAGTTTTCTATACAAATTGTGCAGAGGGCTCTTGCCTGTATACGACCTGCTTTGGAAGAGGTTAAAGGAAATAATTCCGGTTTACTACCAAACCTAAACTTTAGTAATAATGATAGTGAAAATAGAAAACGAAAATCTAACAAGAAAATTTTGAAAAAAAATATGCCTTCGTCAAATATTGACGATATCGGTTCAGATTCGGAGGCCGCTTCAGAATCTGAGTGCGAAGAAAAATTGGAAAATATTTTTAAAAAAATTAAAAGAGCACCGACAGTTATTAAACAATATGTGCAATATCAAAAAAATGGTAGCAGACGGAAATTAATTTCCCCAGGCGAGGAAGGCAGTTTCCTTATAAAAGTTGAAGTAACTGATTGTCGCGATTTAAAAGAGTGCGTAAGCGAGTCTCAGTATTGGACGAAGGTATATAAGAAAGTTTATTTTCTGGTCAAGTCGTCAGACGACGAATTGTATAAGAAGATTGATGAGACAATATGTACTGCTGCCGAAAGAATCAGTAAAATTAAACATGTAAATAACGAAATTGTGAAGTTAGATAAAAAAAGAAATTTTTTTTAATTAGGATTTGTTTCTATTACAGTTTGTTATAAAAGGCGTTTATTATCATAATTATGGACCATGAAGGGAACGTTGCACCAATGGATGTTGATGATGACGACGATTTCGTAGAAACTGATCATGCGTTCCGAGGAAACTTAAAAACATTCCTACTAAATAACACTTCTAGCATACGCGATGTCTGTCTATTGTTAATATTCACTAGAGCGAAAATGATCCGTTTAATTAACATTATGATTAGGACTTATAATATGTTGAAATTCAATATAGTGGTTGAAGTTTCTTACATAAAACTGTTGACGCAAGAAAGACAATTAAGGTATTTCAAAACAAAAAATGTGCCTGTATTTGTGACTTCCAATTTATACAATATTTTAAACAATTCATTTCGTAAGATATGTGTCGAGGAGCAAGAATATATAGATAAAGGAAGCGGTTGGTCGTTGGATAGGGTTACCCGAATTATACTTCGATTTAGTAAATTTAATCCGCTAGCTCCCAGCTCATATCTGCCTTTACCTAATTCAATAAAAAATAAAAAGGCCATTATAAACCCTCAAAATTTTTATGATAATAAATGCTTTTTATGGTCACTTTTAGTCCCGTATATAAAAACAGATATCAAACATTTGAACATAGTAAATAATCGTTATTTTAAATTGTCTAATATATTTAATCTTAAGGGTATTGATTTTCCAACGCCTTTGCGTCAGATTTCAAAATTTGAAAAACATAATGTAAATACCAGTGTAAACGTTTATGCAATAAGTCAAGATGGTAATAACAATATTTATCCGTTAAGAATCAGTAAGAGTATTAAGAAAAATCATTATGATTTATTATTGTTAACTAATCAGTCGGGAAATAGTCATTATTGTTATATTAAACATTTTTCAAGATTAATGAATAGTCAAATCAATAAACATACAAAAAAATTGGTTTTTTGTAAAAGATGTTTAGTACATTATAGTGGAAAAAATAAAGATGTAAATTTGAACAATCATTTGAGTGTGTGTGAAAAAACAAAACCTGTAAAGGTAAAAATGCCTTCGCATGATGATAGTATCTTGAAATTTAAACATTATCACTATAAATACAGAGTGCCTTTTGTTGTTTATGCAGATTTTGAGTGTCTGTTGAAACCGGTAAACAAAAAAATTAGCAAGTGTGTCAAATTAAACGACATCCACGAACCAATGTCATTTGCAGTATATTTAGTTATTGATGTTGATTTGGTTTTGCCGAACGAAATTTTAGACAAATTACCTAAAAAACCGTATGTGTATAGAGGTTTAGGAGCGGCAGAACAATTTATGTCGTATCTTATTGAACTTGCTAATAATATTGGTGAAATATGTAAAACTAATAAATCAATGAGAAAATTAAGTGAAGATGAAAAGTATAGATTTGAAACAGCCAATAAATGTGAATCTTGTAAGCATCAGTTTACTCTAATTAATAGTCCTGTTAAAGATCATTGTCATATTACTGGTAAATTCAGATCTGTTTTATGTAGTAAGTGCAATTTGTTGAGGCAACAACAAAAATTCTTGCCTATATTTATACACGGCAGCTCTAGTTATGACAGTCATTTCATTGTCCGACAATTGGGTTGCGATACAAATGACATTCGTGTGATACCACACACAAACGAGAAGTATATTACATTTTCGAAAAATACTAAAAATGGTATTGCATTACGATTTATTGATACATATAAATTTATGAGCACAAATCTGAGTAAATTAGTTAATAATTTGCCAAATGAAAAATTTAAATATACGAAAAAACATTTTTCTGTACACGATATACCTTTTGTGACTAGAAAAGGTGTATATCCGTACAATTATACAGATTCTTGGGAAAAATTGCAAGAAACCGAATTGCCGACAAAAAATGATTTTTATAATATGCTAGAAGCCAGCCATATCTCTGATGATGAATACAAACACGCACAAAACGTGTGGCAACATTTTAAGTGTAAAACTTTGGGCGAATATAGCGATTTGTATCTTTTAACTGACGTATTGTTGTTGTGTGATGTGTTTGAAAATTTTAGAGATTTATCTTTAACAAATTATGATTTAGATTGTGCCTATTATTTTACATTACCAGGTTTAACGTTTGACGCAATGCTCAAATTCACTCAAATTCAATTAGATTTATTTACAGATTATGATAAATTTTTATTTATAGAACAAGGTATTAGAGGCGGGATAACTTCTTGTATTACTAGATATGGCAAAGCCAATAACCCCCTATTGGGAGACGATTTTGAAATAGCCGAACCTCTGTCATATATAATGTATATTGATGCAACAAATTTGTACGGATGGAGTATGACAAAACCCATGCCGTACGCCTCTTTTGAATGGAAAAGGTCTAAAGAAATAAATACGTTTGATGTTTTGGCTATAGCGGATGACTCTCCCATAGGATATATTTTAGAAGTGGATATTGCATATCCTAGCTACTTGCATGATGATCATAATCAATTGCCATTTCTACCGGAAACTAAATGTCCGCCAGGCAGTAAACAATCTAAATTATTGACAACTTTAGAAGTAAAAAAGAATTACATTTGTCATTATGTTAATTTGAAACAAGCGTTGCGTCACGGACTGGTAATTACAAAGATTCATAGGATTATGCAGTTTAAACAAAGCGCATGGTTGTCATCGTATGTTCTCTTTAATACGAAAAAAAGACAAAACGCTAAAAACGATTTTGAAAAAGACTTCTATAAATTTGTCATAAACGCAATGTTTGGCAAAACAATTGAAAATATTAGGAAGAGAAAAAATTTAAAATTAATTAGCTCGGAGAGAAAATTGAATGCGTTGATTAGGAAACCCACCTTTTTGAATCGCATAATCTACGATGAATCTTTGTGCGCTATTGAATTGGAAAAAGAATCGATTTATTTTAACAAGCCAATATATATTGGTTTTACGGTTTTAGAAATAAGTAAAACACGTATGTACGAAATACACTACGATGTTTTGAAAGATTTCTATAAATCAAAAATTAATCTTTTGTATTTAGACACAGATGGTTTATTTTATAAAATCTTTACTGATAATTTCTATAAAGATATTAAGGTGAATGATGATTTGAGAAATCATTTTGATATGTCCGATCTTCCTCAAGATCATGAAGGTTATTTCAGAGATAATGCTAAGAAATTGGGCTGTTTCAAAGACGAATGCAAAGGCGTTGGTTTGTCTGAATTCATCGGACTGAGAGCTAAATTATACAGTTTTAGAACGGTAAATAAAATTGAAAAAAAAGCTAAAGGCATCACTAAAACAGCGCTTAAGACTGTAAATTTTGACGACTACAGAAAGTGTTTAGAATCATTTATTAAAAGCAGGCGAGAAATCATTTCATTTACATCGAAAAAACATATAGTTCAAACCGTCACTGTTGATAAATTGGCTCTCAGCCCCGATGACGATAAAAGATATATATGTAAAGATGGTGTACATACGTTGGCATATGGCCATGTTATGTTAAAAGATAAATAATTCTCCTGTGTTAATGTTTGTAGATTAATAAAGAAAAAACAGCAATAGCATTTTGTGAAAAGTTATTTAATCCTATATCCTACAAATTTTTGGAAACACAAAATTATGTTATGTTAAATTACACCGATTCGGCAACTACAGGTCTGCCTTAGAAGCCCTCATCAAAGGTACTTCAGCCAAATGTTTTGTACATATTTATAATTGTAATTATATAATAAAAAGTAACTAAAATAATTTTTGTCTTTGTTGACCTCAGTAGAAATTTACTTACAAAAACGTTTTTGTTATATTGCTTGTTTTTATACAGCCATTTACAGAATTTTTTAAAATTTATTTAATAAGCCTTTGTTTTGACTACTCATGCCGGTTGAATTTATTTTTTATACCGCCATATGCTATGCCATTCAAAAAGTACAGTCATTTATTTTAAAAATTATATCATGAAATATGTCAAACCATGAGACCTGGTTAATTTGTCCCGGAATCCCTGTAAAGTCCACACATGTCATGAAATCGGCACCTCTGGTCACACAAATACAGGAATATTCAATTTATTGAATAATAAACTCAAAGCCCTTCGTTGGTTTACATTACCAACATCCTCAGGAGTACAATACTGTAAGTGACGCATAGAATATGTATCTAAAATCGGTTGTAATGACTTTTCCATTTCATCAGCACCGTCAACGCATATTTACTAAAACAATTTATAACCTTTATTCGCTCTAGCGAATGACAGCATTTCCACAAAGTCGGCTTGGTAAAGATCATACAATCATTTCACCTCAACATGACGAGTGGGAGAATTCCTACGAGCCTGTTTATAAATCTCTCTTGCAATGCCTCTCCTCACATGATAATCGATATAACAATTTGTGCAGGGGCTGTATCACAAAACTGCTTTACAGAAGTGGAGATTTCTTATTTGACGATTTTACCAGAGTGATTATAACTTACAGATATAAAAGAGAAGATAATTGGTCAATTTTGCAAAACATTTTTTGGGACCCTAGCAGTTGGTGTGACATGTGTATTTTCGCACCGTTGTTTACAATACTCAGCGCCGAACAATACAGAAAATTATTAAGGTGGGGTCATCGTCCAAAATCAGTAATAGCAGGTATGATGGACAATTACCTGTTTTCAATGTTAGGACAATAGGAGCTGTTGTGACATGTGTGTTTACGTTCAAAATCAGTAACAGAAATTATTATAGACAATGTAAAGGTGAATAAATAAATTATTTAGCACATAAATTGAAACATTTATTTTATACAAACTAATTTACATCTTTTCCTGTTTACTTATTAACTAATTTACATTTTGGTGAATAAATACGATGTTCAATAGCTGGAACGTCTTTTTCCTGCCAACTATGAATTTGTTTTCTCATACAGTCATTTACATCTTTACAACATATTTTCAATAAAACCCTCCAAACCGCAGTAATGTTTTTTTACAAAACCATCAATACACGAATTTTCATCAGTATCAATAAAAGAAGACGTCATTTTTAAGTGTAATAAATTCTGCACACAATATTTGATAACTTTATTAAACAAAATCCATTCGGTGAAAGTTACAAATGTGCAATAAAAATTATAACTCTTACAATCTATTCAAACTCGGTGATTACAAAATGTGCAATATTTTTTTTTTACAAAATAAAAATTATGTAAAACTTGTATTTTATGCCTATCACAAGGTAAATTATCTAATATTTCTAAATCCGTTTTTAAATGTTCTGGCAATCTATCATAAATGTGTTCTACATTTTCTGAATGGTTAATAATAAAACTTTTAGGTATATAATTAACTAAACAGTCTTGTACATTAGTATACCCTTTATTAAAACATTCGTTTATACTTAAGTCTACAGCGTTTAATCTATCTTTAATTAGTGTCTCACATTTTAACCATTGATTAATAACGAACACATTTATGTAAGCACAATTATCAATTGAATGATTAAATTTACACTTTTTAATAAAATTGTTATGAAAAAGTTTTTTTAAAATACTTAATGTTGGACAATTATGGTCCTCTATATTTATCACTGTAACATTAATATCTTTTAAAAAAATTTGTAAAAATGTTTGCTTCTCTACACCTTTAACAAAAATTTTACCATTAATTTTTAAATCAATAAAAATGTCCTTTACCTTGTGATAAGATATAAAACCCTGATCCCAAGCTAAGCCGTGTAAATGTCGTTCCAGCCAAATCGCTTGCTTCTGCAAATTCTTGCTTAAATCGCTAAAGTCGCTCGGCGGCTCAAATAGGAATGTCTGGCACTCTGCTTCTTCACCGTCACCGTCACCTTTTCTAACAATCGCCAATTCTTTTATTATAAAGTCATTATTTAAACCTCGAAAACCTTGAAAATCAATTACAAACTCCATTTTTCTTGTAACACACTCTCAAAGCTGCCTTCCAAAACGTCTAGAGCTTTTCTCAAAGCTTCCTCAAATAACACACAAACACAAATGTCTGGGCCGTCTCCTGTAATGTTGTTCTGACTAGCCTAAAATGAATAAATCGTTATTTCAATTGTGTATTATTTGGATAGCCTTGAATTACCCACTACGATTATTAAGTGTCTGCACGAATCTTATAAGGAGGTGTTAATCAAACGCAATACTGATGGATACAATTATTCATTATTAAAAGATATTATGACTATAAATATACCCGATAATGAAGTATACGAATTTTTAAGAGTGTATTCCAAAGAGAGTTTATTGAGTGATGATTTCATGCTAATGAACTATCCACAATACAGAAAATTATTAAGGTGGGGTCATCGTCCAAAATCAATGTTAAGACAATAGGAGTTGCTGTGACATGTGTGTTTACGTCCAAAATCAGCAACAGAAATTATTATAGACAATGTAAAGGTGAATAAATAAATTATTTAACACATAAATTGAAACATTTATTTTATACAAACTAATTTACATTTTGGTGAATAAATACGATGTTCAATAGCTGGAACGTCTTTTTCCTGCCAACTATGAATTTGTATATTACAACAAATACAAACAGCATGATCTCCAATTGAATTATAATAAAACCCAGATTGTACCATGTCGTCGACATTTGGATATGGTTTTGGCCAATTTGCGAACGTATCTCGCATTTTCTTCTCTATATCAAAAATGGACAACTTACACTCTACATAATGTTGGCCAATACAACTTAGATTTAAAATTTTGTACATTTGTTTTCTCATACAGTCATTTACATCTTTACAACATATTTTTTCGTTTTTATTACTATTTTCAATAAAACCCTCCAAACCGCAGTAATGTTTTTTTACAAAACCATCAATACACGCATTTTCATCAGTATCAATAAAAGAAGACGTCATTTTTAAGTGTAATAAATTCTGTACACAATATTATAAATATTTACACAAATTTGATATATTTATTAAAAATTTCTTTACTTAAACTTAATAAAATACACACAATGTGTTTACCAGACAATCTATTATAAATATTTATTAAAAATTTCTTTTTTAAACTTAATAAAATACATACAATGTGTTAGAATTTTTCACACATTATAGGATTACAAAATGTGCAATATTTTTTTTTTTTATAACTCGAATTTTATGTTTATCACAAGGCAAATATTCTAAAATATCTTTGTCTGGCAATCTGTCATATATATGTTCAAGATTTTCAGAATGATTCTTGTAACACGCTTTCAAAGCTGCCTTCCAAAACGTCTAGAGCTTTTCTCAAAGCTTCCTCAAATAACACACAAACACAAATGTCTGGGCCGTCTCCTGTAAACGACTGACAGGACCATGCGCAGCTTTTGTAGTGGTTACTAGCCATATCATAGTCTTCCAAACCATAATTCTCTACATAGGCGTTGGCCTTGCTTATGTAATAATGGGCCATGGTTTTTCCGCATGCACAAAGGTTTGGATGTGACGATAATGCAAACACACGTTCTGCTGCGGATAACATATTAGCGGCGTTGCGCAAACAATACTAAAGTCCAAGGTCCTGATGCAATTTATCTATTACACAAGGCAATAAATATTTTATTTACAATCACACCCAGCACAATTATTACAAACATCATTTTAATTGCTTATACCTGCTAAAAAATTAAAACGTTTTTATCTTTCTCTTTTGCTAAGAGACTGTGAGAATAAAATTATCTGTAGTGGTGGAGTTGAGCTTATAGTCAATTTATTTACAAACAAACAAATCGTGATAACCAAATTACAGTCGTTCAACGAACTGACAAAAAATAACAAAATTTCTCTCTTGACTCATTTATATGTATATTATTTGTTGCACAAACAATACTACTGACCAAGGTGATGACGCAATTTATCTGTTGCACAACGCGATAGACTTTTCTGAATCGGAGAACTGGGTACCCCTGAAATGCTCTTCGGACGGGGGCCGAGGGGCTCCCCAAGAAGGAAAACATATGAGAAACGAGGGGGGCGGCCAATCGGAAAGCGGATAAGTAAATGAAACGGTGGGAGAAATGAGGGGGGCGATCATGAGCGACCAATAGAAACCGCAACATTTCCTGCAGAGAACTGAGAGGGGGGAGAGCTGGAGCTCCCCGCCAAGGAAGGGGCAACGTGATGACGTAATTTACGTACACCCGGCAGAACCGGCTGCGTACGCCCGGTAGGCCCAGCAAACCCCTTACTACTCAAACTCTATTTAACTCCTCCTTTAAATTTTCTAATGTGTTTGTAAAATATTTGTAAGAATTTTAAAAGATATAAAAATTTAATTTTGATATATTTATATATATATATATATATATATATATATATATATATATATATATAATATGGTGATATGTTTAAAATGAAATAACTATTGAGATTTATAAATTACATTTAAAACTAGCTATAGCTATGAATAAAACAAAATGGGAACACAAATTTAATAATATTAATATCCTTTTGTTTAAATATATACAGCGAATTAAAACATTACATGAAATAGTAAAGTTAATTAAAAATAACAAGCCTAATCATACACACATAAAACAATACTCGCAAATTTATCAAATTAAACAAAAATTACAAAGTAATGATCTTATTATGACAAAACTATAGATAAATTAATTAATAACATAATCGAGATAGGCCGAGGCTAGCCGATAGCTATCTGCGTCCCATGTGCATTGCCCCATTACTCCCAATGTACTTGGGCTCAAACAGCTTGAAAACTATCTCTGCGTCCCGATTACTTTCAAGCTCATGTGCGCCGGGCCTAACGTAATGGGGCTACTACAATCTCGTCACAACACGCATGCAGTGTAACCGTTCCACAAACTGATCTTCTTGGCTTAAACTTCCTACAGATTGGAATTAATAGCGCAAGCAAAACGTTTTAATTTAATTATTAATTAAAATTACGACACAAAATTTACTTTATAAACGACCAACTAAATAGAAACAAATTGTATGTTTATAGAACGTTTACAAGCCTTATAATCTCTTACTGGCGACATAAGCAATCACATAAACACGTAGTTACGTCTAATTACGGTCTGCTATTTTTGGAATAGTGATTTGATTGGTGAGAAAAGCCGTTTAAAAAACAGAACATTGTTTCAAAGTAGGCAGTCGAATTGACTGAGAATACAATGGAGGAAGTGAGCTATTTATAGCAAAGTAACAACACTTGGTAAACATGGACGTCATTTCGGTAAACAAGCATTTCATTGTTTGATTGCTTGGCGCAACAGCTGTGTTGAATGCTTATGACTGGTAACCAGAGCTAAGTTGCAACGCGCTAAAGCGGTTAATGATACGTCAGCAGGATCCTATGGCTTGTATTGCAAGTCTTAAAATTATTTACACTAAACATATTGTCTTATTAAAATTAAAACAAAATAATCGTAGTTTGAAAAAAAATTGTATAATACTGTCTGTTCGTCCAGTAAATAAGACATTACAAATTTTTTATTATAGCCTACTCATCTTCATTGTTGGGAATATTTGTGTATATTTGATTACATGTTTCTGCCTTTCCTAACGTTACAATATTTTCCTCTGTTGACGCGTTTCGGAATGATTCCGTTATCAAAACTTAAAAGTACGATTTAAGTTTTGAAAATGGTGTCATTTCGAAACGCGTCAACAAAGGAAAATATTATAATGTTAGTAAAGGCAGAAACACTTAATCATATATGAAGACTTTTTTTCAGAACGAAAAGTACGTAAAATAATGTTCACAATAATTTTATTATAGTTGGGCCTACATTAGTTTTTGAGTTTTATCAGTTTACAATTCAAACGTAAACGCATTTTCTTTCGTAAATTTGGTTATTTGTAAATATTTGTACAAGCTTTTATAAAAACACAATTTTCAAAAAAAATAAATAAATATAAACCTCTTTTGGTTTCAGATCAATAAATAATTTTCCTCTTGTGCTCTCATATCAGTGCAGCCACGCTACAATAACCCGTCTGTTTTATGAAGAATGTCACCTTACCCTAGGTAGGCTCTATAAATTTCAAGATGATACATTTGTAGTAAAGGTAATAAGTACTTTGTAATACTCCGTCTAACGAATACAACTTGACGAGAGGTTTCACAAATATTTATATTAAGCTAGATTGTTTTGCCTTATTGAGTCATTCTCAAGTTACGACTCTAACTTGAGTATGGTTATAAATCACTGAATAAAGGCATTGGTACTAACGATGGTAACAGATCATTAGAATTTTTGAAGTGAAAACTTTTGTACGCGTTGTGAACAAAAAACGAGATTAAATCATTGCGGTCGCGTCACGTTATTTCTGAAACGCATACCTTACAGCATATATTTCCGTCAGGTGACTCCAGTGAATTAAATGATAACACATGGTTTCTTGTAACAGCTGTTTTGGGGTTATATGTTGTGTTGTAGAGCAGCCGTTTTACTTGTAGATTATTATTTATTTATAATCGTAGGTTATTTATATAATAAATAGTTTTGATCGTTATAAATATATTAATTTATTTAAATTTTAATAAATCTCAATACAAATAATTTAATATAAACATAATAATAAATAATGTATTTTTAATCCAATTTTTGAAAGAAAAACATTTTTAGGCCCGTCTTATACACTTTAAAAAACCTATTTGAATTCATTTTGTATTGAATAAATGTTTTTCTTATCCACATTATTTTATTATTATCAAAAGTATCTTTTAAACCAAATTTTTTGAAAAAATTTTTAAACAATTGTTCCTAAATGAAATTCTTATGTATACAATTAGCGCATTTGTGACATTTGTAAAGAGATATTTTTGTTACAGGTGATCTGTTACTCACTGATTGTAAAAGGACTCTTCTGTCTTCCCTTCGCTTTCACCATTATGGCAAGTATATTAAAAAATATTTTTACCTTAAATTACCCTAAATAAATCCAGTATGATTCAAAGAATATACGAAAGATGCGTACAACGAAATATGCATAAACCAGCATTAATAATGTGCCTATTAAATCTGATTTCCTTCACACTTTTCCAGGCTTCATGTGCATAGTATAGTCGAAGTTTCAGCATCTTTTGATAAGTCTCTTTCGATTAAATCGAACTTATCACAACGACTTTTTTGACTGGGAAAGTTCAAAACCTTGAAAGTTATTAGCAAATAGTTTAGACGTAGATGACCTGGGTTGATAACTGGAGTCAGGTTTGTAAGCTTTTTTCGCTTGTCAAATTTACGACTCACCATCGTCAATTGCTATTGTTTCGTCATGTACGAATATTTCGCTGTACGCATTTTTCGTGTCACCGATTCAAATTCGAGGAGATTGTGAGACTAATTTTTCAGTTATTATTGAAACTTGTATTTATGTTTGGTTTAAATGCACATATCTTTCAAAGACCATCCCATTATTGGCAACAGATACGCGCTCGATTTGGTTTCCCGGACGGGGTGATTTGAGTAGTTAACAGTTTGATTCAAGTTAAAGTTTTGGTTAATTGTATTGGCATTTTTAATAATATAAAGTGTGATACGATTTATAGATCTAGTGTATTAATAGCCTACTAAGTAGTTTGTATAATTCATGGTTTTTATATAGAATGGAGTACTACGTTTTTTTGTATGTTTCCCCTCCCAAACTCAGCTCCCCTGAGAATTTTCGGGCCCCTTCATTACTTCCAACATAGCCCTATACAACCCTGTATATTGGATGACATTATAAATAAATTATTGTTTCCGTGTTGAAACCAAGTAGGCCTACTTAATCTAATCTGTGTATGTTTAGTTTTGTTGGAATAAACTGCCAATCATTTACAGCGACTATAAGACACTGCATTTTGTGTGAATAGAACATTATATTTAATGAGTATTACGTTGCCATTAAAAGTTAGAACAATTGTACATTGTACTTTTTATACTTCATTGATATAATGTTTTCATCTCTTTTATGGATCTTGCCACACGAGTAATTACTTCCACACGAGGTAAATTGGTTCGCGCTCTATACGCTGCACTAGCAGTACTGTGTTACAGGTCGCGTTGGCGACGCGACGGCATTAGCGCTCGTATAACATGGCCCTAACGCAAGCTAACCGATTGATGCGTTGAAGTAGAAGTTGCTCTACATTTTATGTTTTATCTTCATACGTTCACTTGTCGATGTTTAGAAAGTTTATTTCTATCTCTATTATAACCAAATATAACCTACTTTGCAGCCATATTATATTGTACTATAACGTAGACGCTTTGAGGGTTACAAGGTTTCTTCTGTTGCGATTTGAGCTAATTTTTTACTCGTTCGATGCTTAGGGAGTCAGTACAAAGTTTTGTTATCTTACGCCTTACTTATCATGATCGGTATCATTGCTGAGTAGAGTCGATAATAAATAGCGGAAGTGTATGTACGGGGAAAGTTACATCGGGCCGCGTCAGCCCCCTATTGTTAAGCCACTTATACAGTCTGAATATCTTCCTATATAAGATTGTTATTTTATATATTCGTATCATTTACATAGAATCTTAGTATCTATAACAAGTTTTAGCTTACCTTGTGTACAAGTAATTAAATAATAGGGGAAAAATCACCGAAATACAATTATTAATTTATTTCCGCGTACGTATTTAAACGCAAAGCCATCATCATTGAGTAAAGTAGACAATTCTGAAGGTATCATTTACATAGAATCTTAGTATCTATAAAAAGTTTTAGCTTACCTTGTGTACAAGTAATTAAATAATAGGGGAAAAATCACCGAAATGCAATTTATAATTTATTTCCGCGTACGTATTTAAACGCAAAGCCATCATCATTGAGTAAAGTAGACAATTCTGAAGGTATCATTTACATAGAATCTTAGTATCTATAACAAGTTTTAGCTTACCTTGTGTACAAGTAATTAAATAATAGGGGAAAAATCACCGAAATACAATTATTAATTTATTTCCGCGTACGTATTTAAACGCAAAGCCATCATCATTGAGTAAAGTAGACAATTCTGAAGGTATCATTTACATAGAATCTCAGTATCTATAACAAGTTTTAGCTTACCTTGTGTACAAGTAATTAAATAATAGGGGAAAAATCACCGAAATGCAATTAATAATTTATTTCCGCGTACGTATTTAAACGCAAAGCCATCATCATTGAGTAAAGTAGACAATTCTGAAGGTATCATTTACATAGAATCTTAGTATCTATAACAAGTTTTAGCTTACCTTGTGTACAAGTAATTAAATAATAGGGGAAAAATCACCGAAATGCAATTTATAATTTTTTTCCGCGTACGTATTTAAACGCAAAGCCATCATCATTGAGTAAAGTAGACAATTCTGAAGGTATCATTTACATAGAATCTTGGTATCTATAACAAATTTTAGCTTACCTTGTGTACAAGTAATTAAATAATAGGGGAAAAATCACCGAAATACAATTATTAATTTATTTCCGCGTACGTATTTAAACGCAAAGCCATCATCATTGAGTAAAGTAGACAATTCTGAAGGTATCATTTACATAGAATCTTAGTATCTATAACAAGTTTTAGCTTACCTTGTGTACAAGTAATTTAAATAATAGGGGAAAAATCACCGAAATACAATTATTAATTTATTTCCGCGTACGTATTTAAACGCAAAGCCATCATCATTGAGTAAAGTAGACAATTCTGAAGGTATCATTTACATAGAATCTTAGTATCTATAACAAGTTTTAGCTTACCTTGTGTACGAGTAATTAAATAATAGGGGAAAAATCACCGAAATACAATTATTAATTTATTTCCGCGTACGTATTTAAACGCAAAGTCATCATCATTGAGTAAAGTAGACAATTCTGAAGGTATCATTTACATAGAATCTTAGTATCTATAACAAATTTTAGCTTACCTTGTGTACAAGTAATTAAATAATAGGGGAAAAATCACCGAAATACAATTATTAATTTATTTCCGCGTACGTATTTAAACGCAAAGCCATCATCATTGAGTAAAGTAGACAATTCTGAAGGTATCATTTACATAGAATCTTAGTATCTATAACAAGTTTTAGCTTACCTTGTGTACGAGTAATTAAATAATAGGGGAAAAATCACCGAAATACAATTATTAATTTATTTCCGCGTACGTATTTAAACGCAAAGCCATCATCATTGAGTAAAGTAGACAATTCTGAAGGTATCATTTACATAGAATCTTAGTATCTATAACAAGTTTTAGCTTACCTTGTGTACAAGTAATTAAATAATAGGGGAAAAATCACCGAAATGCAATTTATAATTTTTTTCCGCGTACGTATTTAAACGCAAAGCCATCATCATTGAGTAAAGTAGACAATTCTGAAGGTATCATTTACATAGAATCTTAGTATCTATAACAAGTTTTAGCTTACCTGGTGTACAAGTAATTAAATATTAGGGGAAAAATCACCGAAATGCAATTTATAATTTATTTCCGCGTACGTATTTAAACGCAAAGCCATCATCATTGAGTAAAGTAGACAATTCTGAAGGTATCATTTACATAGAATCTTAGTATCTATAACAAGTTTTAGCTTACCTTGTGTACAAGTAATTAAATAATAGGGGAAAAATCACCGAAATACAATTATTAATTTATTTCCGCGTACGTATTTAAACGCAAAGCCATCATCATTGAGTAAAGTAGACAATTCTGAAGGTATCATTTACATAGAATCTTAGTATCTATAACAAGTTTTAGCTTACCTTGTGTACAAGTAATTAAATAATAGGGGAAAAATCACCGAAATGCAATTTATAATTTTTTTCCGCGTACGTATTTAAACGCAAAGCCATCATCATTGAGTAAAGTAGACAATTCTGAAGGTATCATTTACATAGAATCTTAGTATCTATAACAAGTTTTAGCTTACCTTGTGTACAAGTAATTAAATAATAGGGGAAAAATCACCGAAATACAATTATTAATTTATTTCCGCGTACGTATTTAAACGCAAAGCCATCATCATTGAGTAAAGTAGACAATTCTGAAGGTATCATTTACATAGAATCTTAGTATCTATAACAAGTTTTAGCTTACCTTGTGTACAAGTAATTAAATAATAGGGGAAAAATCACCGAAATGCAATTTATAATTTATTTCCGCGTACGTATTTAAACGCAAAGCCATCATCATTGAGTAAAGTAGACAATTCTGAAGGTATCATTTACATAGAATCTTAGTATCTATAACAAGTTTTAGCTTACCTTGTGTACAAGTAATTAAATAATAGGGGAAAAATCACCGAAATGCAATTTATAATTTATTTCCGCGTACGTATTTAAACGCAAAGCCATCATCATTGAGTAAAGTAGACAATTCTGAAGGTATCATTTATATAGAATCTTAGTATCTATAACACGTTTTAGCTTACCTTGTGTACAAGTAATTAAATAATAGGGGAAAAATCACCGAAATACAATTATTAATTTATTTCCGCGTACGTATTTAAACGCAAAGCCATCATCATTGAGTAAAGTAGACAATTCTGAAGGTATCATTTACATAGAATCTTAGTATCTATAACAAGTTTTAGCTTACCTTGTGTACAAGTAATTAAATAATAGGGGAAAAATCACCGAAATACAATTATTAATTTATTTCCGCGTACGTATTTAAACGCAAAGCCATCATCATTGAGTAAAGTAGACAATTCTGAAGGTATCATTTACATAGAATCTTAGTATCTATAACAAGTTTTAGCTTACCTTGTGTACAAGTAATTAAATAATAGGGGAAAAATCACCGAAATACAATTATTAATTTATTTCCGCGTACGTATTTAAACGCAAAGCCATCATCATTGAGTAAAGTAGACAATTCTGAAGGTATCATTTACATAGAATCTCAGTATCTATAACAAGTTTTAGCTTACCTTGTGTACAAGTAATTAAATAATAGGGGAAAAATCACCGAAATACAATTATTAATTTATTTCCGCGTACGTATTTAAACGCAAAGCCATCATCATTGAGTAAAGTAGACAATTCTGAAGGTATCATTTACATAGAATCTTAGTATCTATAACAAGTTTTAGCTTACCTTGTGTACAAGTAATTAAATAATAGGGGAAAAATCACCGAAATACAATTATTAATTTATTTCCGCGTACGTATTTAAACGCAAAGCCATCATCATTGAGTAAAGTAGACAATTCTGAAGGTATCATTTACATAGAATCTCAGTATCTATAACAAGTTTTAGCTTACCTTGTGTACAAGTAATTAAATAATAGGGGAAAAATCACCGAAATGCAATTAATAATTTATTTCCGCGTACGTATTTAAACGCAAAGCCATCATCATTGAGTAAAGTAGACAATTCTGAAGGTATCATTTACATAGAATCTTAGTATCTATAACAAGTTTTAGCTTACCTTGTGTACAAGTAATTAAATAATAGGGGAAAAATCACCGAAATGCAATTTATAATTTTTTTCCGCGTACGTATTTAAACGCAAAGCCATCATCATTGAGTAAAGTAGACAATTCTGAAGGTATCATTTACATAGAATCTTGGTATCTATAACAAATTTTAGCTTACCTTGTGTACAAGTAATTAAATAATAGGGGAAAAATCACCGAAATACAATTATTAATTTATTTCCGCGTACGTATTTAAACGCAAAGCCATCATCATTGAGTAAAGTAGACAATTCTGAAGGTATCATTTACATAGAATCTTAGTATCTATAACAAGTTTTAGCTTACCTTGTGTACAAGTAATTTAAATAATAGGGGAAAAATCACCGAAATACAATTATTAATTTATTTCCGCGTACGTATTTAAACGCAAAGCCATCATCATTGAGTAAAGTAGACAATTCTGAAGGTATCATTTACATAGAATCTTAGTATCTATAACAAGTTTTAGCTTACCTTGTGTACGAGTAATTAAATAATAGGGGAAAAATCACCGAAATACAATTATTAATTTATTTCCGCGTACGTATTTAAACGCAAAGTCATCATCATTGAGTAAAGTAGACAATTCTGAAGGTATCATTTACATAGAATCTTAGTATCTATAACAAATTTTAGCTTACCTTGTGTACAAGTAATTAAATAATAGGGGAAAAATCACCGAAATACAATTATTAATTTATTTCCGCGTACGTATTTAAACGCAAAGCCATCATCATTGAGTAAAGTAGACAATTCTGAAGGTATCATTTACATAGAATCTTAGTATCTATAACAAGTTTTAGCTTACCTTGTGTACGAGTAATTAAATAATAGGGGAAAAATCACCGAAATACAATTATTAATTTATTTCCGCGTACGTATTTAAACGCAAAGCCATCATCATTGAGTAAAGTAGACAATTCTGAAGGTATCATTTACATAGAATCTTAGTATCTATAACAAGTTTTAGCTTACCTTGTGTACAAGTAATTAAATAATAGGGGAAAAATCACCGAAATGCAATTTATAATTTTTTTCCGCGTACGTATTTAAACCCCTTTGGGATGTAGACCGTTAAAACTCTTTAATGTGTGACGACTTGATTCCTCGATTTACATTCTATAAACCTACACATAACCCTACGCATAAGTTATATACGCGCATTCTCGAAGGCTTTCTATGTTGTTCGTTCAATTTATTTTTATAAAACTCTATAGCTTGTTACTCTCCTAACACGACAATTCTAAGCTGTTGTATTGTTGCTTGCGCATCCTATCTACTCTCTCTCTCTCTCTCTCTCTCTCTCTCTATATATATATATATATATATATATATATATATATATATATATATATATATATTAAATATGGTGATATGTTTCCTTGTAATATAGTTAATAAATTTAAAATATTTCAAAAACAAGAATACTTTTAATGAATATATTTATTCAAAGCTTTTCGCCGATAAAATAGTACCAGCATCTTCAGCTAAAAATATTTTATTAGATAATTAATCTAATAAAATATTTTTAGCTGAAGATGCTGGTACTATTTTATCGGCGAAAAGCTTTGAATAAATATATTCATTAAAAGTATTCTTGTTTTTGAAATATTTTTAATTTATTAAATATATATATATATATATATATATATATAGAGCCTATACAATAAATTTAAAATTTTTCAAAAACAAGAATAGTTTTAATACATATATTATTCAAAGCTTTTCGCCGATAAAATAGTACCAGCATCTTCAGGAAAATAATTATCTAATAAAATATTTTTAGCTGAAGATGCTGGTACTATTTTATCGGCGAAAAGCTTTGAATAAATATATTCATTAAAAGTATTCTTGTTTTTGAAATATTTTTAATTTATTAAATATATATATATATATATATATATAGAGCCTATACAATAAATTTAAAATTTTTCAAAAACAAGAATAGTTTTAATACATATATTATTCAAAGCTTTTCGCCGATAAAATAGTACCAGCATCTTCAGGAAAATAATTATCTAATAAAATATTTTTAGCTGAAGATGCTGGTACTATTTTATCGGCGAAAAGCTTTGAATAAATATATTCATTAAAAGTATTCTTGTTTTTGAAATATTTTTAATTTATTAAATATATATATATATATATATATATATAGAGCCTATACAATAAATTTAAAATTTTTCAAAAACAAGAATAGTTTTAATACATATATTATTCAAAGCTTTTCGCCGATAAAATAGTACCAGCATCTTCAGGAAAATAATTATCTAATAAAATATTTTTAGCTGAAGATGCTGGTACTATTTTATCGGCGAAAAGCTTTGAATAAATATATTCATTAAAAGTATTCTTGTTTTTGAAATATTTTTAATTTATTAAATATATATATATATATATATATATATAGAGCCTATACAATAAATTTAAAATTTTTCAAAAACAAGAATAGTTTTAATACATATATTATTCAAAGCTTTTCGCCGATAAAATAGTACCAGCATCTTCAGGAAAATAATTATCTAATAAAATATTTTTAGCTGAAGATGCTGGTACTATTTTATCGGCGAAAAGCTTTGAATAAATATATTCATTAAAAGTATTCTTGTTTTTGAAATATTTTTAATTTATTAAATATATATATATATATATATATATAGAGCCTATACAATAAATTTAAAATTTTTCAAAAACAAGAATAGTTTTAATACATATATTATTCAAAGCTTTTCGCCGATAAAATAGTACCAGCATCTTCAGGAAAATAATTATCTAATAAAATATTTTTAGCTGATTTAGCTGAAGATGCTGGTACTATTTTATCGGCGAAAAGCTTTGAATAAATATATTCATTAAAAGTATTCTTGTTTTTGAAATATTTTTAATTTATTAAATATATATATATATATATATATATATAGAGCCTATACAATAAATTTAAAATTTTTCAAAAACAAGAATAGTTTTAATACATATATTATTCAAAGCTTTTCGCCGATAAAATAGTACCAGCATCTTCAGGAAAATAATTATCTAATAAAATATTTTTAGCTGAAGATGCTGGTACTATTTTATCGGCGAAAAGCTTTGAATAAATATATTCATTAAAAGTATTCTTGTTTTTGAAATATTTTTAATTTATTAAATATATATATATATATATATATATATAGAGCCTATACAATAAATTTAAAATTTTTCAAAAACAAGAATAGTTTTAATACATATATTATTCAAAGCTTTTCGCCGATAAAATAGTACCAGCATCTTCAGGAAAATAATTATCTAATAAAATATTTTTAGCTGAAGATGCTGGTACTATTTTATCGGCGAAAAGCTTTGAATAAATATATTCATTAAAAGTATTCTTGTTTTTGAAATATTTTTAATTTATTAAATATATATATATATATATATATATATAGAGCCTATACAATAAATTTAAAATTTTTCAAAAACAAGAATAGTTTTAATACATATATTATTCAAAGCTTTTCGCCGATAAAATAGTACCAGCATCTTCAGGAAAATAATTATCTAATAAAATATTTTTAGCTGATTTAGCTGAAGATGCTGGTACTATTTTATCGGCGAAAAGCTTTGAATAAATATATTCATTAAAAGTATTCTTGTTTTTGAAATATTTTTAATTTATTAAATAAATAAATAAATATATATATATATATATATATATATATATATATATAGCCTATACAATAAATTTAAAATTTTTCAAAAACAAGAATAGTTTTAATACATATATTATTCAAAGCTTTTCGCCGATAAAACAGTACCAGCATCTTCAAGAAAAATAATTATGTAACCAAATATTTTGTTACATAATTATTTTTCCTGAAGATGCTGGTACTGTTTTATTGGCGATAAGCTTTGAATAATATATGTATTAAAACTATTCTTAATTTTGAAATATTTGTAATTTACTAACTATATTACAAGAAACATATCACCATATTTAATATATATATATATATATATATATATATATATATATATATATATATGAATAATATTTGATTCTTTTTCATATGGCTCTACCATTTATTTATAGTATAAAGCGGGGGAGGCTTTCATTTCAAAAAGAGGGGGCGTGGTACCAAAAAGTTTTGGTATTCCCCGACCTAGAGGGTTTTGACTTGAAGACGGGGACACAATTTAAGCATTTATATATACTTTCACGAAAACATGATAACCTATAACATTTCAAGTGAATTTACAAGGTAAATTTAAACTGATAAGAGGCAAATCCGTTAGTGAGATGGAATAGGTTGCATTTTTTAACTAGCAGCCTATTTGAGGTTGTATGTTAGTAGAGGCACAACGCAAGTCATTAGCAACATCAGGTGTATTCCTATATTTTGCAACAACTTGTGAAAATGTTTCTTTTGCATAAGTGAGTGCTTGATAAAAACAAGAATAATCGAAGAGCTGAAGTATGATCTTGATCATATGTTCCCAAATGTTTTGGTACCACGGCGCCTCCTCTTGAAATGAAAGCCTCCCCCGCTCCATCACTTTACTCTGTAAATAAATGGTATGGGCATATGAAAAAGAAACAAATATTACATATATTGAAAACAATTTATTTATTTATACATACTTTGAGGAGAAACATGATATAATATTTCAAGATAAAGTTTAATTGATAAGAGAAAAATCTGCAAGTGAGATGGATGAGGTTAAATTTATTTCACTCGCATGCATATTTTAGTAAAGGCACAAAGCAAGTCATTAGCAACAACAAGTTTGTCCCTTTATTTTGCTTTCATTGCAACAAGTGGTGAAAATGCTTTTTCGCACGAGTAGGTGCTTGAAAAAGGCAAGTATAATAGAAGAGCTGCCTGGGATATACTTTTAAGTGTTATATTCAAAATGTAGATTTATCCATTTTGTCAAAACCATATTTGGCAGAGGAATCATTTTTGCATACGTTTTATTTAAATTTTCTAAACATTATGGTCAATAACATTACCTATGTAAAAAAGAATTTGAGGTGTAAATTTAGTTTAAATTTGAATAAATTGCATACTTAAGTTATAACTAAATTAAAAGTTATCTTATTATTTTCCAACTGGTCTATCGCCCCCTTTGATTTTTCCTTCACGTCCCCATCCCCATTTGGGAACCCATGATCTCACATAGAACACAGTTTACGAAGTCCAGAATATTTTGACTGAAATTATCGGTAACATACGCAGTATTTACACTTGCAACTAGTTTGTGAAAGTCAATGAGGGGCAAATTAGGCGTTTCAACTGGTTTGAAATAATAGAACCCTATTACGATTACAAATAGCACGACGTTTAAGAATTACACGCAACCCAAAGTATAAAGAAAAATAAAACTTTCGTCAACAAAAAGTTAAAAAATCTCTGTTTCTTGTAAGGAATGAACTCAGCGTCAAGAGAGATTTATGCACGAGTTGCGTTGCATCTCGCCTAATGTCAGGGCCTCTGCAGTAAACAAAGAGAGTGGACATCGCCGCCGATGATCAATAAATTATCCCGTGTTATTTATAAATATCGCGTCACGAGTTTCTAAAAATAGCATCAACCGGGAAACAACTAGTTGCAATTATTAAATGTAGGCGCGACCACGTCTTCTCATCGGCCGAACCTAATTATCGCCGCTTCCACCTCCACGTCTTCAGACCATTCAAAGTAATTGTAGGAAGAAAATGATCTTGTGGACATAAATTTGTTTTCAGGATCAGACTGGACAAAATAAAAAAAAGGTTGTTCAGTATAATCGTGTATTGGCAATATAAACCTGTGCACAGCTTTAACTTATTACATATTATGCTATTCTTACATCACTGAGTATTAGTCTAATTCGTTAAGAAGTACTATTATTTGCTACGGCAGTAGATTAATTACAATTTGTGTGCATATTTGAAATTTCGAGGTATTATGCAGCAGCAGTCTAGTAAGTTCCAGCAAGTCTACAGCTGCTGTCTACCAAGTGTCGGCAAGTCTGCAGCTGCTGTCTACCAAGTTTCGGCAAGTGTGCTGCAGTTGTTTGCCCAGTTCTGGCAAGTCTGCAGCAGTGGTCTGGCAAGGTCCGGAAGTCTGCAATAGCTCTATATCAAGTTTTTTCAAGCTGTATTTTCGAATTCCGGCTAGTTTGGAGTAGTGGTCTGGCAAGTTCCGGCTAGTCTGCAGCAGATTAGAACACTCCCTGGGAAATTTAGGACATTTTTATCCCTAAAAATCATATTTTACAAATATTTTGGGACTTAAAATTGCACAATTTTTGGATCTTTAGAAAGATTTTTTCCTTAAAACCTAATGCTGTTTTATAGGCTAATATTTTTCTGTTAAAGTAATTGGTTTGGAGGGGGCACGTGCCCCCTGGCTACGCCTCTGCTTTCTTATATAGCATTTTCCCCTATCAAATATAGTTTACTTTCACCTACACCTAGCATGTAAGCAGCACTATACAAATTGTCATTTATCTGAATATTTATCTTTGGCCTCCTTTAGGTCCTTGTCGCTTACGGCCTTATGAATAGCTATTGTAATGTGTATAGCTCAAATAACAGCTGATCGTTTGGGAAATGATGGATATTTTAATCAGTTAATAACTTTTGAAACTAATCTTACATTTAACAAAGGTTAAGGTAATTTACTCTCTTATATAACATTTTTTCCTATCAAGTATAGTTTACTGTCATCTATATCTTGCATGTAAGGAGCACTATTGTTATCTATCTGGTCTCCTTTAATTCATTTACGCGTATGACCTTTTCAATCCCTTCTCCTCATGAAATTCATCTTTCAGGGTTCTATACTTCGCATTGTGCTTTTAAATCACAGCGTTATATCTATTTAGTTTTGTTTTCTTTCATATTTTATGGGTCAACTATAAATGTTTAGTAAATATGATTTGAAATGTTTATACATCCTGTACGTGGAGAAGAAATAAAATAAAATAAAGTATTAGTTGACAGTTTGCAAGTAATAGCTATCAGACTTTGCTCGTTGTAAAATACTTCATTTTTAAAAATATCTATATATTTATAAACTAAACATTTTTAGAGTATCATTTTTAATTTCAGACACCCTGAAAACATGTTTTGAAATAAAAGCAAAAATTGGCAAAAGCCTCTCTTATTCCCTACACCAGTCTAGTGCAGAGTTTGGTAAATAGATATATAAATGAGAACTTTTTTGATAGCCCAAGGCTTTGCCTGTATCGCTCGGCCTCGGCTGAGGAGGGAGAGAAAGGCCACAAGGGAGTGACTTGGGCTAATAACAGCTCTCTTACCGCCAATTACCCGTAACCGGATAAAAATTTTCACATTTGGGTCAGTATAAACGCGCAACAAAATGCGCCTATGTAAATAAATTAAATGTTATTCAAACCGGTTCATGTCTGCCTTAAGAAGGCATGCTTTGGTATCGGTGTTCCTGCGTTAATGCTGGAACACGTAAATAATCTGACTTAACTAATAAGCGGGCCGTATATGGCTCTCTATAAGGAGCATTTACATTGTAAATCACTGAAGTATTTTGTAATTAGTTACCCATTGATATTTTAATACAAATAAGAAATATTATTAACTCTGTTTAAACAAGCCTTCGTTCGATTTTAGCGGGTTTATTTCTATTTACTGCAGTGTTTCAGTAGTTGTATTCTTCGCGCTGTAAATGTATTAATGATTGATTGGAAACGTGTAAACGCATCAATAAAACAGCGGAATGTTTACAGCAAGGAGGTGCAGACAACTTTGACTACATCCATTCTGGCTTTGATTATAGAATTAGCCAACGTATTTACAGTAGTTGCTTCTGGGTTTGGCTGGACAGCGTGCGCGCTCCACTTGCCACTCGATTCGTGCTCTCGATTGCCTAACGGTGCGTGGATTCGAGCTTGTTAAAATATTTCTTGAAATAAAAAATGTGAAGTGAATATTAAGAAAGATTGAAGGGGCTGAGGTTTTGTCCGTCGGATGTAAGTAGAAATGTGCTTCTTATAACAGAAAATTAGGATTTTACAATTTTGCAACCCTTGTTTGCAACCCTTGTAAATGGCATGCTGATTGTTCGTACGAATACTTTGTACTACAGAAATGCGTCTACTCTGAATAGATTTAGTAAGATTGTTTTACTCATTATAATTGTATATATCCTGTAAATAAAAATGCATCTGGTTATGAGTTCAGGTTTTCTATCTTCTTTAACAAACAAATATTCATTTAGTTTTAAGTTTAGGTATTTTTCTTTCATAAACATACGAGCAAATATGCATTTTGTTATTTATGAGTTCAGGTTTTTCATCTTCATAAACACACTAATATGCAATTAGGTTTGAGTTCAGGTATTTTACTTTCATAAACACACTAACATCCATTTAGTTATGAGTTCAGGTATTTTACTTTCATAAACATACAAACAAATATGCATTTTGTTAGGAGTTCGGGTTTTTATCTTCATAAACACACTAACATCCATTTAGTTATGAGTTCAGGTATTTTACTTTGATAAACGCACAAACAAATATGCATTTTGTTATGAACTCAGATGTTTTATCTTCATAAAAAAACTAATACGCATTTTGTTATGAGTTGGGTGTTTTATCTTCATAAAAAAAAAAACTAATATGCATTTAGTTATGAGTTCAGCTTTTTTTACTTTCATAAACATACAAATATGGATTTAGTTTTAAGTGCAGTTTATTACTTTCATAAATAAACAAATATGAATTTAGTTATGAGTTTAGAGTTTTATCTTCATAAACAAACATATATGCTTTGGTTATGAATTCAGGCTTTTATCTTCATAAACAAACAAATATGTTTTAGTTATGAGTTCAAGCTTTTATCTTCATAAACAAACATGTATTTAGCTATGAATTTCAGGCATTTCATGTTCATAAACAAATGCAAATATGCATTAGTAATGAGTTCAGTTTCTTTATCTTCATAATCATAAAAATATACATTTAGTTATGAGTTCAGGTTCTTTATCTTCATAAACAAACAAATGTAGTGGTTTGAATACATTTATTACACCAAAAGTTGGAACTAAACCAAATTTGAAGTCCACGGTTTTGTGACGATGATTTTTATTTAATAGTCGTTTAAAAACTGTTTAATTATTGTTTGTAAACATTTAAACTACGAGTCTATAACTCATGGGTTTTGTAGAATTAATCATTGTTCAAACATAGTGTTCAGGCATTTCAGAAAATATACTATTGTTCTGTTTGCTAGACCGAAAATTTCTATCGTACTAAACAGTATATTGTTTATAACGCAAATGTTAGGTCGTTTAATTTCATCAACGTACAAAACTATAAACCTTTGGATGTGTAAATGACAAATTAACAAATGGATGTGTAAATTAACAAATGTTATTCATTGTTGGGTCTCTCAATCTTTTTTAACCAAGTCCTACGTATATTTTTGTAACTATAAACGTTTTTCATAAACGATTTTTGCATATAACGATTTTCATAAATCAAAATACTTAAGCTAATAAAAAGGCTGTCTTACTGATCCCTTTTTAAATTTAGACTTCATTAACAAAATTACGTAAAACAAAAAAAAGGCGAGTCTGTGAGTTTTGTAAATAATGAGTTTTGTCCTCAAATAAAATATGCTTTATAAATTACAATATGAGTAATGTATACTTTAAAAATACTACAGGAATATGTTATACACTGAACTTAGTATAAGACAATGCAAAAGTAAAATGCATTATTACTGAAATAAACGCTAGGTTATGTTACACAAAGTGGCTGTTGTATACGAAGCAGTGTTATATAAGTTATACAGCATAAAGCTTTTTACAGCTCGAATGCTGAAATTACGGTACATTTGTAACTTACAATTTGTTACAAGTTTTGCATAAATTTGATGTTTTTCTTTTCAAGCTACAAACGTTAAACTCGAAGTGAGTAAAGTTTTATCAGCTTGACGGTTGTATTTTAAAAATGCTTGGTTTTCTAAGAACTTTTGATTGTGTTTCTAAAAAGAATTACATTTGATCTGATCATGGCAATAGTAATTTGTTATAATCATTAAACTATTGACTTTACCGTAGAAGTAAAACAGCGTGTACCTTGAACCTCGCAAGACTTGCAGGACAAGAAAGCCTACTCAGGCGCCAGTCTCGGCGAGCTACGTACATCCGCTATATTCCCCCCCGACTCTTGCTAAAGCGTAGTTAATTCCATCTCCACAATATCCATTTATGTTTCATTCATGCGAATAAGTAGGCACACTGTGATTCTACATTTTTTGTTGTTTTCGTGATCCACTTGTCTAGATATCAATTTCTTATCGAATTATTAAACAAAAATGTCGTTTTGTTTAAAATATCAACTTTTGAAAACTATATATTTTTTTCGAAATCTTAGGTCCTTTCATAAACATCTTTAAGTAGCAGATTTCTAACTATGGAAAAGTTGGCTCAGTGGCAAAGTGCTGAATTTTTTATCTTTTCCATTTGGAAGTGGCTATGGGCGTAGTTAAAACAGAAAATGGAAGACAACTTTTTCGAATTTTTTTTTTTAACAATGCACACATTTAAAAATTATCATTTTAAACTCATGGTTCAAAAAAGACTTTTTGTCTCTATAATTTCAAAAGCTTTCATTGCTTTGACATTGTAATTCTTCTATCAGCTTAAAAATGTCACCGTCCAGGCGAGCGAGAGGTATAGAAACAGCTGGACGTGCTCTTTGCGGGAATAAGCAGCTGGCGTGAGTTACTACAGACCGGCCAGGGGTTTATTTATCGCTGTTACACAGATTACACGCTTAAGTAACCGAATCTTGGCAATTATTCACAATGATCCTAGTTCGCCTCCTTTAACTGCCATCTTGCGGTAATGAAACTTAAAACTGTTAGATAACTGTAATTATGTAGCATATTTGTCTCTCATTTCACTATGTTTATATAAAAATGTATTAAAAGAACGAACTGTTAGCTAAGAATATAACACTTCATAAAGTGATAGATACTAGTTTATGTAATTACATGGCGTGGAATGTAATTACCTTTGGGACTTTCCTTATACTACTTTCGTAATAATATTCAACTATGCTATTTAAATTACCTAACCCGAACGTGTTGAGTTCTCTACGATCAATTACAACGCAGGGTTACTGGGTTATCTGTGAAATTTGTTTTCTTGTGTCGTTTTTAACTCTTCATCAGCAACAAAGCAAGACAAGAAATTAACTAAAATAGATTATACCGCTATAATTGTATTGCTTTTTGTCAAGTTGTAATTGCCAAGTTTTATTTGTCATACGTTCTTAAAACAGAGTTTCTCAAAGTGTGGTTTGCGAACCCCGTTGTCCCCCTGGTGTTGGAGGTGCGCGCAAAACATTTGAATCTTTATTTTAAAAAGCATATATACCAAAAACACCAAGAAATATATACAAACTATGTATAAGAACTATTAGAAAGATTTCTTCCATCCTAATTATCTTCTCTTTATTTTAAATAAATATTGTTCAAGTGGTTATTACAACTAAATTGATAAAAATTGTAAAGGGTAATATTTTAGAGGTCCCCAATGATCACATTAGTAACTAAGGGGGGCCTCGACAAATGCAAGTTTGAGAACCCCTAACTTGAAATATCAATCATTTAATAATCTATATATGATTAAAGTGGTTGCGTTTAAATTTAACGTAATTCTTTACGCGTTTCGAAATCAATGGAATAATTCTCAAAGGGATACAAAACTACCTAAAACTAAAAATATAATTTTTGACGCGTTTCGAAATGAACAAAAATCATTCTCAAGGGGATGCAAACGTATCTAAAACTAAAACTGTAGAAAAATATAAAAGTAGACACTATTCTGCGATAATATTCTAGTTTAAAAATATACATCAGGGGTTCCCAAACGTTTTGGTACCACTCCCCCTCCACTTAAAATAAAAGCAACCCATGCTCCCTCCAATTTACACTATAAATAAATGGTATAGGTATATAAAAAAGACACAAATATTATATGTTTATTGTATAATTGTTTATGTGTATTATATGATTTAAACACACTATATTTGTTTTAAATTTATATAATATATATATATATATATATATATATATATATATATATATATATATTATATTAATAATATATATTTTATATATTTATTTATACACACCTTTACAAGAAACATGATATAACAAATCAAGTTTTAATTTGCAAGGTAAATTTTAACCGATAAGAAGAAAATCTGTTAGTGAGATGCTTGAGCTTGCGTGTTTTATACTAGCATGCCTACTTGAGGATGTATTTTAGTAAGGGCACAATGCAAGTCATTAGCAACATCAAGTTTGTTCCTGTATTTCGTTTTTATTGCAACAAGTGCTGATAATGCTTTTTCGCGCAAACATTTGCTTGAAAAAGGCAAGTATAATCGAAGAGCTGCTTGGGATACACTTTTAGGTGTTTTATCCAAAATGAAGATTTGCCCATTTTGTGAAAATCATATTTGGCAGAGGAATCATTTTTATTTCCAAACCTTCATTTTGCTGTACTTTTGGCAGAGAGTCTGTGTTGACATTGAATGGGTCAACTGACAATCTGTAAATATTCTCGACACACGTTTACAAAATTGGCACAATCTTTACTTATATTTCTTTTTAAAATGCATGCGTTTCATTTAGATTTTCTAAATATCATGGTGAATAAAAATACCTATGTAAAAAATCTGAGTTGTAAAATTTGTTTTCAATTTTAATAAATTGTGTACTTATTTTAACTAGATGTGAATTTATTTTCCTACTGGTTTCTCACCCTCCTTGACGTACTCCTCAGTTTGGGAACTCTGGATTTACAAAATCACAAATATTTCTCAAAACAAAGAACATTTTTTCAGGTTGTAAGCATATACTTCATAGGAGTAAACATAGTATCATAAACAGGCTAATAGGAGTAATACTTATGACGCATAGTCCACAACGAACCGCGTAATGTGATATTAAAACTGACCGTTGAAAAACTACAATTTGGAAAATGTTTCCATCAGAACAGAGATATTTATTTTTATTAAGTACAGTAGTCTATAGACTAGATTGATTTTTCTTCTAAAACAAAAACTATCAAAAATAAGATTAATTTTATTTATTATTAAATTATTAATATAATATAATATAATGTATTATTAATATAATAATATAATAACTATTAACATAATATTAGTGTGTAGAACTCAATTTAACACAAAAACTACCTTAATTGCTAGGATTATGATAGCTTCCTCTTGTACACTCCATTTCCCGTAAGGAAGAACGTTAACACATTTCGTATTGTTCCAGTGTTCTGGGAAAATATTCTTTTTTCTAGGTTGTGGTCGATGTTTGTGTAGCTGTGGTTGGATTCTATTATGTGGTTACTGAAAAGAATGGGTAGTTTTTAATAGTGTGTACGAGTTCTTTGTTGAAATCTTCTGTTAGTTTTCCCACTGCAGAATTCACTACAATACTGACAATTTAGTCTGTATACTCGTACACTTGGTACTTGGAGTTTTTCTTTTTTTTGTTGTGTTCTGTGTTGTATTAACGGTTGTGGGATTTTTATATTGTATAAAATTTTGTGAATTTATTTGAATATATTCAATTGGAAATCTTGTTTGTACATATTAGTGTGGTGAATTCCTTCTGTTATGTTTTTTTTTAATTTGGCCATTTATTATAGATTAGTGTGTTAGTGTATGCTTACCATTTTATTGTTTTTAGTTTTTGTTATACGAAATAGGCTAGTAACGTATTATAAGCTAGTGTAAACGGAAAGTCAAACTTGCAAACGGACATTTGCAAAGAAGAATTAGATATTTCTTTATATGTAGCCTGTCTATGTAGTTTTATTTTTTCTATGACGTATATTAATACATACATTAGACACAAGTGTTTAAATTATTACTCTTTTAAAACGAATATGAACCTACTTGGTCTATTTTGTTGAAAACCATATTTTTGAAAATGTTTTATCATTAGTTTATTAAAACAAACACATTAATTAATAAAACAATCAGACTAGTTTCGCCTTCCTCAGTACTTGGCTACTACTAACCAAATGCTTGTTAGTAGTAGCAAAGCACTGATGAAGGTGAAACCGTCGTCGAAACAAGTCTGTTTGTTTCAATAAAATGGTGTGTTTGTTTTAGTAAACTAATGTGTAGTGAGATTTAGTAACTGTTTTAATTTTTGGCGTTTCAGTAGTTCTCACTAGATAAGCTCTGATTAAGTTGACATTTTTGTGTTGTGATACAATGTTTTCCGTTTATGTGTGATGCAAATCCGCTAGTAGCGTCCAAAACTTGTTTCTAACAACTTTACAAAAACGTTCTTACAAGATATAAATATAAAAGCGAACATAGTAACCCGTCAGGTTTCTTCGATACGGGCGACTCTATTTACCAATATCTGCGATCGATCTATATATATACATATAAGCGTGAACTGAACTGCCAAAGTTTTTTATTGCAGTTTTGGGCAGAGCCAGCTGGTAGACCGTTGCCAGTTATATTGTATCAGCCCGTGTGTGTGACGCTCGCCTTTTGGACCCACTCCAACATCACAACATCTTAGTCAACTCTCGGTCAGCCCGAGATATGATTTTACAGCCAGTAGTATGATCGTCGGATCCGATTATACCCTCGATTTATATCCTGTCGGGTTCGAGTTTGCTCTCTGTGTCGGGATATGTGTTGTGTGCGCGGTTGTGTTGTGTGACAAGGTCAAGTTGAGGAGAGAGTATTCCCAGTGGAACATATGTAAGTAAACGCCCTTAATAAATCACGCAAGTATAAAATAATTTCATTTAATTCTATTCCGATACCTGTGCGTCTGTTGGAAATAAAAAGTAAATTACATTAATTATACAACTTTTTTACAGCACTCAATGAGTATTGTTTATTTTAGTCAAGGCCTGGCAGGCGCAATAGATAGATACGGATTGTATATTATAATGATATTTTATATTCTATGTTTATTAATATGTAATGCTGTTTTATAAGCCGTGTGTGTATGGTGTGTGTGTGTGTGTGTGTGTGTGTGTGTGTGTGTGTGTGTGTGTGTGTGTGTGTGTGTGTGTCTGTTTGAGCACTCTGTTTTTTATACAATTTCACTTTTTAAACCTGCTATTTTTGTATCGTTTTTGCAAGATAAGTATTTCACTTTATTGAGAGGAATTACGAAATACTGTCTGTTGTCGTATTTCCGGAATAATTCAACTGTCAACAAATACAAAATGAAAGTGCTTGCAGAAACGAACCTAATGTATTCAGTGTTTATAAAACATTTTAGGAGTACCTATGTATGACGATATTGTTGATGTTTATATAGACCCCTACAATATAATTACATTACTATTGGATTTGTAATATTATTTTAATCTTAAAACTGATGTTTATGCCAGATTTAATTTTTTTTAATGACCTATGATTTTTCAATATCAACTCAACCATTTTAATGTAGGCCTTTATGGTTGTTTCAATCAACAGGGACCTCGAAAACCGAGCCTTCAAGATCGTGGGCTAATTTTATTCAAATTTTTATAACAAACACTTAATAATCGAATTTACGTTTATATTTAAATCGTGAAAATATCAGTATGTCTTAATCGATGGGAGTGCTGCAAATAAATGCAATATATTTTGTAACCGTAACTGTCTCACTATTCGTTAGGTAGAACTAGAGCGGATTCATAAAGGTAATACTGCAATGCTTCTAATGCATTGGGCAAGGTTAGAATTATTTATAACAGTTTTGTTCACAGAATTTTCAATCATATTAAAGTCAAATAGTTTATTCAAGAGCGTGAAGTATCATTAACGTGTAATATATTTTTAACAACAACCGAAACAACATTATTTTTAAGTAATTCCATTTAGACGTAAGAACATTTAATAGTTGTTAAATCAGTTTTTGTACCAATGGCACTAACACAAGTTAAAAGAAAAAAGTTAGCCTCCAGACAAATAAACAATGTTCCCCAGCATAACAACGTCCATAGGCCCGTCACAACTAAATAAACTGTAAACGTTTTAGCAAAACACGCACCATACAGCCATACTCGTGGCCGTAGGCAGAGCAGACAGACACTAGAAACCCGCTGGGGTCACCTAAGTATCTCCTTTCCTGAGTCACGTGTCAAGTGCGTTGTGATACAGAGCAACACTTGGAAACTAACAGCCTCTCATTGAGCAGTGGCTGCTAGGGAATCTATCAGTCCCTTACTGTCTCTTATTGAGCAAAAGGAGTAATTGAGGCTTTGTAATGAAAACCAACCGTCTCTTATTGAGCAAAAGGAGTAATTGAGGCTTTGTAATGAAAACCAACCGCCTCTTATTGAGCAAAAGGAGTAATTGAGGCTTTGTAATGAAAACCAACCGTCTCTTATTGAGCAAAAGGAGTAATTAAGCCGTTGTAATGAAAACCAACCGTATCTTATTGAGCAAAAGGAGTAATTGAGGCTTTGTAATGAAAACCAACCGTCTCTTATTGAGCAAAAGGAGTAATTAAGCCGTTGTAATGAAAACCAACCGTCTCTTATTGAGCAAAAGGAGTAATTGAGGCTTTGTAATGAAAACCAACCGTCTCTTATTGAGCAAAAGGAGTAATTAAGCCGTTGTAATAAAAACCAACCGTATCTTATTGAGCAAAAGGAGTAATTGAGGCTTTGTAATAAAAACCAATGGTCTCTTATTGAGCAAAAGGAGTAATTGAGGCTTTGTAATGAAAACCAACAGTATCTTATTGAGCAAAAGGAGTAATTAAGCCGTTGTAATGAAAACCAACCGTATCTTATTGAGCAAAAGGAGTAATTGAGGCTTTGTAATGAAAACCAACCGTCTCTTATTGAGCAAAAGGAGTAATTGAGGCTTTGTAATGAAAACCAACCGTCTCTTATTGAGCAAAAGGAGTAATTAAGCCGTTGTAATGAAAACCAACCGTATCTTATTGAGCAAAAGGAGTAATTGAGGCTTTGTAATGAAAACCAACCGTCTCTTATTGAGCAAAAGGAGTAATTAAGCCGTTGTAATGAAAACCAACCGTCTCTTATTGAGCAAAAGGAGTAATTGAGGCTTTGTAATGAAAACCAACCGTCTCTTATTGAGCAAAAGGAGTAATTAAGCCGTTGTAATAAAAAAAAACCGTATCTTATTGAGCAAAAGGAGTAATTGAGGCTTTGTAATGAAAACCAACCGTCTCTTATTGAGCAAAAGGAGTAATTGAGGCTTTGTAATGAAAACCAACCGTCTCTTATTGAGCAAAAGGAGTAATTAAGCCGTTGTAATGAAAACCAACAGTCTCTTATTGAGCAAATGGAGTGATTAAGCCGTTGTAATGAAAACCAACAGTCTCTTATTGAGCAAAAGGAGTAATTGAGGCTTTGTAATGAAAACCAACCGTCTCTTATTGAGCAAAAGGAGTAATTAAGCCGTTGTAATGAAAACCAACCGTCTCTTATTAAGCAAAAGGAGTAATTGAGGCTTTGTAATGAAAACCAACCGTCTCTTATTGAGCAAAAGGAGTAATTAAGCCGTTGTAATAAAAACCAACAGTCTCTTATTGAGCAAAAGGAGTGATTGAGCCGTTGTAATGAAAACCAACTGTCTGTTATTGAGCAAAAGGAGTAATTGAGGCTTTGTAATGAAAACCAACCGTCTCTTATTGAGCAAAAGGAGTAATTAAGCAGTTGTAATGAAAACCAACCGTCTCTTATTGAGCAAAAGGAGTAATTGAGGCTTTGTAATGAAAACCAACCGTCTCTTATTGAGCAAAAGGAGTAATTAAGCCGTTGTAATGAAAACCAACCGTCTCTTATTGAGCAAAAGGAGTGATTGAGCCGTTGTAATGAAAACCAACCGTCTCTTATTGAGCAAAAGCAGTAATTGAGGCTTTGTAATGATAACCAACCGTCTCTTATTGAGCAAAAGGAGTAATTAAGCCGTTGTAATGAAAACCAACCGTCTCTTATTGAGCAAAGGAGTAATTGAGGCTTTGTAATGAAAACCAACCGTCTCTTATTGAGCAAAAGGAGTAATTAAGCCGTTGTAATGAAAACCAACCGTACCTTATTGAGCAAAAGGAGTAATTGAGGCTTTGTAATGAAAACCAACCGTCTCTTATTGAGCAAAAGGAGTAATTGAGGCTTTGTAATGAAAACCAACCGTCTCTTATTGAGCAAAAGGAGTAATTAAGCCGTTGTAATGAAAACCAACAGTCTCTTATTGAGCAAAAGGAGTAATTGAGGCTTTGTAATGAAAACCAACCGTCTCTTATTGAGCAAAAGGAGTAATTGAGGCTTTGTAATGAAAACCAACCGTCTCTTATTAAGCAAAAGGAGTAATTGAGGCTTTGTAATGAAAACCAACCGTCTCTTATTGAGCAAAAGGAGTAATTAAGCCGTTGTAATGAAAACCAACCGTCTCTTATTGAGCAAAAGGAGTAATTGAGGCTTTGTAATGAAAACCAACCGTCTCTTATTGAGCAAAAGGAGTAATTAAGCTGTTGTAATGAAAACCAACCGTCTCTTATTGAGCAAAAGGAGTAATTAAGCCGTTGTAATGAAAACCAACCGTCTCTTATTGAGCAAAAGGAGTGATTGAGCCGTTGTAATGAAAACCAACCGTCTCTTATTGAGCAAAAGGAGTAATTGAGGCTTTGTAATGAAAACCAACCGTCTCTTATTGAGCAAAAGGAGTAATTAAGCCGTTGTAATGAAAACCAACAGTCTCTTATTGAGCAAAAGGAGTGATTGAGCCGTTGTAATGAAAACCAACCGTCTCTTATTGAGCAAAAGGAGTAATTGAGGCTTTGTAATGAAAACCAACCGTCTCTTATTGAGCAAAAGGAGTAATTAAGCCGTTGTAATGAAAACCAACAGTCTCTTATTGAGCAAAAGGAGTGATTGAGCCGTTGTAATGAAAACCAACAGTCTCTTATTGAGCAAAAGGAGTAATTGAGGCTTTGTAATGAAAACCAACCGTCTCTTATTGAGCAAAATTAGTAATTGAGGCTTTGTAATGAAAACCAACCGTATCTTATTGAGCAAAAGGAGTAATTGAGGCTTTGTAATGAAAACCAACCGTCTCTTATTGAGCAAAAGGAGTAATTAAGCCGTTGTAATGAAAACCAACCGTCTCTTATTAAGCAAAAGGAGTAATTGAGGCTTTGTAATGAAAACCAACCGTCTCTTATTGAGCAAAAGGAGTAATTAAGCCGTTGTAATGAAAACCAACCGTCTCTTATTGAGCAAAAGGAGTGATTGAGCCGTTGTAATGAAAACCAACCGTCTCTTATTGAGCAAAAGGAGTGATTGAGCCGTTGTAATGAAAACCAACCGTCTCTTATTGAGCAAAAGGAGTAATTGAGGCTTTGTAATGAAAACCAACCGTCTCTTATTGAGCAAAAGGAGTAATTAAGCCGTTGTAATGAAAACCAACAGTCTCTTATTGAGCAAAAGGAGTGATTGAGCCGTTGTAATGAAAACCAACCGTCTCTTATTGAGCAAAAGGAGTAATTGAGGCTTTGTAATGAAAACCAACAGTCTCTTATTGAGCAAAAGGAGTGATTGAGCCGTTGTAATGAAAACCAACAGTCTCTTATTGAGCAAAAGGTGTAATTAAGCCGTTGTAATGAAAACCAACCGTCTCTTATTGAGCAAAAGGAGTGATTGAGCCGTTGTAATGAAAACCAACCGTCTCTTATTGAGCAAAAGGAGTAATTGAGGCTTTGTAATGAAAACCAACCGTCTCTTATTGAGCAAAAGGAGTAATTAAGCCGTTGTAATGAAAACCAACAGTCTCTTATTGAGCAAAAGGAGTGATTGAGCCGTTGTAATGAAAACCAACAGTCTCTTATTGAGCAAAAGGAGTAATTGAGGCTTTGTAATGAAAACCAACCGTCTCTTATTGAGCAAAAGGAGTAATTGAGGCTTTGTAATGAAAACCAACCGTATCTTATTGAGCAAAAGGAGTAATTGAGGCTTTGTAATGAAAACCAACAGTCTCTTATTGAGCAAAAGGAGTAATTGAGGCTTTGTAATGAAAACCAACCGTATCTTATTGAGCAAAAGGAGTAATTGAGGCTTTGTAATGAAAACCAACAGTCTCTTATTGAGCAAAGGGAGTAATTTAGGCTTTGTAATGAAAACCAACCGTCTCTTATTGAGCAAAAGGAGTAATTAAGCCGTTGTAATGAAAACCAACAGTCTCTTATTGAGCAAAAGGAGTGATTGAGCCGTTGTAATGAAAACCAACAGTCTCTTATTGAGCAAAAGGAGTAATTGAGGCTTTGTAATGAAAACCAACCGTCTCTTATTGAGCAAAAGGAGTAATTGAGGCTTTGTAATGAAAACCAACCGTATCTTATTGAGCAAAAGGAGTAATTGAGGCTTTGTAATGAAAACCAACAGTCTCTTATTGAGCAAAAGGAGTAATTGAGGCTTTGTAATGAAAACCAACCGTATCTTATTGAGCAAAAGGAGTAATTGAGGCTTTGTAATGAAAACCAACAGTCTCTTATTGAGCAAAGGGAGTAATTGAGGCTTTGTAATGAAAACCAACCGTCTCTTATTGAGCAAAAGGAGTAATTAAGCCGTTGTAATGAAAACCAACAGTCTTTTAATGAGCGAAAGGAGTAATTGACTCAAGAAATATCTTTCTACGTTTTACTGCAGAATATTTTCTAATTTTAATTCTAATTTGTTAAATCAGTGATTTTCGGAAGTGTCTTCTCGCAACATCAACTAAACATTTATGGCGCTTCTTCGGTGGCCCAGCATTAATCTTCATTAGCACTGTAGGTGGCCATAGACTAATGTTTTATAGTTAAAAGGATGGAATTTGATGATTTATCCCTCTTAGCTAACGCAAACGAAGTAATGTTTAAGTAAGTCATTTTATTTTTAATAAATTTATTTTTATTTTATTCATGAGCAAATTCTACTTTCCCGCTTCATATACATACTAATTTCGAATTCCATTAAAGATGGATAATAGTTTTAGAACAAAATCTTAAAAATTTTTATAATTTGGAGCAAATTTATTCTATTTAGTTTTATGCATATATATATATATTTTAACAAAAAGCTTCATTGTAAAGCACTACAGCGAGCTCGGACAATCACATCTTGCACCTTAAACATTGAACATATAAACAACTCAATGGTACTTGTTCAATCTAATCATATTTGTTAGGCTCTCATAATACACACAGATATTGTCATACTAATCTAAAGTAAATAAATGCTTTTATTTATTTTAAGATATATTTAATAAATAAGCTTGTTTAACTCTACACAGCGATATTACTCAGCCAGACCCCTTCCGAGCTAACTTTACACCTTTCTAATGCTAAACATTTAAACATAGTGATGGAATAAGTAAATTTAATTTGTTTAATTTGTAATCAGTTTAATTATTTAGAGACTGGATATTAAATTTAAGTTCGCGTCCAAGTGATATACGGTATATATATATATATATATATATATACATATACGACGTCTGTTCAAAAAATTCGCGGACTGGGGTCATAAAAAAAATGTACTTTATTTGGAAGTTACAAGTCTGGGTCTCCTTCAAAGTACTCTCCTCCCCAAAGCACACACTTATCCCAACGGTGTTTCCACTTGTTAAAACAGTCCTGGGACGATTCTTTTGTGATGGCGTTCAGCTCCTTCGTCGCATTTGCATTAATCTCCGAAATCGCTTCAAATCTTCTTCCTTTGAGGTTTTTTGAGTTTTGGGAATAAGAAAAAGTCACAAGGAGCAAGGTCAGGTGAGTAGGGGGGGGGGGAAGAACAGTAATCGATTGTTTGGCCAAAAACTCACGAGTTCTGAGTGCTGAGTGACTGGAGCGTTATCGTGATGGAAAAACCAGTTATCACTTCGCCACAGTTCTGGCCTTTTGCGTCGGACGGCGTCCCTCAGACGTTTCAGTACTTCAATGTAGGTAATCTGGTTGACTGTAGAGCCTTCAGGGAGGTACTAGTAGTGAACAACACCCTTAGCATCAAAAACAACTGTCAGTATCACCTTCATATTCGACCGAACTTGGCGAGCTTTTTTGGGTCTTGGGGACGTTTGACTCGCCCATTGGGATGATTGGACCTTCGTTTCAATGTAACCATACACCCATGATTCATCACCGGTTGTAATTCTTGACAAAAAGTTCTCATCTTCATTTGAACGATCAAGCAGTTCCCGACAAGCCTGGACGCGATTGGATTTTTGGTCGTCGGTCATCAGGCGTGGCACAAATTTCGCAGCGACCCAGTGCATCTTCAATTTCTCGGTCAAAATCTCGTAACAAGATCCAACTGATATCCCACACTCTTCGAAAAGCTCCCTAATGGTCAGACGTCGATTTTCGCGCACCAAGGTGTTGATTTTGTCAACTTGTGGGTCGTCAGTTGACGTTGAAGGACGTCCAGGACGCTCATCGTCATCAATCGACTGTCGGGCTTGAAACCTTCATGCCACTTGAAACATGCAGTACGCTTCATGGCAACATCGCCGTAGGCCGTGTTAAGCATGGCAAATGTTTCTGTTGCAGACTTCCCTAGTTTTACACAAAATTTCACAGCAAGCTGCTCCTTCAGGCTTTCCATTTTAAAATCCGACAAACAAAAAAAAACACTCTTTACTAAACTGCGTGTAACTCAACAGCAAATGAAGATATCTGCGACTGAAATACCGTGTTTTAATCAACTGATTTATACGAACATAGCTACACCAAGCGGATTCTCCTGAAACTAACTTGAGCCACGTAATTCAAACAGTCCGCGTAATTTTTTGAACAGACCTCATATATATTTTGGAATTCTGTTAGAAGGCTTGCGGGAGATAACGAGATCTAAAAATCTACTTTAAATTTTAAAAAACTACAATTCTACTAGGGTAATTCATAAAATAAGGTTCCTTATGCTGCTAAGAAAGAATGCGACGTGCTAGGAGAAATGTTGTAACACTGTGTTAATTATCAACTCCCCCTCTCTCTATCCCCTCCACTATCGCTCGCTACATTGCTCTGTGCCGGGCTCGTAGCCTTCGAAGTTGGAGCTCCCCATTGCTGTTACCGCCACTTGCGAAATTCGTGCAGTGATACGTTTTTTTTATGCAAAACTGATTTCACCTATTGACATTTATCGTCAGTTAATCGAAAGTTATGGGGAAAAGTGTCCATCTGTTCAACATGTTCGCAAATGGTGTAGAGAATTCAGTGAAGGCCGAAAATTCATAATAAAGACCGGAGCAGTAGGCCATCAGTTTCAGACGGAATTGTTGATAAAGTTGAAAGAATATAGCTTGACGATCGGAGGAGCACCACAATTTATAACATTTTAACCAATAAATTAGGCTATTACAAAGTGTGTGCGTGGTGGGTACCACAAATGCTTACAGAAAACCACAAGTGTCGAGTGTGCCCAGCAGTTTTTTCAACAATGTGAAGACAACAAAGATGAATTCTTGGATTCCATCGTTACAGGCGATGAAACATGGGCGCTTCACTTTACCCCCGAAACCAAGCAGCAATCACGGGAATGATGTCACTAAACTTCGCCGAAGCCGAAGAAGTTTAAACAAATACACTCTGCTGTGAAAGTCATGGCAACTGTCTTTTGGGACAGGAAGGGCCTGTTTTAATCGACTTTTTGTCTCATGGAACAACAGTTAACTCCAACAGATAGTGCGACACATTAAGAAAACTGAGACTTGCGATCCAGAAACGCTGAAGAGGAAGATTGTCCAATGGTGTGAGGCTTATCTACGACAACGCTCGACCTCATGTCTCACATCAAACTCAAGAACTGCTGACAGATTTTGGCTGGAGTGTTTTGCACCTACCGCCCCCCTACAGCCCGGACCTAGCCCCAAGTGATTATCATTTATTCCCAAAATTAAAGGAACGCTTGTTTGGCTTACCCTTCAGTACCGAATATAAAGTCAAGGAAGAGGTTACTCGATTCCTCAAAGGTTTGGCGGCAGAATTCTATAACATGGGGATAGAAAAGTTGGAGCATTGTTTTCTAAAGTGTTTGGACAGAAACTGTGATTATATGGAAAAACAGCGTAAGTTTTAAGCTTTAAAATGATGTATTACATTAAGAACAAAAATAAAGCTATGTTTAAACATTATGGGAACCTTATGTTATGAATAACCTCGTACAAAGAAAGGCTGGTTTTATCACTTCTCTCATGGATAGGTAGTCCATTCTAGGCGCCATGGCCTATAGAAGGTACGTATAAGTAAAATTTTATAAGCTGGCACATGGGGGCTTTGGGCCTTAGCGAAAGGTCGAGGACGAGAAGAGGGTGAACGTACTCACAGGTCATTTTCAAAAACATCGACTCTTGGACTCGGTGACTCAAAGGGTTCACTCATTACTGTGTTACTTGTTGTTGTTGCTGTCGTGTGACAAGTGCAATAAAAACAATAAAAAAAAGAAAAAAAGTGTTCAGAGAAAGACAGAGAGAGCACAGTTACACGGGTCCAAAGGCGTGAAGCACTGCACTGGCCAAATCTGCAGCTTTGTCCGTATAAAGGGTCTCCCTAGAACATAGAAATAGTGCTGCAATGATGGACGGGCAGTTGAAGAGATGATCGGGATCAAGCTGTATCCCTGGGCAGTGCCTACATTCAGGGAATGTTCTTGATCCATCAGGCAAGATTTTCATGTCTTTGAGGTGCATTGTCCTCAGTCTGGCAATTACTGTGTTACTTATTAATGTATAGTAAAAATAGCAACAAATGTATATAGGGCGTTCACAGAAGCGTGCTGATAGTATTGTCTAGGGTTTGGGACTGGTAGGCCGCGATTTATGGCCCCTATGAGTGATGACGACAGTGCCTGATGTTTTATAGACGACGAATACACAATTTCTACCTAAGAGCCAAGTGCCAGCTTATAAAATTTGACCTATGCCTTGATAGGCCGTGGCGCCTAACGTACATTGAAGTATTCATGAACGTCGTACACGCTTTATTAGCTGTTTTCAGTTTTTACTTTCAGAAGGAATCTATCCTGGAATTATTATATTTGAATTTATTAACGAGAGATTGAAATAAATATAAAACTTGTTACAAAACTAGCCAATTGAAAATAACTTTAAACATATAATACATTAAAATACTTTATAATATTTTAGCCTATAAAAGAATTATATACATTAAATCTCAAGCCATTAAAGATTTTATTCTAAATGTACTCGTATTTATAGACAATACAATAGCCCATAAAGACTAAATATTGGTAAATATTGCGCGCTGTTAACGAGGTTTTTTGATTGTTTTATTTTATTCAACATTGGCTATTAATTTTGTGTGTAGAAGACGAATATCAATTTTATTTTTCGCGGAAAACACGCTAAAGTTAGGTTAGATTAGGTATTGTTATTTTACTACTAAATGAAAAGGTAAATATTTACATTTGGAAAACTAATTAGACGTCTGCTACCGAGGAGTTATAACTTTTGTTAGGTGACATTACGGTGATCTCTATTCTCACTTTACATGTGTAGATTTATTTTATAGTAATATTGTCTAAAATTACTACAAAATCTATCCTAACTGTATCTTCATAGGTATATTTGATTATAGGTACATAGTAATGTTGTATAAAATTACAACAAAATCCATCCCAACTGGATACTTTATAAATATATTTTAATATAGGTGTAGGCCTACGTCTTACGATTAATCGTTGATAATTCGCGCCCAAAAAAGTAGTCCTAACTAAAATGTGATGAAAAATTAACCTTTCGACGCTTCCCTCGGAAAATAAAGTTGATATTCGTATTCTACATACAAAAATGATTTAGTACAATAAAAAAAACAAACAAAAATCTTATTAAACCCATAAACGTTAATTCGTTCCGTATATTTCACTTATACTATCACCCTTCTACTGGGCAAACATTCTATTTAATCCTTTATTATAGTCCTGACTATTATAATGTCAGTGTGTTTTCAATTTGGTGATATATTTTGTAGTTTTCATAAATGCTGGTAACTAATTACGATTTGAAAAGCACAAATTTTGTAACAAATTTAGCAAACTATGAGTAGCCTATAGGCAAGAAATCTTTTTGCAAAGGTTTGCTAATTTAATACATAGCAATTGTTGCCGGAAAAAATTGGCAGTTGAAAATGTCACTTTTACTCTAAACTAAACAAAATTTAAACATACATAAATTAGAGCATAAAATTTCCATATCCTTGTAGAAAGGGAAGATAGGTTTGAGTTTTTGCTTTTACTTAAAATGTATTAAATCGGACAATGTGCTTTTACAATACGGTAGGGTAACTTAAAGGCTACCATTTATTTAAAAAATGTTAAGTTTCTGTAAACAAAATTTTAAAAGAAGGAACGCTAAACACATGAAACCAAATTTTCAATATTTTTTAATCATAATTCGATAATTTTTATTTGCAAAATATTCAACTATTACTTCTTGAAAAACAAGTTTAATTAATTTTTTTAAAATCTGTTCCAATTAATCAATTTTTCTGTAAAACAAGTAATATTAAACAAACTTTAATAGTAAGCTTCTACTGAGGACAAGGAAGAAATCTGGTTATTTTTTCGTTACCCAATTTATGATATGCGTGGTAATTATGGCAACAGTTTAAGCTTATACAATGGAGGTTTCGACGACAACCAGACAGGGGAAAAATTCATATAGGCCTACATCAATATATTTCTAGGTATTGGAAGGATGGCGCACTGCCAAGGCGCGCTGTATTTCGAACATGAAGATTCTCAGTTCGATTCCTGTTGGACCCCACAAATTTTATAATTTAAATATTGAATAAATATTTGAAAAAAACTGTATTAACATCAATTGTCATCCACTTTAGGTTTAAAAAATGTATTTTAACGTGACTGGATGAATACAAATGTATTGTATTAACGATTGAAAATGTGTACAAGTTATACAGGTATACAGATATCAAGAGAGTGTGAGCTAGTAGAAGGAATTTAATAAGAAGGCTGTGAGACGAAAATATTGGCTTTAAGAAGTAGAATTTGTGCGGCCTCATTAGTGGTAAGAGTATTTACCTATGAATATCAAATAAATGAATCACCCAAAGTTAGAACTCTCATAAAACTATCTAGTCAAACGGGATTTTTAAAATTACTTCCAAAGTCATAAAAATGTAAAGCCACAGGAATGCAAACGATTACAGGCAGATAAACAAATAGGAAACTTTCTCTTTTAAAAAATTGAATGATGAAAGAAATGCGAATATCTTGTTGACGGTTCGCGTTTGTGTTGCCTGTCCAAGCACAGCTGCTTCAAAAATAACAACTGAATGTTTTATTTTTATTTCAAATTGTTACTTATACTTTTTAAAGTTATGACTTTTGTGTTAATTAAGGCCCTAATTTTATATTTTAAAAGTTGTTTTACCCAGCGGCGCACCCAGAATTTCGATAAGGGGGGGGCAGACACACCAACAACAAGGGGTCATCAACTCGGTTGTAACATCCCCCCAAATCAGTTGTTACTTTAATGCATACTAAGTTTTACTTTAGGGCACAAATTCAACCACTGTGTATTTTTAAGGGATATTCCTGAAGCTTTTAACTATTGATGCATTTGAATATTAAAATTTTAATTTTCTAACTAACTAATGCTCCTAAATACTTCAGGCACAAATAAAACTAAAAATGTATTAATAACACTTATTTATTGGTCAATCTTAATAGTTAGATTTACACACGGCTCACTATATGTTTTCCAATGAATGATGACGTGAGAATTTTTTTTTATAAGGATGTACAAGAGGGGCAAGGACCCCTTGACCCCTTACCTTGGAGCGCCGCTGGTTTTACGTAGGTACAGGCATAAAAATATTAGAAAGTTTAATGAAAGATTAATCTTTATATATAGGATAATTTATTCATTTTTATGCACGAAATTATCCAAATTATATTGTTGTATAGACAACTAGGTGTTACAATTTATAAGCAATGTTTGCTAGAAGTAAAGAAATAGGTTATGTAGAAGATAACGTAATCAAAATCATTTTTAATGGCTAATTTATAAATTTTTATAATTGCAAGAAAACTAGAACATTTGTCAAGAACACATTTTTATGTACGAGTGGCGTAAATATTTTGCATTATAAAAATAAGGTTGTACACCAAGATGAATTCATGTTTTCAATAAATAAGGTAACTCAATAAACCTTTATACATAAAATAAAATCGATAAACAAACTAGAAAAAAGGAAGGTGTTAGACATTTTTCTAACACATTTCTAATTACGCAATATTTGTTTCTGTAAGCGATAAAGGAGATATAAAACTCGATACACAAAAGTAAAGTATTTAATCTACAAATTTTCTTAAAACCGTAAAGATAAACAGATATCTCATTCTTTTCTCCGAATATTCTACCAATTTCTGGAGTTCAGTATGCATCCGCTAGATAGCGTTGGACACGGAGATCCTTCGCGCATGCGCCGACCATAGTTGATAGTTCAACGCCGCGCCGGTCAAGCAAGGAAGCACTTGCATTACATGTGCTTAGTTCTGTTGTTGACAGTCCAGTTTGGAAAAAAGTTATATAACCAATTCAGTTAACAAATAAGTGATAAGAAGAGATAAATATAATCTGGGAAGTGGCAAGTGTTGTGTAATATTGTAGTTATCAATCGTGTAAAAGCTTGGCTAAATAAGACACAATGAAAATCAAGGTTATAAGGTGTGCAGTGGTGGCAATGGTGAAGGTTATATAGCTAATCTGTTGTTAGGTCTCAGTGTAGTGTTGTGCGGGTGTGCGTCGAGTTACCTTTGGATGCGTTCCTATCATACGTTACTGACACGGGCAACGGTTCGTCTATGCGCCTGTGTTTTGACTCGCTGTGCTTCGCGTCCGACCGTCTTCCTGAGGACGGCGACGACGATAACCACCAGCAAGTCGTTGTTACCAACGGCAAGGTGATTACCTCAGAAGGTAAATACTTCCAATTCCTATCTGACCTGTTATTTTTTTAGTACAACAAACTAATCTTTAAAAGGTCATCTATACATTGTGTAAATATATAATTTTCCATTTTTTTTTTAAATAGTTGTACCTACATAGTCTTTTTCTGTAAACGAACTCTCAGTTTATTATGTACATTCGGTACATTTTGGCTTACCAAGCTTGATATTTAGATATGTTAGTAATGGTGTCAGTTTCGAGAAGTATGTTATTTCAAACGACTATATATATATATATACTAAATCAAACGATTATTTTTATCAATATTTTTAAAAAGTTATCTCAAGTAGAATATTTAACGTAATTACTTCAAGCAAACAATATATTGAGTGTTTTTGCGTTTAAATTTGATAAACCGTGTGACGTGTTTTATTCTTGTTCGAAATAGTTGTGTAGTTTCGAATTAGTTAACTTCTCCAAGTATACTAGTTCCGAATATTCTATTATTGTACAACTTTTAACAAACAGTAGAACCCTAGGTACGCTTAAAGTAACTTGTTTAGATTGAGTGAAACTAACATTATTTGAGAATTTAAATAGAAAACAACTTTTATTCTTAAATTTCATTCTGCAGTAGGAGTAATCTTTAAATGTAAAAGCTCTCGAAATCTTGTTGCTGTTCATGACGAGCTGGTTGGTAATTACTTATTACATTTTTGCTATTATTTGCTAAATACTAAAGTCTTTAGTTAACAAAAAGTCTGGTCGCAAGTAATAGCAAAAGTGTAACAAGTAAAAAGTCTATTTTCTTCGGTATCCAAAACCTTACCTTTATTATTCAACATACAACCAAAACATGTCAAACATGTAAATAAGGAGGCACAGTGAATTTCCTAAAAGGACAAAATAGAGTAAACTGTTGACGAGCCTTAAGTATTCGAAACCCTTAAACAATTCAGTTTGACTGAGATCGGAAGTAGATGGTATAAACCGGTTTTTACAAACTCATTTAAAGTTTTTTCAGAACATTAGATTACTAGGCGAGTATTGTTGACGTCTTTGTCCACAGTAGAAAGAGATTTTCCTTTTATTATGCATTCCTAGCTGAAAAGGTTGAAGGTTAAACTGTTTGCATATACACTTTTTTATTTGTGTAAAAAGGTCCCATAAAGTGTCATGAAAGCGACTTGGCTTCAGCATGAATCAATGAGTTGTAACTGTCATCAATTTAGAAAACCAAGTTTTATATTGCATTTCGTGACGTTATTTTTGAAACCAAACTTTCCCCGAAGTTATTTTTTGGTTGGGTTTTTATCAAACGTGGATTATTAAAACAAGTTAAATTCAAGAATAATGATTTTAAATGAGTTAAAAAAGTAGTTGAGTTAAAAAAATATGTGTCACCGTTATTTCAGTCAATGGATGTTTCCTAATTTGTTTTTTGCTTCTGGCTATAATTTTAACGTGTTATCTTATATACACATAGTCTATATGAAGAGTTAAATCCTTACATTAAATAAGCTTACTACTTGATATTGTCTATGGCGTTCAGTGAATCTTTAGAAATGAAACTATAACCTAAACGACTTTCTCGATCTTAATATAAAAATTTTAAATACACCTACCTAGTCCTGTTTTTTTACTGCAGTAGGCCTAGGAATTAACCTAATACAGTATACAACAATATTTGTAGGCCCCTATGTATAAACAATATGAAAGATTTCTAGGTAAACTTTTGTCAATAGCCACCACTTTCCAGCTATTTACTTTCAAGCTTAACGTATGTTCCTTAAAAATAAATTCTAAACGATAATAAGGTTATTTTAAATGTCACAGGTTTGAAAAAAATAGGCTACAAATGTAACCTAATCGCACTAATACACATTAAACTGCATAAAGTGAATATTTCGCCATAAAACAAAATAATATTTGAAAATACAATAAGTATTTTACAATGAAGCAACATACCCTACTATCATTTAGAATAGATTTGGTTATAAAAAATGATCTCTTTGTTAATAGATCTCTTTGTTGAATAGAGGAAGCGGATACTTGATATTAAACCAATTTCTTTTTTTTACAACCTAACCAGTCCTAACCTTATATGTTATAGTAATTGAATACGACAATTACCTAGAAATGAAGATTGTAAGGTTAAAATGCAAGTCACCAATAAATATAATGCCAATTTTGCAATGTTATGCCTTCTGTATCGACTAAAATGTCAATTGTCAACAATCGGGTTTACAAGGGACATGGTGCAGGCCAACTATTAACTCGTGTACTTAACGTTAGTTTTTTCGGTGTTAGCAAAACTAATTATTTAGTAACTAAAACTATCCTAACCGGTTACTTTGTAACTATTTTTTAATATAGCTCTATAGTAGTGAAGTGTAAAATAGTGCGGTAATTGTTGAAGTATTCCGTAAAGGAGCGCCTATGTAAAGTGAGGTTATGTTTGTATGCAGTTATTTAACGTAAGTTTTAAACACTATTTACTATTTGTTTAAACATATTGTTTGAATAGCTTTAATATTCTTTAGAATGTATTTTTATGTAAAAATAGGCCTATGTGACATGAAAATAATCAAAGGTTATTGTTAAACTTTTACTGAATACTAACAATTTTTTTATTTAACGAAGTTTAGCCTAATTCTAGAAATTTCTGACTTGAAAAAGTAAATTACAAAGTATATCAGAAAATCTCTGATGGCGTTTATTGGATCAGAGTTTGGGAATTTTTCAGTTTATAAATGGACTATATTATTTATTGGGCGTTTTAAAGAAACAAAATCGAGGTTTATAGGAAAAATGAAACGAATTAAATTTAAGACAATTAAATAACGGAGTTGTTACAGTCACATATTTGGAAAGAAATTGGAGAACATTGCAAGGCCCTATTTTTAATCTTTATAGTTTTCTTGTGACTCGAATTTATTTTATATAAATAGAATTATTCTTGTCGTTTTTACACACATTCAATAGAATCAAATCATAAGGGTGAATAGGGGGACGGTATTTATTTCCCTTTCCCACGTATTCGATTTTAGCAAAAACATTTATACCGGGCGTTGTAAAAAGTTATCAGGAATACGAAAAAATTATTAAAAACTTTCGCTTACGCAGTAGTAGTAACAGGGAAAATACCTCGAAATGTAATTATTCTTTCTAGTAACTCCTAAAGTCTAGCAACTTTAATACCGTACTTCAATTCAACACTGCTTTACGGGGTATGTTCTATCGTTTCTAAGCCAAAGTTGGAATAGAAACAAAGGATTGTAATATTTTATGATTTGTGCGTGGAATAGGGCGGTGTTTGTTTCGTCCTTTAGAGTAATTTTGCGACTTATTATCGCAAAAAAATAAGATTATTTGTTTGCGAGTTTATAATTCTATAATATTTGTATGACGAGTGAAAATTAGTGCTAACTTTGCTTTGTTAAAGTTGATTTGTTTTTAATTAGTAAATTTTTGGGAGTCAACAGTAAATTTCATTACAATTCGAGGCATTTTGTGATTACGTTCAAAAATATAGCAAAAACGTTAAATTAGTAAAGTTGTACGTGTGCTAATTTCAATTTTCTAAAATTTTTAATTTTTGATGCGTGAGCAAAAGTTTTTATTATTTTCTTTATTGTATTCCTGATAACTTTCTGCATCGCTCGCTATAAATGCTTTTGCTAAAATCGATTACGTGGGAACGGAGAATAATTACCAAAGAGGTGACCTAATTAAAACTGGGTAGACTATTAAATTCAAATAAAATTACATCAAAGCTTCAAAATAAAAAACGACTAATAGTTAAATTGGTTCGCCAATAATTCAGCTTTCGAAGTCCGTTTGTTAATGGAAGAACATATATAGAGCCGTCGTACAATACGTTTAAGCGTCACGGCTGTGGTAATCGAAGAAACGCTTAGGATTTAAACAGCTGCATTATGTAATTGGCGTTTACAATAGTAATCCACATTATTGTGTTGATAAGTGCCACATTTTATCATTACTGTAACAATATTGTACTTTGTACCTATAAATCACTTAATGATAAATGCGTAGATTATAAATACATAGCCTATAATAATTGAAATCACCATTTTGAAAATTCATAAAATTCAAGGGGTTACCTAAAACATTATTTAGCATAAGTGAAAACAAAAATGCCAGGATATTGCAAAACCATTGAAAACAGTTGAGCCCATTTTTTTTGTGGAAATAAAATACTAAATTTGTAAAATCATTTGTAAACTGTTCAATTTAAACTTTGTGTTACTGTATGTAGTTATTAGAAGTTGTAATACTTACTCTATACGTCGCTGTAAACATGACGTGGGTTTGTTTATATATTTTAGACTTTGATATGGTTCTTTCAAAATCAAGTTTAGCACTAGAAGTCAAAGTATATGAACATATAAATATTTGTCATATATACTGTTAATTATGGGTCTAAAACTACCGCTGAAGGAAAAATATTTGCTGCTTTAAAAGAAGACGTGTAATTGATAATAATAGCCGAGTAAATACAATAGTTGGGTAGGGTGAAAATAAGACATAAAAATCCCACTCCTGGAAGATAAGAAAGGTTGGACCTAATGTGTGTATGTAGAAATGATTAAGAATGGTGTCTAACGTATTTCCTCAACAAAATTTGTGAGTGAAAGTGTGTGCGTTTTGTGATATGTTATGCCTATATTCTTGGATAGTGTGAGTTTTTAAGTTTCAGGTTTCTTACGAGATTCTCTGAGGAGCATTTTTCACTCTATTTCGTTTTGTAATTTATTCATATTAAATTGTTTCCTGAGATTTCAACTTCGTCACCTCTTATATTTCGCACGATTTTTATTTGACGACTTCTGAACGTTCTGCCGTCTTCGCTTTAGTTCTGAATGTTTGGGCTATTCGTTGCCATGTTTGTAGAACAATTGAAATGGGGGAAGCATATAAAGGCCTGTGATACGTTGAACCTTTGCTGCTTGCTATGATAACCCTTTGCTACCTTGCTATGTTGAACCTTTGCTGCCTCTTTTCTGCCTGTGCTATGTTGAACCTTTTCTGCCTTGCTATGTTGAACCTTTGCTGCCTTGCTATGTTGAACCTTTGCTGCCTTGCTATGTTGAACCTTTGCTGCCTTGCTATGTTGAACCTTTGCTGCCTCTTTTCTGCCTGTGCTATGTTGAACCTTTGCTGCCTTGATATGTTGAACCTTTGCTGCCTCTTTTCTGCCTGTGCTATGTTGAACCTTTGCTGCCTTGCTATGTTGAACCTTTTCTGCCTGTGCTATGTTGAACCTTTGCTGCCTTGCTATGTTGAACCTTTGCTGCCTTGCTATTTTGAACCTTTGCTGCCTTGCTATGTTGAACCTTTGCTGCCTTGCTATGTTGAACCTTTGCTGCCTTGCTATGTTGAACTAACACTAATTGCCAGATAAGAACGATGCATTATTGAATCGATTGATAATGCAATAGTTTATATTTTTCTATCATTAGGAAAGCAAAACAAATTATAATTTAAATTCCGAATAAAATAATTTGAATATTAATGACTAATTTGAAATAAACATACTATTTTAAGAGTTCTGACATCTTCATTCTTTATCAATTAGGTAGTATTCTATTTCTGGATTTTTAATCACTGCCGCTATTTTTATCATCCCTTCTGGTGTTTCTACTATTTAAACTAAGCTATTTGATATTTATTTGTTTCATCGTTCCAGCGCTGCGTTAAAAAAATAACTACAGTGTGTGTGTGTGTGTGTGTGTGTGTGTGTGTGTGTGTGTGTGTGTGTGTGTGTATGTGTGTGTGTGTGTATGTGTGTGTATGTGTGTGTGTGTGTGTGTATGTGTGTGTATGTGTGTGTGTGTGTGTGTGTGTGTGTGTGTATGTGAGCAATTTAGCTTTCCCAAGAAGTTCCAAACATTTGGAAACAAGATATTTTTAATTACTCATTTTAACTGTGCAAAAATTAAAGTAAATGTTTCGCAATTGCCATGAAAGTGCAGATTTTATTTCGCACACCTTGGTAACGGTTTACGAACGATGGTGAATTGGGACCCCGGCATAGTTACTATGTGTGAGGCGGGCAACCTGCTACAAAAACTTTGTCTCGGGTTGAAAGTTATGCGGTAAAGATGACTAGAACAGCACATTGGGGGAGTGGAGTACATTGTAATATATGCATTCTTAAGCTGGATGAAAGTTCTCTTTTGTGAAAGCGACTGTCAATCAATTTCATAAGCAATGGAATTACTCAACCCAATTTCGAAATTGTCTCATATTTTGGTGAAATTATTTTGATATATAGTATCCTTAATGTGGCAGTGACAAGAACTATATCAGCGTCAAGTAAATACGAAATTAATAGGGGTTGGTTAAAGTATTGCTAGTAACGGAATTGAGTAGCCATTTAGGTTATTGTAGCATTGGTCACAGTAATTATTCTCTAAAACTAAAATAAAATATTGTGTAAAGGAGCAATAGTGGATAGTTTATATTTACATTGTACAGTTCTTACTTAAGCAACGAGATACAAAAGTCTTTTGTTATTTACTCTCTTGAATCTGATTTTTATTCCAATACTGGACTGACCTCCATTTGGTTTTACATCGATCTTGCTCACCCAAGTTTGTTCGGCGATTCATCCTGCAATAGGAACTGTCTTCCCTTTTCCCAATCGCTAGATACATTCCCTTGGTAATCCCCGTTACGCCAAACACTTTGAGTGAACGTCAAGGTCAGCATAAAAAAGAGATATCTGAGGGACAGCTGGATGAACATTGTTAACAGTAGAATATAAGAGTACTTTAGCGAAAGAATCCAAACGAATAAATGCCAGCGTACACAGTCGTAGTTGCATTCTCACTACTAATTCATGAAACCATACAAGCTTCAATTTCATTGCTAAAAAGCTCTGTTTATTTTTCTCTACTTTATACAAAAAAATTACTAGGCCTAGTAATTAAATTGTAATAGAAGTTTTAAAGGAAAGTACCAGGCACCAGTCAGGTGTAAAAATGACATAAATATGCCTTTAATATTAACGATGTAATATTGCTAGGTGTAAAAACGTATAGGCAGGTTATCAATAAGCTTGTCTTGAGAGATAGATTTATGGCTTTAATTACAGCATTCTAGCCGTTATTGTGGTGCGCCGAGTGAACGAAGCTATGATAAATGGACGCAAACTACACCTCACTTCAGAAACCTTGAAACGACCTTCAGTCATGGCGAAGGAATAGCCTAGTATAGCATATAGCCTTAAAGAATGTATCGCAGTGGGTGGTTTCGGATTAGGCCGTAACGATTGCAGTTAAGAAATCTAGTAAACTATTTAACTGTAATGATTGGTCTTTCTTAAAATATTTGTTTTATTATCCATTAAGTTATTCATAGAAAGAGTCTCTGAGTGTTTCACAACTTATGCCCACGTTCTGTTGTTTGGATGTGTAGGTTGGATTTCATTAGTGGCACGAGGAAGGTAATGCTTTACAGTAGACATCTATAATTTATTTTACAGTATATACAAAAATTGAAACAACCTTATAGATAGCGTCCGTTAGTAGTGGATATTAATAATCAGGAATGATTCTTGGACAGTTGGTTTTTATTTGTTATTAAAGAAAGAAGCACAAAAAACCCTTTATATTCTTTTAAGGTTGTGAGAGACAACAGTTGGATACTGTTACGGTCAGGGTTTGCTCAAGAAGTTAGTAGAAGATAGAACATTCTGGCTCGCATCCAGAGAGGCAAGTCTGAAGAAGATCCGTGGTCGGACGGTCGCTACCAGCTATTTCCTTTCAAAATAGTTAGGCTCAGGGTTTGCTAAAGCAGCCTCTACACATGGAAACGCATGGTTCATTTGTGGATGTAGCAGAAGAAAGTTCGTAACGAACCGTGTCTTCTGCGTTCGTCGGTCGGGAAATCTTTGTTCGGTTTGCCGTTGGAGCGCTCCAAGATCTTTTGTGTGAAGAAAGATCAATGTCCTGTTCGTCATGATAGTGTTTTCTCATATCGATTTTCTCATGACAGTATCTTTCTTACCTATAAGAGGTGTCATAAGTTCCAGCAAATACTGAAATGCAACTTAGGCAATTTTCAAGTAATTCGTAAAGTCCTTCTTACTATTTTCTTCTAGGTGATTAAAAATTACCAAGTAAAACAATTTTTCACATTCACACAACCACTGTTGCTAGACCTTTTCTTTTTTCTGTTTTCAAAAAACACCACACTCGTCTAAAATACCCACAGTGTTGCACACTTTGAACAGCTCATCTTCTTGCCGCATAGAAATGACAGACCAATGATGGTTGCCCCTCCCACTTGTGTGTGGAAAAAAACACTTGATCCAGCTAACCGAGATCAGCGAACCATGTTCCTATGTGTCAAAGCCGCTTAATGAATGTCAGTAGAAAATGTGGTTCGCACTCCCAGAGTCGCTGTTGTGAAGAAGAGCCGGGGTTTAAGGTTCGCTATCAGCTACTATTTGCTTTGAAAATAATTGATGATTTCCCATTTTAACAAAAAATTAATTTAAATTGTAATTAGGGGAACTAAGAGCTTTCATAAGTTGTTAAATAATCATCATTAAAATCATGAGAAACCTGAATATTTTCAACTCTTGATAAAATCATCGAATGCTTTAGATCTCGAGTCAAACACCAAGGCCCATTGAAGTATAATTGAATATAATGAACGTCTTTTGAAGCAGAAATTACAAGAACTAGATACAACGATGATAAAGTGCTCCGTGTGTGAGCACTTTGCTTTGTTCCAATCCATAATTAAAAGACAAAATAATGAACATGATCCAAAGACAAAAGGATAATGTTGAGGTAGAAAACCCGGAATCTCCGGATTATTTGGGCATTTATCTATCGGTGGACGAAGGTGGATTCTGCGGATAAACCAATGTCCAAGGATATTCCAAACTTCACCCAACAATCACAGTGGGGGCTTAATGTCGTGACTGAACAAATGTGCAGATTATTCTAGCGTTCATCTACTACTCTGTTTTTAACAAATGCATAATATTGAATATGACAAATGGAAAATTTTCTAGTTATTCTATGTTCATCCATAGATGCAGTTGTAGCGGTTTGCACGATGTCGCGGCTGAACAAATCTGAAGGTAATTCGGTGTTTTTCTAGCGGTATGGGTTTAACGGATGCGCAATATCACGGAATAATACATCTTGAAATTACTCCGTTGTTCACCCTACAGTCTACTTATAGGTGATGTTTAATGTTGCTGATAACAAGCCGTGTCGGACAATATTGCAGATGGCATCCACCGGTCTAGTTATAGGTGACATATAAATAGTTTGATGATCATTACCCAGTGACTAATGTCTATAAAGACAGAAGCCTAAAAGAATGCTATAGATAGTAGCTTTTCAATAATTCCAATAGAGCTTCATGTTTATCGCTACACAGTTATCGTTTTGACATGCTAGAGATAACAAAATATAATTAATACTTTTGTTATAGATGTAGTTCTACTTATGTATGCTTTAAATATAAACAATGTTGAGAGATATTATTATTGATACAAAAAAATCAAGTTAGTTTAAACAAATGTTTTCCCTCCGTTTAATTATACCAAACCACCTACCTCTTAGGAGCTACTATCCACTTACCTGATAGGAGCTACTATCCACATACCTTATATGGGCTACTAACCTAATACCTTTTAGGAGCTACTATCCACAAACCTTTTAGAGGCTACTAACTACCTTCCTTTTAGGAGCTATTATCCACATACCTTTTAGGGGCTACAAACTACCTACCTTTTAGGAGCTACTATCCACTTACCTTATATAGGCTACTAACCTAATACCTTTTAGGAGCTACTATCCACATACCTTTTAGGGGCTACAAACTACCTACCTTTTAGGAGCTACTATCCACTTACCTTATATAGCCTACTAACCTAATACCTTTTAGGAGCTACTATCCACATACCTTTTAGGGGCTACAAACTACCTACCTTTTAGGAGCTACTATCCACTTACCTGATAGGAGCTACTATCCACATACCTTATAGGGGCTACTAACCACCTAGCTTATAGGACCTACTAACCACTTACCTTTTAGGAGCTACTATCCGACTACCATATAGGAGCTACTATCCACTTACTTTATAAGGGCTACAATCCACCTACTTTATAGGAGCTATTAACTATCTATTTTGTAGGAGCTACTATCCACTTACCTGATATCAGCTACTATTCACTTACCTTATAGGAGCTACTATCCACATACCTTATAGGAGCTACAATCCGCCTACGTTATATCAGCTACTATCCACTTACCTCATAGGAACTACTATCTGCTTTCCTTATAGGAGCTACAATCCGCCTGTCTTATAGCAGCTACTATCGTCTTACCTTATAGGAGCTATCTACAATCCGCCTAACTTATAGGAGCTACTATCCTCTTACCTTGTAGGAGCTACTACCCGGCTACCTTTTAGAATCTACTATCCCCCCCCCCCCCAACTTATAGGAGCCACTAACCACTTACCTTATAGGAGCTACTAACCACTTACCTTATAGATAGGAGCTACTATCCGCCTACCTTGTAGGAGCTACTAATCATCTACCTTGTATCAGCTACTAATCACCTACTTTATAGGAGCTGCTATCCGCCTACCTTGTATGAGCTACTTCCCCCCCCCCCAACTTCTAGGAGCTACTAACCACTTACCTTATAGATAGGAGCTACTATCCCCCCAACTTATAGGAGCTACTAACCACTTTCCTTATAGATAGGAGCTACTATCCCCCCAACTTATAGGAGCTACTAACTACTTTCCTTATAGATAGGAGCTACTATCCTCCCAACTTACAGGAGCTACTAACCACTTACCTTATAGATAGGAGCTACTATCCTCCCAACTTATAGGAGCTACTAACTACTTTCCTTATAGATAGGAGCTACTATCCTCCCAACTTATAGGAGCTACTAACCACTTACCTTATAGATAGGAGCTACTATCCTCCCAACTTATAGGAGCTACTAACTACTTTCCTTATAGATAGGAGCTACTATCCGCCTACCTTGTAGGAGCTACAATCCGCCTACTTTATAGGATTTACTATCCACCTACCTGATGGGAAAGAATCGGGGGGAGGGATCACGTTTGAAAGACATTTTTAATTTGTTTACGTAGCACTATTAAGAATACATGTGTATTTACTCACAGTATTGTAGCAGGCTTTGTATTGGGCCAATGTCTTTAGCGTGACTAGTATACAGTAAAGTGGAAGAAATGAATAGTACGGATGCCCCTCGTTATAATATTAAGTTAGATAAAGTGATCGTTTTGAATAAATTTTTTACTTTTTAGACTGATCATATTTTTACTTCGCAAGCCTATTTATCATTAGTTAGGTAGTGAACCAAATACTTAACGGTGTTTCTAAGAACTAGGAAGTTAACCTGTTAATAGATGGTCCAAGCGTACAGTTACAGGTCATACACACTATCCGGAAATATTCAGTCTGCTTAGGTAGTAGGAAGAAAATATTAGGTCCACTTGTAAAATGTTTGTAGCCTCATTTCAAAATGGTTTTCAAGCGCAGATTCAAAATCTGTTACACGCACTTAACCTAAATTAATGGAGTGTGTTTGTTGTCAATATGTTCTAATCAGTTGGCACAATTAGGCGTACAGTTTTAAGTAGATAGTCTGTGTGTCGGTTTGGTGTTGTAGGAGTTTTCCTCAAAGAAATAATTTTACTTGACAATTATAGTCACGCACAATTCAATATTGGTTTGCCTAACTCTTAGTCTGTAACATCTACTTTTCTGCTTAGAAAAAAATTTATAAAATATGTTTTTCTTGCTGTTATTGCGTTAGTAATTAATTAAGTTTTAAAACAATAGATACGATTCGTTACATTTAATGACAACTTACGGATTCGGAGGAACGATGAATCTGAAAAGAACGGCCTTGAAAATGTTTCCTTCATTTCTTTAAGGCTTTCAGTGAATGTGAGTTATATGAAAAAAAAACAGTCAGTCTTCTTCTAAATAGGCATTAGTCTGCCGGTTTTTCAATGTGCTTTGAGTAAATTGTTCTGCTGTTTTCGTGGTCGTCCCATTGGTCATCTTTCTATTGGCGAGCAGTCTCTCACTGTTTTTACGACTCTATCTTCAGTAATTCTGCTTACATGGTCCTTTCACTCCTGTCTTCTTTTCGACACTCATTCGTTTATGTTTTCCACCTCGCATTTTCTTCCTATGTCTGTGCTTCTAGCTCTGTGCCTCAGTGTTTATCATCAATTCTTCGAAGCATTTTCATTTCTGTTGTAAGGATATACAATTTTATGATATAGGATGTAAGATAAAATCATGGCTCACCTGTTCAGTGTAGCATAACTACTCTCTGACGAACCTTAGGGAGGTGTTACACCTCAGTGCTGAAGGAAGGACAAGGCCTTCCATAAGAGGATTCAGTAGATATATAATACTCTGGTACTGGGAGTAGAGAAATGGTACTGGGAGGCAGAATGGCTTACTTCACTACATCTACTTTCCACCGATGTCATAGAGAGATGGTTACTTGCTACCTGGACTTTGTGTGTGGAAAATCAGAACACGAATGTCATAGTTTACAATGAAAACATACTGTATTTTTTCCTACAGCTGTTGAGCGTGAATGCGCTAACGGTTTTGTAACAACTGTATTCATTTTCCTATTTCTTGTTAAGGGTTTTATTGTTTATATTGCTACCGTGTTTTGTCTTTATTATTACGTTAGCCTTAGGTAATTGAAGTGAGGGGTCAAGTTTTATAAGCTGGCACTTGGAGGCTGCGGTAATCGGCGAGAGGGCGAGTGGAGGGTGGAGGTGCCGGCAGGACATTTTCAAAGACATCCACCCTTGGACTGGAAAAGGAATAATTATGTTGTTACGTATTAATACTTTTTAATGTAAGGTTTAAATAACAACAAATGTAAATAGGGTGTTCACGGAAGCTTCATAATAGGATTGCCTAATGTTCGGGACGGGTAGACCGCGATTTATGGCCCCGATGAGGGATGACGTTAGTTGTTGAAGTTTTCTAGACGACAAATACACAGTTTCTACCTTAGAGCCAAGTATGTGCCAGCTTATAAAATGTGACCTATACCTTTGTGAAAAAAGATCGGAAATCTTTATTTTAAATTGATCTGGTAGACTCCATTGAATTTCAAAATTAACGGAGAAACTATAATGAATATGTTTCTTATTTCAAATTCCCTCCTCTAATTTAATATTCTTCATTTATTCGCTATAGTGTGCCTCTAGTAATATTTGTTTCCCTGTGTTATAGCGGGCTACGGACACACACACACACACACACACACAATTCATAAATAAGTTGATCTTTCTATTTCTAATTATGCTGCGTACACATTATGGAGAAGGTACAGAGAACATGTTTGTTGGCGATAGACAAAGCCAACGTCTGAAACAGGTATACGGACTTCCGTCCTATTACAACAGCGGAAACTACTAAAGTTACAAGGTAAATGCTCCGGACCGAACAGTTAACCGGCAGCTGTGGTTACTACTCAATACTTTGTCAATTTTTTCTGCTTGAAATTTACATTCATGTTAATTTTATTTAAATACACACTCTCTCTCTCATTCTCTCTCTCTCTCTCTCTCTCTCTCTCTCTCTCTCTCTCTATATATATATATATATATATATATATATATATATTTCTTAATCTCATTATTTCTTAATTTGCTAGAATTGGGTAAAACAGTCGTGCCTGTTCATAATTTCTGCTACAAATAATGAAAGACTAATTACAGTTGTTACTATTATTAAGTGACAGTATTTGTAAATACAAGAGATTATAGCATGGGAGGGCGTTGTACAACGTAACTACCAGTAACTGTGTGTCTTTATCTAACCTTTTTTTAACTTTACAACCGCAATTTTAAATTAAAAAAAAAACTAATATTTGCTATCAAAATTTTGTCGGTATATAAAAGTGTTATACATTTTACTCACGAATTATCACTATCACCGTTCAATACATGTTCCATTTCCGAAGTTTCCCGATATCTCTCGAACGTTCTCGAACCGGACACGCATAATGTAATGTTATGCGAAATGGTGTGACTTACCAATCTAAAAAATAAGGTGCCTGTAGGAGTTTGCTTTTAAAATATGTAGGAGAACATATTGTTTGTTTCAAAGAACAAATTTCCTGGAATAAATAGTCTCCATGTTTGAACATGTAAATATGGAACTGGTAATGCACGCTTAATCTTACACGGAGTGTGAAGTTTTGTTGCGTAATCAAACAGCACGTATTGCTAATACAGTGGAATCCCGATGAGTCGGATCCCGTTAACAAGCATCTCCGGATAATCCGGAATGATTTTGAAGTACAATAAAAAATAAAGAAGAAATAAAAAACATCAAATAAGTACAATGCACGCTTAAAAAGTCTAACATAACAACAAAAACGTCTAAGACCTTCATATAAACAAAATGTTTTGTTCTTCTTATGCTGAAAAGACACGAAAGCGGCATTCCAAATTGAAACAGTTAAAATTGACAGATTTGTTTGCCAAGAAATGAATTGCAGTGGAATTTACTTGTATATACAATATGCACATATACATATACTCTTTGATAAAAATAATGAAGTTTTTCTGTAAGTACAATGTCTTTTAATTTTCCCTTAGTCTCCGCCTAACCCGGATTTTCGGTGATTCCAGTTAGTCCGAGGTTTTACAATAATGGCAACTTTATATTGACAGACATTTAACCTACTCCATAGATTTCCCAACGCATGTTTTCGTAGTCTCTACACTACGATTCATTAACGATGCTGGTGCGCGGAACTATTGTGATTCCGGTGAAGTCATGTTCTTGGCACAATTTGTTTTGGCAGTAACCTGTCGAAGTATAATAGGCCGTTAAAGGACAAAAATATAGCCTTAGTTGTACATTTGGAGAATACAAATTGTGACGACCACTGTGCATAGGCTATAACGTTCACTGAGAGTTGCAGTCTATAACAAGAAGGAGGTTCTTTTAGAAATTTCAAATATATTTCACTGTTGCAATAACATTCATATACTGTAATCACATGAATGTTCACATGAACTGTTTTTAGTGTGTCGCAGACTTTGGAGGAAATATAAAAGCGCTATAAACAGGTGTAGTAGAATCGAGTTATAACAGAACTATAATACCCTCAAGATCATTTCTATGACGTCATTCTCAAAGGCCAGAGTGGCATCTATGTTTCAGGATAGTAAGTATTTGCAATAGAGTATACACATGGATATTCTTATATGGATGGACTATGCTTACTAAAATAGAAGATTGTAAATTCAGTGCATCTAATACTTAGGTAAGGAGAATAAGAAAGGTAAGACGGGGAGGCAACATTGTAACTCAAGGGATGAAGCACGATTTACTCTTGTAATGTGATGCTTTTTATAATTACAAATTACCACCACGTTCTTGCACCGTTATCAGTCTAATTTGCCTCACGTGTGCTTGATAACATCAAAGGCTATGTAAACGAATGAAACACGACTGAAATAGTAGATTGATAAGATACAATGCATGTTATATAAATCATTTGAAAATGTTGTACAGATATTGACGATAGACATCGCGGGCTATAAATATGTTTATTCATTCATTTAGTACTACCAAAATCAAACAAACCCGTATTTTGTCCAGAGATCTGTTTATAATAGTGTAGTAAGGGTAAAGAAATATTAGCTTGAATACACGAAAATCATCCCTGTTACAATGGCATTTACATAGTGTATTCGAAGCTTGAGACATGTCGGCACACACCACTATAAATTACCACTAATGACATATACACATGCCGGCATATCTTTCGAAATTACCACCAATAATATCTAGGCATACCCGAGCACCTTTCGAAATTACCACTAATAATATCTACACATGCTAGCACACCATTTGAAATTACCACCAATAATATCTAGGCATACTCGAGCACCTTTCGAAATTACCACTAATGATATCTACACATGCTAGCACACCATTATAAATTACCACTAATGACATATACACATGCCGGCATATCTTTCGAAATTACCACCAATAATATCTAGGCATACCCGAGCACCTTTCGAAATTACCACTAATAATATCTACACATGCTAGCACACCATTCGAAATTACCTCCAATAATATCTAGGCATACCCGAGCACCTTTCGAAATTACCACTAATAATATCTACACATGCTAGCACACCATTCGAAATTACCTCCAATAATATCTAGGCATACCCGAGCACCTTTCGAAATTACCACTAATAATATCTACACATGCTAGCACACCATTTGAAATTACCACCAATAATATCTAGGCATACTCGAGCACCTTTCGAAATTACCACTAATGATATCTACACATGCTAGCACACCATTATAAATTACCACTAATGACATATACACATGCCGGCATATATTTCGAAATTACCACCAATAATATCTAGGCATACCCGAGCACCTTTCGAAATTACCACTAATAATATCTACACATGCTAGCACACCATTTGAAATTACCACCAATAATATCTAGGCATACTCGAGCACCTTTCGAAATTACCACTAATGATATCTACACATGCTAGCACACCATTCGAAATTACCTCCAATAATATCTAGGCATACCCGAGCACCTTTCGAAATTACCACTAATAATATCTACACATGCTAGCACACCATTTGAAATTACCACCAATAATATCTAGGCATACTCGAGCACCTTTCGAAATTACCACTAATGATATCTAAACATGCTAGCACACCATTATAAATTACCACTAATGACATATACACATGCCGGCATATCTTTCGAAATTACCACCAATAATATCTAGGCATACCCGAGCACCTTTCGAAATTACCACTAATAATATCTACACATGCTAGCACACCATTTGAAATTACCACCAATAATATCTAGGCATACTCGAGCACCTTTCGAAATTACCACTAATGATATCTACACATGCTAGCACACCATTCGAAATTACCACCAATAATATCTACACATGCTAGCACACCATTCGAAATTACCACCAATAATATCTACACATGCTAGCACACCATTCGAAATTACCACCAATAATATCTAGACATACCCGAGCACCTTTCGAAATTACCACTAATAATATCTACACATGCTAGCACACCATTCGAAATTACCTCCAATAATATCTAGGCATACCCGAGCACCTTTCGAAATTACCACTAATAATATCTACACATGCTAGCACACCATTCGAAATTACCTCCAATAATATCTAGGCATACCCGAGCACCTTTCGAAATTACCACTAATAATATCTACACATGCTAGCACACCATTCGAAATTACCTCCAATAATATCTAGGCATACCCGAGCACCTTTCGAAATTACCACTAATAATATCTACACATGCTAGCACACCATTCGAAATTACCTCCAATAATATCTAGGCATACCCGAGCACCTTTCGAAATTACCACTAATAATATCTACACATGCTAGCACACCATTCGAAATTACCTCCAATAATATCTAGGCATACCCGAGCACCTTTCGAAATTACCACTAATAATATCTACACATGCTAGCACACCATTCGAAATTACCTCCAATAATATCTAGGCATACCCGAGCACCTTTCGAAATTACCACTAATAATATCTACACATGCTAGCACACCATTCGAAATTACCTCCAATAATATCTAGGTATACCCGAGCACCTTTCGAAATTACCACTAATAATATCTACACATGCTAGCACACCATTCGAAATTACCTCCAATAATATCTAGGCATACCCGAGCACCTTTCGAAATTACCACTAATAATATCTACACATGCTAGCACACCATTCGAAATTACCTCCAATAATATCTAGGCATACCCGAGCACCTTTCGAAATTACCACTAATAATATCTACACATGCTAGCACACCATTCGAAATTACCTCCAATAATATCTAGGCATACCCGAGCACCTTTCGAAATTACCACTAATAATATCTACACATGCTAGCACACCATTCGAAATTACCTCCAATAATATCTAGGCATACCCGAGCACCTTTCGAAATTACCACTAATAATATCTACACATGCTAGCACACCATTCGAAATTACCTCCAATAATATCTAGGCATACCCGAGCACCTTTCGAAATTACCACTAATAATATCTACACATGCTAGCACACCATTCGAAATTACCTCCAATAATATCTAGGCATACCCGAGCACCTTTCGAAATTACCACTAATAATATCTACACATGCTAGCACACCATTCGAAATTACCTCCAATAATATCTAGGCATACCCGAGCACCTTTCGAAATTACCACTAATAATATCTACACATGCTAGCACACCATTCGAAATTACCTCCAATAATATCTAGGCATACCCGAGCACCTTTCGAAATTACCACTAATAATATCTACACATGCTAGCACACCATTCGAAATTACCTCCAATAATATCTAGGCATACCCGAGCACCTTTCGAAATTACCACTAATAATATCTACACATGCTAGCACACCATTCGAAATTACCTCCAATAATATCTAGGCATACCCGAGCACCTTTCGAAATTACCACTAATAATATCTACACATGCTAGCACACCATTCGAAATTACCTCCAATAATATCTAGGCATACCCGAGCACCTTTCGAAATTACCACTAATAATATCTACACATGCTAGCACACCATTCGAAATTACCTCCAATAATATCTAGGCATACCCGAGCACCTTTCGAAATTACCACTAATAATATCTACACATGCTAGCACACCATTCGAAATTACCTCCAATAATATCTAGGCATACCCGAGCACCTTTCGAAATTACCACTAATAATATCTACACATGCTAGCACACCATTCGAAATTACCTCCAATAATATCTAGGCATACCCGAGCACCTTTCGAAATTACCACTAATAATATCTACACATGCTAGCACACCATTCGAAATTACCTCCAATAATATCTAGGCATACCCGAGCACCTTTTGAAATTACCACTAATAATATCTACACATGCTAGCACACCATTCGAAATTACCACCAATAATATCTAGGCATACCCGAGCACCTTTCGAAATTACCACTAATAATATCTACACATGCTAGCACACCATTCGAAATTACCTCCAATAATATCTAGGCATACCCGAGCACCTTTCGAAATTACCACTAATAATATCCACACATGCTAGCACACCATTCGAAATTACCACCAATAATATCTAGGCATACCCGAGCACCTTTCGAAATTGCCACTAATAATATCTACACATGCTAGCACACCATTCGAAATTACCACCAATAATATCTAGGCATACCCGAGCACCTTTCGAAATTACCACTAATAATATCTACACATGCTAGCACACCATTCGAAATTACCACCAATAATATCTAGGCATACCCGAGCACCTTTCGAAATTACCACTAATAATATCTACACATGCTAGCACACCATTCGAAATTACCACCAATAATATCTAGGCATACCCGAGCACCTTTCGAAATTACCACTAATAATATCTACACATGCTAGCACACCATTCGAAATTACCACCAATAATATCTAGGCATACCCGAGCACCTTTCGAAATTACCACTAATAATATCTAGGCATACCCGAGCACCTTTCAAAATTACCACCAATAATATCTAGGCATACCCGAGCACCTTTCGAAATTACCACTAATAATATCTACACATGCTAGCACACCATTCGAAATTACCACCAATAATATCTAGGCATACCCGTGCACCTTTCGAAATTACCACTAATAATATCTACACATGCTAGCACACCATTCGAAATTACCTCCAATAATATCTAGGCATACCCGAGCACCTTTCGAAATTACCACTAATAATATCTACACATGCTAGCACACCATTCGAAATTACCTCCAATAATATCTAGGTATACCCGAGCACCTTTCGAAATTACCACTAATAATATCTACACATGCTAGCACACCATTCGAAATTACCTCCAATAATATCTAGGCATACCCGAGCACCTTTCGAAATTACCACTAATAATATCTACACATGCTAGCACACCATTCGAAATTACCTCCAATAATATCTAGGCATACCCGAGCACCTTTCGAAATTACCACTAATAATATCTACACATGCTAGCACACCATTCGAAATTACCTCCAATAATATCTAGGCATACCCGAGCACCTTTCGAAATTACCACTAATAATATCTACACATGCTAGCACACCATTCGAAATTACCTCCAATAATATCTAGGCATACCCGAGCACCTTTCGAAATTACCACTAATAATATCTACACATGCTAGCACACCATTCGAAATTACCTCCAATAATATCTAGGCATACCCGAGCACCTTTCGAAATTACCACTAATAATATCTACACATGCTAGCACACCATTCGAAATTACCACCAATAATATCTAGGCATACCCGAGCACCTTTCGAAATTACCACTAATAATATCTACACATGCTAGCACACCATTCGAAATTACCTCCAATAATATCTAGGCATACCCGAGCACCTTTCGAAATTACCACTAATAATATCTACACATGCTAGCACACCATTCGAAATTACCTCCAATAATATCTAGGCATACCCGAGCACCTTTCGAAATTACCACTAATAATATCTACACATGCTAGCACACCATTCGAAATTACCTCCAATAATATCTAGGCATACCCGAGCACCTTTCGAAATTACCACTAATAATATCTACACATGCTAGCACACCATTCGAAATTACCACCAATAATATCTAGGCATACCCGAGCACCTTTCGAAATTACCACTAATAATATCTACACATGCTAGCACACCATTCGAAATTACCTCCAATAATATCTAGGCATACCCGAGCACCATTCGAAATTACCACTAATAATATCTACACATGCTAGCACACCATTCGAAATTACCTCCAATAATATCTAGGCATACCCGAGCACCTTTCGAAATTACCACTAATAATATCTACACATGCTAGCACACCATTCGAAATTACCTCCAATAATATCTAGACATACCCGAGCACCTTTCGAAATTACCACTAATAATATCTACACATGCTAGCACACCATTCGAAATTACCACCAATAATATCTAGGCATACCCGAGCACCTTTCGAAATTACCACTAATAATATCTACACATGCTAGCACACCATTCGAAATTACCTCCAATAATATCTAGGCATACCCGAGCACCTTTCGAAATTACCACTAATAATATCTACACATGCTAGCACACCATTCGAAATTACCTCCAATAATATCTAGGCATACCCGAGCACCTTTCGAAATTACCACTAATAATATCTACACATGCTAGCACACCATTCGTAACTACCACCAATAACATGTATACATGGCCGGGCCCTTTCGACATTTCCACCAGTAACATCTGGGCATGCCCGAGCACATTTCGAAATTACCACCAATAAAATCTACACATGCCGGAAAGCATTTAAAAATTCAACCAATAACGAACTTAGCAGCTTTCAGGATGTTTAAAATAATTCTACTATCATACTCAGTCGTGTGTCTCTTTACGTTCTTCTAGGGCGTGAAAATGTTCTCAGGTACCATATCTACTTATCTTTTAAACGAAAATAATATTGTAAAAAAATATACCTGGCGATATAGAAAAGTTTAAGGGACAAGACAGAATTAATTAAAACTCACAAGAAACTACAAAGTCAAGGTGCCTTTATAAAACATGCCCGTTAACCTAGAAAATTCAGTTTTGTCTCTTACAACTAAATACATCCTAATTAGGCACTTTGTAGGTGATTGTAATCTGCATAGTTTAAGGTAGTGCCCTGTATTTTAAAGAAGTCTTGAGTTTATAAAATTTTGTGTGTGACGCGTGCGCGTGCGTAATGTTTTCTACTTTGGGGAGTGTCCTCAAACTTTATTCGTTAGGTCATTATACATTACTGCAAAAATATTTTTCTGCAATATTATTTATATCAAAAAAAAATATATAAATATTTTATTGAAATACGTAGATGGAAAAAAAATAATGGGGTTAGGTCTGGTGAAACGAAAGTTTTTGGAAATAAACCTGTTCTTAAACTAACGCTGGTGAGAGATATCCAAATAATAGCTGTGCTTGCTAATTGGTTCTTTCTTGTTATACATAATCGCTTGTAACTTCATCTTCATTATCAACCAATGAAAAAAATAACATAATGTCTTCAAAGTATACTTTTATATTTAAAACGGTTCGTGAACGTGATAATGTATAAAAGCGACAATCTTTTCCCCCATGTAACGGCACTCCAAACGTTTGATGTGGGTTACCAACTGACCACATCCGACTGTTTTGGCTAACATGACCTCTTAGATAAAACCATGTGGAATATCTATTCCTGGATGAAACTTCCCTGTACGTAGCCAGCGAAGTTAACAAACAAACACATTTTCTACAAAAACAATTTTTAAGTGTAAACGCCGTTTTCATTCACTGCTTTTAATGATACAAAATCTTAAATAATTAGCATTAACAACGAGGTCAAGTGATTTGAAAAATTCGTTGTTTTTTATGAAAAAGGGACACAGCACGATTTTTAATTAGCACAAGGTATTTATAAACCCGGTCGCGTAGTATAAGTACTGTAATCACCTACTCCCATTACGCTACATTCATCCAAGACTGCAAGTCATTTGTTATAATTTGCCATTAACTAATGAACTAATAAAGTACGAGTATACAAATTAAAGAACTTCTGGAACAACCCTAGTATTTACATTCATGATACTTGAAACTAAAATTTTAAACAAGAAACAAATTATTATACATTTTGGAAATTAGAAATATTTATAAACTTAAAAAGTAGGAAATATCATTAAACATAACCTTACTCTACTAAAATACAGGAATTATAAACTTTAAGTTGTAATTTGTTTCGATATAAAGTCGCAATGTTTGTAAGGCCATGTTTTTTTTCCAGGCGAAAAACCAAACGTAGTTATCGTCACCTAAACACGTGATATAACATTTGAATAATAGAAATTTAAACCTTAAACTAATTACCTACAACAATAACTAATATTACTAAAACCTAATTTTTATGAAACAAAAGTAATCAAGGAAATTAATTTGGAATTAAAGACAGGGTTAAAGATAAACGAATTAAATTTAACTAATTCTTACTTAGTAAGAATAGTAGAATATTATTAAAACTAATATTAAACAAAATATTAAATTTTATTGAATATATTTAGGTAGCGTATATGAAGGCGATGATACGGCGATGACATCATCCGACAATACCACCTGTAAACAAGGGAAGGTCGAAATTTTCTGTCACGGGGACTTGTCACTTATATTCGTTTGTCGCTGGTGGTACCAGTGACAAAATATGGAAAATGCCAGTTACAGTGACAATGGATCTATCGGAAGTTGCCTCGGTTGTGATTGGGAAAAAAGTCGCAGTCACTGGGTTGATTTGTCGCTGTCACTGGATAAAACGACTGTCATATGTGAATTTGTCGCTGTCACTGGCTCTGCTCCAACGTTCGGCTCACGGCTCCAATTATCGTGCAATGTCGTTGAAGGGAAAAGGGGTCTCCGTGTGATTAGGCAAAATGTCGCTGTCGCGACTGAAAGGTTAGTGATATTTTACCATGGCTGCCATCGTTACTTTGCTGTCACTGGTTCTACCCATTTACGTCGTATGTGCGCGGTCGATTTGTGTCAGGTTTCAAGATAGTGACAGTGTTGTGTACAGTAGACGCTATTTCACACTCAAGTGTTGCTATATGCCTAGTGAAGGCGTCATTGAGGTTCTATCGCACTATAGGTAATTGTTGCTCTCCTAACTCTGAATCGTCCCCACCAAGACGCCGCCCGTCCACCCTACGTCACCTCACAGACAAGGTTCAAGTGTTGCTATATGCCTAGAGAAGGCGTCAGTGAGGTTCTATTGCACTATAGGTAATTGTTTCTCTCCTACCTCTGAATCGTCCCCACCAAGACGCCGCCCGTCCACCCTACGTCACCTCACAGACAAGGTTTAAGTGTTGCTATATGCCCAGAGATGGCGTCATTGAGGTTCTATCGCACTATAGGTAATTGTTGCTCTCCTAACTCTGAATCGTCCCCACCAAGACGCCGCCCGTCCACCCTACGTCACCTCACAGACAAGGTTCAAGTGTTGCTATATGCCTAGAGAAGGCGTCAGTGAAGTTCTATTGCGCTATAGGTAATTGTTTCTCTCCTACCTCTGAATCGTCCCCACCAAGACGCCGTCCGTCCACCCTACGTCACCTCACAGACAAGGTTCAAGTGTTGCTATATGCCTAGAGAAGGCGTCAGTGAAGTTCTATTGCGCTATAGGTAATTGTTTCTCTCCTACCTCTGAATCGTCCCCACCAAGAACAGATGTTTGAAAACAGAAGTAACTATTCACAATGACTACAAAATTATTGTTAGATATGTAACTTAGCATTGTATTAACAGTGTTAGTAGAACTGGGCATAGAATAGGACAGCCACCCCTAAACTCGTCCGCTACGTAACCTAGGACTATAGGGGTAGTTTTTGATGATGCTCAAGGTCATCCCGGCCCTGACCCTAGACCAAGGGGTGGTTTCGACCACGTTCAGGGGGGTAGGGGGTAGTTTTTCGAAAAAAAAAAAAAAAAAATCGGCCGCTACGTAACCTAGGACTATAGGGGTAGTTCCGGATGATGCGGGCGGACGTCGTGACCCTGACCGTAGCTTTGGGGGTGGTTTTGACCACGTTTAGAGGGGTAGGGGTAGTTTTTCGAAAAAATTTAACTCCAAGCCACTAACCTAAGCCAGCCAAATTGTATCCAACCTAACCCAACCTAAGTGTAGGGGGTGACCTTAGCTACGTTCAGGACCTTCCCCGGCGGATGCTCCGGGGGTGGATTGGGGGGTGGGGGGTAGTTTTCGAAAAAATTTTGGAAAATCGTGCCTTGACCGATGGGGTGAGTCTAGAGTGTATTATTGCGTCGGTAGGGGTAGTTTCACCTAGGGGTAGTTTTCACAAAAAATACGAAATTGCCGAAAATCGATCGGTTGGATCAACAGACAGTACGGGATACGTGCAGAGGCTCTTTTGGACCATTGCGGGGGCGGGTTCACCAAGGGGTAGTTTTTACAAAAAATATGAAATTGCCGAAAATCGATCGGTTGGATCAAATGACCGTATATGGTATGGTTAAAGTCCATCTTGGTGGGCTGTGCGGGCGGGTTCACCTGTTTTTAGATTGTCAAAAATAATCGGGGTCCTAGGTAAAATCCACCCAGGCATCAGTTAAACCCGCCAATATGGAGCACGCACTCGGTTAAAGCCAAACCGAGCCCAGCCACCCAGCAGCAAGGCCTTAGGTAAAGCTAACACGGAGCTAGCCCTCGGGTAAAGCCATCACGAGGCCGACCCTTAGGTAAAGTGACCCTGGAATAGCTCCGGTGGTGGGGGTAACCTTTGGAAAGATGTAACGGTTATCTGATGACGTATCAGCGCCCGAGCGAGTCTAGGCAAGTAGTAGGCATACCCCAACTAGAGTGTTCTACCCTAAATAAATTGGCTGATGCAGGGCAAGGGGCAAACCTACAGAGTTAACACACTATCTTGGAGGTAGACCCACCCAAACCTCAGGCATAGCATCCCTGCAGCGGGGATTTAGCCAACCCAAGGCAGGCCCTTAAGTAAAGCCCCCTGAAGAAAAGGCTTAAGGTAAAGCTACCTTGGAGCCTGGTCTTAGGTAAAGCCTCTTTGGAGGTAGACTTTAAGTAAAGCTACCCAAGAGTCTGGCCAGGATGGTTGCTATATCAATTACAACCTATCGACCAAGACAAACACCTCCACCAAGTCCTAGGTAAAGCCATCCAGGTGTCAGACCATAGGTAAAGTAACCGAGGAGTCGGGCCTGAGGTAAAGCCAGCCAGGCCCTAGGTAAAGCTACCATTGGGGCAGACCATCGGTAAAGCTACCACGGAGTCGGAGCCTAGGTAAAGCTACCATGAAGTTAGACCACAGGTAAAGCAAACACGGAGCAAGGACTCAGGTAAAAGCTATCCCGAAGCCACACCCGAGGTAAAGTAACCCTGGAACGAGAAATCCGGTAAAGCTACCACAGAGTCGGTACCTGGGTAAAGCTACCATGGAGTTAGACCATAGGTAAAGCAAACACGGAGCAAGGACTTAGGTAAAAGCCATCTCGAAGCCAGCCCATAGGTAAAGTAACCCAGGAATCGTACATTAAGTAGGGGTGGTTATCAAATAATATATGAAATTGTCAAAAACCGATCGGTTAGATAAAACTACCAACAATTATACACCGAGTGCAAATAGTCAACAAGTTGAATCGACCAATCACATTGCAGGGGCCCGGTGGGCCTACGCAAACGGTCTCAGTAAGACGTGAAGGCCCATATACCATGCTAAACCAATATATATGATAGCCCACATAATGTGTTAAACAAATAAGCAAGCAAGCCTACATACATACTATGCTAGGCCAACATACTATGTCTGTAAACCACGGGCCAAAACCTTCATGACCTGAGCTATTTTCACCTCTTCTATCAGGTTGATCCCGGCAACCGTATAATATGGGAGATACTATAGGGTACATCTACCAACGCATAATCAATCAAGCCCGCGTAAAGATTTATGACGTATCCGCGTTCGAGCGACTCAGGTATTAGGCCCACCCCAACTAGAGTGTTCTACCCCTAAATGATATGGCTGATGCGGGGCAAGGGGTTATGATTGCTAAACTCAAAATTTGTCTATGCTACAAAATAATAAACAATGCGACAAAGCCTTATCGTGTGAGGCAATACGCTTGACCGTGTGCCTGACATGTACAGACTTGCAGAGATAACACATTATCTAAAAACCGCAACGGCAATCGGTGACCGCTATAGCAGGCATAAAAACCAGCACGGCTGTGTCGTTGTGAATCTAGGCATGTGTTTATGTTTTGATTACTGTATCAAATTACTGTGTACTGTCGGCATATCAAGGCCTACATATATATAATCAGAAATCAGTGTAAATAATCAAATAGCCTCAATGGACATCTCATATAGCTGTAAATGTATCTAGATATAAAGGTATATATCGAGAAACACTAATAATGAGGCCTATCACAAAACGAGAATAAATATATGTTATAAAACGATGCCAAGCCATCATGCATGCTATCATACATAGGCTTGTTTAGCCAACACACGTGATAGTCCACATAATGTATTAAACAAATATGCATGTAAACCTGCATACATACTATCTAGGCCGACTTACATGGGCCTACTATGTCGGTAAACCACTGGCCAAAGCCTATATGACCTGAGCTATTTACACCTCGTCTATCAGGTAGAACTTGGCAGCCGTATAATATGGTATAGCTAACAATGCATAACCTATCACGCCCATGACGGTCAGCAAATACTACAATATAATTAAAAAAGTCACGCAGCCTATATACATACAATACTAACCAATATAGGCATATATACTATGTTAAACCAGCACGCAATATACTCTAAATAGCCATATATATACGCTGTTAAACCAATATGCAGGTTAACCTATATACAACCTGTATTAGGCAAATATCCCCGTTACCCACATAGGCCTATATAATATGTTAAACCAGGATGAATGATAGCTTATATAGTGTGTTAAATAAATATACGTGTAAACCAAATAAATACTCTGGTAGGCCAACATGCATGCTATCATAGATAGGCGTATATACTATGTTAGGCCTACATATCGTGTTAAACAAATATGTGTAAGCCACCATACATATTATGCTAAGCCGACAAGGGCCTGAACACATTATATCCACTGCATAGTTTAGCTAAACGGCTATCACACACTATCCTACAGGTACCACATAATACCTGATCAATAACACATAGTATCCAAGGCATAGCCTGACGAAGGTTTAATATATAGTATCCAGAGGCCCCGCTAACGATTAACACGTTGTATCCATAAGGCCTACTATGTCAGTAAACCACAGGCCCAAGCTTATATGATCAGAGTCCGACACACATTTTCACCCGTCTATCAGGTAGAACCTCAGGCAAGCGGCTGTATAATACGGGAAGTACTATATCGTATAGCTAACAATGCATAACCTATCACGCCCATGACGGTCAGCAAATACTACAATATAATTTAAAAAAAGTCGCGCAACCTATATACATACAGTGCTAACTAATATAGGCATATATACTATGTTAAACCAACATGCAATATACTCTAAATAGCCATATATAAGCTGTTAAACAAATATGCGCGTAAACCTACATAAATACTATGGTAAACCAACATGCATGCTATCATACTATGTTAAGCCCAAATACATAATAGAATACATAATGTGTTAAACATATATGTGTGTAAGCCAGCATAGATATTATGCTAAGAAGACATGGACCTACAAAGTATAACACATTATATCCGGTGCATAGTTTAGCTAAACGGCTATCACACACTAACCTACACGCTGCCCACAAATTACCACATAATACCTGATACATAGCCCGGATAATCATTAACGCATAGCGGCCGATGCAAGTCATGACTAGGGCTAACACAACATATTCAAACCATAGCCTGACTAGGGCTAACACATAGTATCCGATGAGAAGTATGAACACATAATATCCGTTGCATAGCTCGGCTAAAGTTCGTCATATAGCACCCGAAGTATAGCTTGACAAACACATAGCATTTCATGAGCGGCGTGATATAAGGTAACACATAGTATCCGATACACAACCTAGGATCGAATATGACGTCATCCAGGGGGAGAACAAGATGGTGGCAATGTTGATACCGACTTCAAAAGGGCTATGGCCTGTGTAGGCTAGATCAAATAACCAACGTTTCAACTAAACTACTATCATACGCGTAGTTTAACCGACCAACATACGTGAAGTTCAAACGAACAGCATTGACACCAAGTCCAAATAGGCTATGGCAGCTATGCCCAGATCAACGTATCAGCTAATCAAAATGAAAATGTTGGTTACGCTAATCAACCAACATCTACACCGAGGTCAAATGGGGTATGGTTAGCGAAGGCACTGGCAAAAGCTTTAAGCCTTAGACATAATTATAGCTATCAACGCATACCAAAATAGCCATGCAGAAACCGTCAAGGCCATTACACATATTGTCCAGGTATGTTCTCCATCAAACCGAGACTTTAGACACCATCTCTGTAAAACCGCTAACAAATTATACTCCACCACAATAGGTATGTCAAAACTGTTACCGGCTCATAATCTAAGACAGTGGTTACGTTACGCCCTTTATCAATTTAAGACCTTAAGAGATATCTTCGTAAAGACAGCTACCAATCCATACTATATCACAATAGTTACGTTAGAGCTACCGCTGCTCACCCTACCATAATAGCTACGTACAGACGCGTAAAGGCAGCTAACAATGCCTACCCCATTAAAATAGCTACGAAAAGATAACAACCAATACATAACTTATCATAATAGCTATGTAAAGACAGCTAAAGATGCATAACCTAACTCAGTAATGATTGCTATTAAATAATGAACCATTACACTAGCCACGTAAAGACAGCTACCAACATCACAATAGCTACGTAAAAACAGTTATCGATCCGTGACCAAGATAATACTTACGTAAGATCTATATCAGTGCTAAGACAATTGCTCCGTAAGGAAAACCTACCACTTCATGAACTACGACAACAGCAAGGTGGGACGGCTACCAATACATTACTTATCACAGCTACCAACACATAACTCGTTACACTAGCTAAGTAAATAGCGCTACGATTGAATAGCCTATCACACAGGCTAATTGAGGGTCACTAACTAAACCATCACAATATCTCTGTACATGGCAGATGGCGTGATGATCCTCATCTTTATCGCACACCTAACAGTAGGTTAGGTTAGAAGCACTCTGGCTAGCTTAGGTTAGTGGGTTGAAAATAATTTTTTCTAAAAACTACCCCTCTAGACGTGGTTGAACACCCAACAGTAGGTTAGGTTAGAAGCACTCTGGCTAGCTTAGGTTAGTGGGTTGAAAATAATTTTTTCTAAAAACTACCCCTCTAGACGTGGTTGAACCCTCCCCCAAGGCTACGATCAAGGTCACATCGACCGCCTGCATCATCCAAAACCACCCCTAACTTTCAAAGGTTGGTCGTATCTCCATCACGGGCATCACTGACCTGTGGTTGTAGAAGTTAGGGGTGGTTTTGGATGATGCAGGCGGTCGATGTGACCTTGATCGTAGCCTTGGGGGAGGGTTCAACCACGTCTAGAGGGGTAGTTTTTAGAAAAAATTATTTTCAACCCACTAACCTAAGCTAGCCAGAGTGCTTCTAACCTAACCTACTGTTGGGTGTTCAACCACGTCTAGAGGGGTAGTTTTTAGAAAAAATTATTTTCAACCCACTAACCTAAGCTAGCCAGAGTGCTTCTAACCTAACCTACTGTTAGGTGTGCGATAAAGATGAGGATCATCACGCCATCTGCCATGTACAGAGATATTGTGATGGTTTAGTTAGTGACCCTCAATTAGCCTGTGTGATAGGCTATTCAATCGTAGCGCTATTTACTTAGCTAGTGTAACGAGTTATGTGTTGGTAGCTGTGATAAGTAATGTATTGGTAGCCGTCCACACCTTGCTGTTGTCGTAGTTCATGAAGTGGTAGGTTTTCCTTACGGAGCAATTGTCTTAGCACTGATATAGATCTTACGTAAGTATTATCTTGGTCACGGATCGATAACTGTTTTTACGTAGCTATTGTGATGTTGGTAGCTGTCTTTACGTGGCTAGTGTAATGGTTCATTATTTAATAGCAATCATTACTGAGTTAGGTTATGCATCTTTAGCTGTCTTTACATAGCTATTATGATAAGTTATGTATTGGTTGTTATCTTTTCGTAGCTATTTTAATGGGGTAGGCATTGTTAGCTGCCTTTACGCGTCTGTACGTAGCTATTATGGTAGGGTGAGCAGCGGTAGCTCTAACGTAACTATTGTGATATAGTATGGATTGGTAGCTGTCTTTACGAAGATATCTCTTAAGGTCTTAAATTGATAAAGGGCGTAACGTAACCACTGTCTTAGATTATGAGCCGGTAACAGTTTTGACATACCTATTGTGGTGGAGTATAATTTGTTAGCGGTTTTACAGAGATGGTGTCTAAAGTCTCGGTTTGATGGAGAACATACCTGGACAATATGTGTAATGGCCTTGACGGTTTCTGCATGGCTATTTTGGTATGCGTTGATAGCTATAATTATGTCTAAGGCTTAAAGCTTTTGCCAGTGCCTTCGCTAACCATACCCCATTTGACCTCGGTGTAGATGTTGGTTGATTAGCGTAACCAACATTTTCATTTTGATTAGCTGATACGTTGATCTGGGCATAGCTGCCATAGCCTATTTGGACTTGGTGTCAATGCTGTTCGTTTGAACTTCACGTATGTTGGTCGGTTAAACTACGCGTATGATAGTAGTTTAGTTGAAACGTTGGTTATTTGATCTAGCCTACACAGGCCATAGCCCTTTTGAAGTCGGTATCAACATTGCCACCATCTTGTTCTCCCCCTGGATGACGTCATATTCGATCCTAGGTTGTGTATCGGATACTATGTGTTACCTTATATCACGCCGCTCATGAAATGCTATGTGTTTGTCAAGCTATACTTCGGGTGCTATATGACGAACTTTAGCCGAGCTATGCAACGGATATTATGTGTTCATACTTCTCATCGGATACTATGTGTTAGCCCTAGTCAGGCTATGGTTTGAATATGTTGTGTTAGCCCTAGTCATGACTTGCATCGGCCGCTATGCGTTAATGATTATCCGGGCTATGTATCAGGTATTATGTGGTAATTTGTGGGCAGCGTGTAGGTTAGTGTGTGATAGCCGTTTAGCTAAACTATGCACCGGATATAATGTGTTATACTTTGTAGGTCCATGTCTTCTTAGCATAATATCTATGCTGGCTTACACACATATATGTTTAACACATTATGTATTCTATTATGTATTTGGGCTTAACATAGTATGATAGCATGCATGTTGGTTTACCATAGTATTTATGTAGGTTTACGCGCATATTTGTTTAACAGCTTATATATGGCTATTTAGAGTATATTGCATGTTGGTTTAACATAGTATATATGCCTATATTAGTTAGCACTGTATGTATATAGGTTGCGCGACTTTTTTTAAATTATATTGTAGTATTTGCTGACCGTCATGGGCGTGATAGGTTATGCATTGTTAGCTATACGATATAGTACTTCCCGTATTATACAGCCGCTTGCCTGAGGTTCTACCTGATAGACGGGTGAAAATGTGTGTCGGACTCTGATCATATAAGCTTGGGCCTGTGGTTTACTGACATAGTAGGCCTTATGGATACAACGTGTTAATCGTTAGCGGGGCCTCTGGATACTATATATTAAACCTTCGTCAGGCTATGCCTTGGATACTATGTGTTATTGATCAGGTATTATGTGGTACCTGTAGGATAGTGTGTGATAGCCGTTTAGCTAAACCATGCAGTGGATATAATGTGTTCAGGCCCTTGTCGGCTTAGCATAATATGTATGGTGGCTTACACATATTTGTTTAACACGATATGTAGGCCTAACATAGTATATACGCCTATCTATGATAGCATGCATGTTGGCCTACCAGAGTATTTATTTGGTTTACACGCATATTTATTTAACACACTATATAAGCTATCATTCATCCTGGTTTAACATATTATATAGGCCTATGTGGGTAACGGGGATATTTGCCTAATACAGGTTGTATATAGGTTAACCTGCATATTGGTTTAACAGCGTATATATATGGCTATTTAGAGTATATTGCGTGCTGGTTTAACATAGTATATATGCCTATATTGGTTAGTATTGTATGTATATAGGCTGCGTGACTTTTTTAATTATATTGTAGTATTTGCTGACCGTCATGGGCGTGATAGGTTATGCATTGTTAGCTATACCATATTATACGGCTGCCAAGTTCTACCTGATAGACGAGGTGTAAATAGCTCAGGTCATATAGGCTTTGGCCAGTGGTTTACCGACATAGTAGGCCCATGTAAGTCGGCCTAGATAGTATGTATGCAGGTTTACATGCATATTTGTTTAATACATTATGTGGACTATCACGTGTGTTGGCTAAACAAGCCTATGTATGATAGCATGCATGATGGCTTGGCATCGTTTTATAACATATATTTATTCTCGTTTTGTGATAGGCCTCATTATTAGTGTTTCTCGATATATACCTTTATATCTAGATACATTTACAGCTATAGGAGATGTCCATTGAGGCTATTTGATTATTTACACTGATTTCTGATTATATATATGTAGGCCTTGATATGCCGACAGTACACAGTAATTTGATACAGTAATCAAAACATAAACACATGCCTAGATTCACAACGACACAGCCGTGCTGGTTTTTATGCCTGCTATAGCGGTCACCGATTGCCGTTGCGGTTTTTAGATAATGTGTTATCTCTGCAAGTCTGTACGTGTCAGGCACACGGTCAAGCGTATTGCCTCACACGATAAGGCTTTGTCGCATTGTTTATTATTTTGTAGCATAGACAAATTTTGAGTTTAGCAATCATAACCCCTTGCCCCGCATCAGCCATATCATTTAGGGGTAGAACACTCTAGTTGGGGTGGGCCTAATACCTGAGTCGCTCGAACGCGGATACGTCATAAATCTTTACGCGGGCTTGATTGATTATGCGTTGGTAGATGTACCCTATAGTATCTCCCATATTATACGGTTGCCGGGATCAACCTGATAGAAGAGGTGAAAATAGCTCAGGTCATGAAGGTTTTTTCCCGTGGTTTACAGACATAGTATGTTGGCCTAGCATAGTATGTATGTAGGCTTGCTTGCTTATTTGTTTAACACATTATGTGGGCTATCATATATATTGGTTTAGCATGGTATATGGGCCTTCACGTCTTACTGAGACCGTTTGCGTAGGCCCACCGGGCCCCTGCAATGTGATTGGTCGATTCAACTTGTTGACTATTTGTACTCGGTGTATAATTGTTGGTAGTTTTATCTAACCGATCGGTTTTTGACAATTTCATATATTATTTGATAACCACCCCTACTTAATGTACGATTCCTGGGTTACTTTACCTATGGGCTGGCTTCGAGATGGCTTTTACCTAAGTCCTTGCTCCGTGTTTGCTTTACCTATGGTCTAACTCCATGGTAGCTTTACCCAGGTACCGACTCTGTGATAGCTTTACCGGATTTCTCGTTCCAGGGTTACTTTACCTCGGGTGTGGCTTCGGGATAGCTTTTACCTGAGTCCTTGCTCCGTGTTTGCTTTACCTGTGGTCTAACTTCATGGTAGCTTTACCTAGGCTCCGACTCCGTGGTAGCTTTACCGATGGTCTGCCCCAATGGTAGCTTTACCTAGGGCCTGGCTGGCTTTACCTCAGGCCCGACTCCTCGGTTACTTTACCTATGGTCTGACACCTGGATGGCTTTACCTAGGACTTGGTGGAGGTGTTTGTCTTGGTCGATAGGTTGTAATTGATATAGCAACCATCCTGGCCAGACTCTTGGGTAGCTTTACTTAAAGTCTACCTCCAAAGAGGCTTTACCTAAGACCAGGCTCCAAGGTAGCTTTACCTTAAGCCTTTTCTTCAGGGGGCTTTACTTAAGGGCCTGCCTTGGGTTGGCTAAATCCCCGCTGCAGGAATGCTATGCCTGAGGTTTGGGTGGGTCTACCTCCAAGATAGTGTGTTAACTCTGTAGGTTTGCCCCTTGCCCTGCATCAGCCAATTTATTTAGGGTAGAACACTCTAGTTGGGGTATGCCTACTACTTGCCTAGACTCGCTCGGGCGCTGATACGTCATCAGATAACCGTTACATCTTTCCAAAGGTTACCCCCACCACCGGAGCTATTCCAGGGTCACTTTACCTAAGGGTCGGCCTCGTGATGGCTTTACCCGAGGGCTAGCTCCGTGTTAGCTTTACCTAAGGCCTTGCTGCTGGGTGGCTGGGCTCGGTTTGGCTTTAACCGAGTGCGTGCTCCATATTGGCGGGTTTAACTGATGCCTGGGTGGATTTTACCTAGGACCCCGATTATTTTTGACAATCTAAAAACAGGTGAACCCGCCCGCACAGCCCACCAAGATGGACTTTAACCATACCATATACGGTCATTTGATCCAACCGATCGATTTTCGGCAATTTCATATTTTTTGTAAAAACTACCCCTTGGTGAACCCGCCCCCGCAATGGTCCAAAAGAGCCTCTGCACGTATCCCGTACTGTCTGTTGATCCAACCGATCGATTTTCGGCAATTTCGTATTTTTTGTGAAAACTACCCCTAGGTGAAACTACCCCTACCGACGCAATAATACACTCTAGACTCACCCCATCGGTCAAGGCACGATTTTCCAAAATTTTTTCGAAAACTACCCCCCACCCCCCAATCCACCCCCGGAGCATCCGCCGGGGAAGGTCCTGAACGTAGCTAAGGTCACCCCCTACACTTAGGTTGGGTTAGGTTGGATACAATTTGGCTGGCTTAGGTTAGTGGCTTGGAGTTAAATTTTTTCGAAAAACTACCCCTACCCCTCTAAACGTGGTCAAAACCACCCCCAAAGCTACGGTCAGGGTCACGACGTCCGCCCGCATCATCCGGAACTACCCCTATAGTCCTAGGTTACGTAGCGGCCGATTTTTTTTTTTTTTTTTCGAAAAACTACCCCCTACCCCCCTGAACGTGGTCGAAACCACCCCTTGGTCTAGGGTCAGGGCCGGGATGACCTTGAGCATCATCAAAAACTACCCCTATAGTCCTAGGTTACGTAGCGGACGAGTTTAGGGGTGGCTGTCCTATTCTATGCCCAGTTCTACTAGTGTTACTTTAGTCGAGCTAATAAAGCGGGTTAAGAAAAAATTCCCGGATTTGAGATCATAAATAAAACGCGGCGAAGATGACGAAAGAAGCGGCGAAGGGACCGCCACCACATCGCAGTCTCCTTCTCGCCGACGGACGGCTTGCCAATAATTGCTAGTTTCAGTGCCATTCTTATTTCATGTTCCTTATGAGCAGAGTTCAATGTTTTTAGGTTAGGATGTATAACGTTTTCATTTACAACGGTGCAAACGTCTACGATATGAACCAATCATATGTTCTTGAGGAGATATTTTATTTTATAACCTGTTTATAAACAAGTAACATTAAAAAAAAACATTTTTTATAGCGAATTTATTCTTAAGTCAACAAAGAAAAATTTTTATATTTATTTTATAGATGCAATTAATATAAATATGTATATACATATGACAGAATCACAATATTAAATGGCAAAATAGAAAGCGAATTTCTTTGCAATTTTCCATTTCCTTCTCTATACAGTATATGGCTTTGACCTGTTATTTTTGTTTGTTACTGTTTATTCACTTTCTTTTTTTCATTTCTAATTTATGAAGCTAGTAGTGGTCTATAATTTGTCATTCTATCCGTCTCTTATAATGCTTCATTATTGCAAGAAACCTTTCTCTTATAATTTCATGTACATCTTTAATTATTAAATTTCTAGCTATGGAAAAGTTGGCTCAGTGCCAAAGTGCTGAATTTCAAACATGTAGTTATTCAGTTCGAATCCGACCGAGATATCAACTTTTTTAAATTTAATTAATGAATAAATATTTGAAAAAAGTGTATAAACATCAATTGTCATCCACTACAGGTTGGAAAAAAATTGTTTTAAGCTCGATTGGATGAATAATAACGTATTTAATTAATGATTGAAAATGTTTACAAGATATAGACTATATACATAAGGAGAGTGTGAGATAATAGAAGCAATAGAAAAAATATTTTGCTAGATATTTAGCCTACATCCCCTAAAACGATTTTTCAATAATTATCTGTAGACATAAAATCTACAGATTAGAAAACATTACTTTCTGTTTACAACAAATATTGCCAAAACTCTTTGAACGGAAAACGTACCTATTAACTGAAAACGTAGCTATCAAAATATTATGTATTATTTTCGGCACTAATAAATAATTTCACGAAAATATGTGTCACATAGTGTATAAAATGTGTAGATATTTCGATGGAAGGGATAAACTATTAAGTTGTTTTTGGGTCTTGTGCAATTCAGGGTCATCCGGTTTTGTTTCTAGACTATTAAATAAGGTCATAATAAAACTACGGAAAGCCTAGAAAGAGTTGTCCATGATTATCATAGGTAGACCTTAAGATATTTTAGGAGGGACATAAACGGGAAAGATTAGTCATCTGATGTCGGATTTGTCACTGTTTTGTACATGGCAAACAAAAAATTTTTAAAAAGGCTACGTTTTACTTACTAAAAAGTAAAAAATAATTTTCCAATAACGAAAACATAATTTATCATAAGCTTACCTTTAAAATCGGCGCCGAATTTCTTACTTGGACTCATATTTAACACATTAAAAGTGAAAAAAGAGATTTTACATGACGTTGGAGTACCTTGGCATATAGATTAACAAATTATGATATAAACACAGGTTATTCAATCATTTCTTCCATACACTTATTTTATAGATATAAGAAATGTATTAAATTTATGATAAAGAAAGTTTAAGGAGGTATTATCTCTTCTATTTATAAGCATCTACAATAATCACATTTCGTAAAAGCAGCTTTCTCAAGCAACAAATTAAAAAAAATCTATTCATTTTATACTTATTTTTTGCTATGTTATTTATATGTGGTAGAATACTACATGAAATAAATGCTGATGTTGTTTAGTTTGCTTATTAATTATGTTAAAGTTCATAATCCTTATTAAAAAATAAAATTCCTCCAAATTTTTTTGTCTAGTGTATTATTGTCTCCAAATCAAATGGATTGGGATGTTACTATAGTGGGACCACCGGGAGGGGGTCTCTTTCATTTGCAAATATTTTTTGTCTAGTGTATTATTGTTTCCTTATCAGATGGATTGAGATGTAACTATAGTGGGACCACCGGAAGGGTTTCCCCTTTTATTTGCAAGCAAAATCACTTTGATCGGTTTAATATTTCCAAACTTATCCTGGAACAAACATAAAAAAACATACGCATCGAATACAGAACCTCCTCATTTTTTTAAAAGTCGGTTAAAATATGTAATTGGAAGACACAATAAACCTACTTATCTGCGTTGTCACTCAGGCGGTTTATTGTAGGCTGGTATTCCAGGGAACTATCGTGAGTCACAATTCCACTCATCGGTCGCGAAGAAAGAGACGAGTCATGCTAGCTTTCCTCTACGTTCACAGGTTCGCTGCTCACAACACGGTAGTTTGTATTTCATAACTGCAGTAGGTCACCATTTCACTGTCACTGAATGTAAACAAAGAAAGGTCAACGACCTGTTCTACCCTGATTGGAAGGGAGTTTAATTTTAGTTTCCTCACATTTTTGTGGAGATGGCTATGTGTAGTGACGTAACATTGTGTTCGTGTGTTAATGTCGACTTCGTTTGAACGATTTAACCTCATTCTGTACGTTTACACCCCTTCCAGGGCAGATACAGTTAGGTTAAGTGTGTTTGTTGCCGCTGAAGTGTTTCTCTATATTTGGAGGCAAAACACAATGACAAAATAAGAAGTCATTTAATACTTTCTGTGTTTAAAGTTAGTGACAGATCACATACCAATTTATGCACTACAAATACACTCAACGTTTCGATTTTCTATCCTTATATATATAGATATATGTTTTGTCATTATCCTTAAATACATTAAATAGCTATTAACAGGCATTAAATGAAGTTTATTTAATATTATTAGAAGCATCTTCATATGCATAAAAATTTCATATAAAAGTAATACAACTATGAAATATATTTTTTTAGTTAATTATTTACGAATTGCCGCAATATGCAGATGCAATTAAATTAGGACCCTGAAATTACATTTAACAGAATTTTTCGAACTAAGAACTACTGGTAATATGAATGTTGACTAACTCTTTTAACTTCTTGAATTTTGTAGTTCATTACCTTCAGTGGATCTTAATTAATCACTTAAACAATAGCTTATGACTATCCGAACTTTAATTTTGTAAATTTGTTAAAACTTAATGAGACAGGACGTTTTCGATCGCTATGTGGCGATCTTCATCAGTGACTTCTGCTTAGAGATGTTGGGTCATGCTGTGACGGTTTTAAAGGCAGGTTTTCGATAGTATCAAAGAGTATGTGTGATTTGTATTGTGTTTGTTGGTTTAATATGTTTGTACTTTGTGTATCTGTATATTTCATATTGTCTCTTTTTAACGTTATTGTGTATAGGCTGTGATAAGTTTTTTTCTCTATATAAGAGTCGTTGTACTGAGTGACTGGCTGATAACGTAGGGTCGAAATAATAAAAGGTAGAGCCTTGCAATTTTCAAAGTACATTCAGTGTATAACATTGGAAGGATTTTGCAAAATGTCGATTTTAAAAGTTACAGTTTTCTGTCATTTCATTGTTGTCTATCTTCTACAAGTTCTTGTCATATCACAAACTACAAATTCCCGATTTACTTTCATTTATTACTACATCTATCTGGTTCCTTAGTACATTTTTAAGGTTAGTTTTCCGTAACTAAAGTTACTTTTACGTTACTGTTCTTCTCCAAAGCTTTTATTGCCAAGTTAGGATAGGTGGATGGTAAGCTAATCTAATCCATTTTCTTTTCTCTCTATTTTTAAGTCACGTACATCTTGAATTATTAATTTTCGTCCGTTTCATTTCATTATGTTATCAATCAACGTTACATTATATCCGTTAACTAAAAGAAATACACAAATTAGAGAACTTAATGAGAGAATTTAAAGAATATTTTCCCTATTTTAAATATAATACGCCTGAAAAGTCAACTATGGAGAAGCATTGTTTGGACGAGAACCATATATTTACAAGTGAAAATGTAATGCTTTTGAAGAAAGTGATGAATTTTAATGTGTTAGATACATGGAAACTTTATTTATAAATTGAGATAAAAATAAAAATAGTTAATAATGAATTAGGACCAATTCAAAATTCAATATTATTGTAAATTAATTTAATGTTAGGTATCGAAATCTTGTTGCTGTTCATGACGAGCTGGTTGTTAATTCTTATTACACTTTTGCTATTACTTGCGACCAGACTTTTCTTTTATTAAAATTTGTTAAATTGTTAACTTACACTTGGAGGAAACGTTTCGTACGACGAAAAAAACGTCTGGTCACAAGTAGTAGCAAAAGTGTAATAATGTTAGTCATTAGCTTTAATTTAAATTATTTAAATAATTTTGTTAATATTAAGTTTTATTAAAATTATAGGTTTATTAAAATTAAATATTTGTAGTTATCATATGTTGTTCTATGTAAATATATAAGTAGCCGTGGTTGTAAATTTGGCAATGCCCAGCTCCGGTTCTTACTTTTGTTAAAAACTATAGATTATGTTCAATTTCTTTAATTAAAATTTGGTTTGTTATAGCATCACTGAAGATGATGACATAATGTCATTGAAACGCGTTTGAGATTAATGTTTTTCTAATTGTGAGTCGAATATATTTCTTGTGTTTGTAACCTTAACTCACAAGCCATCTGGAATATTGTTTAAAAGTAAACAAATATTTTAAATAATTCGTCACCGACATGAGACACAAGCAAGTGGAGCTCCCCACATACACTATACCCAACTGTTTGATATTGTTTCAGAACGCTATAGAATGCACTTTAGCGTCATTAAAATCTAATTTCGTATGGCTCAAACTTGAATTAGAATTTTAATGCCTTCAACGTTTTGTATTTCAAGAAAGAAATTTCGTTATTTGGGATACTACCTCCTTCAATTCCAACACGCATTAAATGTGTCAAGTTGATAATTAAATTAAGTTAAGCACTTTCAGTTTAAAAGTGCGAAGTTTCATCACGGATTTTCAGTGGTAAAATAGCGTAAAATGTTGCTTCAAAGTGTTGAATTTATAAAACGTTTCCAAGACTATTCCAGGATCTGGGTCGTCGACTCCCTTCCGAAATAATTCCCTGCTTCGTTACTGACATGTGTACGTGCCGATTAACCTTTGGACCTTTCTAAAAGTATCCTTTCCTATTTTTACATCGATTTGGTCGTTAGTACTAAGCTCTAATGCTATCACCGAGGATTAAGTGCCTGTAACTGCTCTTCCAATATATCCTGTCAAGCCTTCATCTCTGGTTGACTTTCCGCAATGTAAGGACGCTCCGACAGTGATGACATTAGCCTACAAATAGCCTATGTGCTAATTAGTTTGGATATCTTGAAATATTAATTTGTTTTATGTATTACAGGACTCGTAATTTTATGTATTAGATTTTAATATGATGGTACACTATTTAGATGGCAAGGTCAACGTTTTTCTAGCAAAGAAGGTAGTTTGAACTATACTTCTTAAAATTTTAGAATTTAATTAAATATTCGTATTTTTTTATCTATATCCAAATATATAATTCCGTATGCCGAATTTTGAGAGAAAAATTGTGGGAGCTTGGAAAGTCGTACAGAACTGGGAGATGTCTGAAATTAAAGGTATCGACACGAAGGAGCAGGGGAAATATAGGTTTTTCTCAATTTACAACATTTATAGAGTTTTGAGGACTTAATGTTACCAAAAATCTCCAAAGAAATACATTGCAATGAAAAAAAGCTGAGTATGATTTTCAAATATTTCAGCTGAGAAACAGCTGTGCAAATATTATATTAAAAACAGCTGAGTACAAATATTTTAACAGTATTAAAGATTAATTAGACATATGAACTTGGGATCAGGTTTAGTTAATGGATCGTAAGGTACGTATGTCTTACCGTACTACATATATTTAACAAGTGTATTAAATTAGAAATAATCACTGGTTCTGTCATCATATTTTTACCAATAATTAAATTAATATCAACTGATCCTAACATGCCATTTCAAATGAAAAGGAACCAATTTCCTTTAAGATTTACATTTTCAATAACTATAAGTAAGGCTTCAATCGGCCAAACCTGTTTTTACACATGGTCAACTTTATGTTGCACTAAGTCGAGTAAAATCTCGAGATGGATTAAAGATACATATTGAAAATACGATTGGACAAAAAAATCAAATTGAAAACACATTCACAAAAAATATAGTTTAGGGGAAAATTTTGTTATACAAATTTGAATTGTGACATTTTCAGGATAAATTTCATTCATAACATAGACGCACACTAAGAAACGATTTTGCTAAGTGTTGATTTAAAAGGCTAGATGGTTGGAACGTTACTGATATTTTACCGCGGTTGTCAAGGATTGATTTATCGCTGTCAATGGGACTATTTACTTTCGTCGTGTGTGGGTGGACGATTTGTGTTAGGTTTCACGACAGTGACAGTGTTGTGTACAGTAGACGCTATTTCACACTCGGTAGTTTGCTCTTAATTTCGCAGGAGTTTATATTAAAATAAAATAAGTCTTCCAAAAAAAGCAATGTAGAATCATTTCACCAGTGTGGTATCACTGCCTGTTATTGGCATATATAGAGCTGTCTCACCCCTTGTCACCGGAAAAAATCACTGATCCAAGCCTGACAATGTAACTAAAATCACCGATCCATTACGGTCACTGGATCGACCATCCCTAGGAAATACATCTGCACTGCTCTTTTTGAAAGTCTCTACGTTATCTAGATTTAAATCCGTTTAAAGTTTATTTCTTAAAAAAGTGTTTTCAGTTTTTGAAATTTCGCCCAATTGTTTAGGGCCCCTATTCTAACAGCATGCTCCTAACTTCCATTTTTCGTCTGAAGTATTTGGGGAACAAAGCTTTATCTGCTTTACGATTGTCAATACTTAAAGATGTATCGATTCATTGTTTTTGCCAAGCATTCTGTTCAAAATTATTTGTATTGTTAGTATATATTTCGCAACAATGCTGAAAGAATGATATAAAGAAATCGATGAATAATAAAGACGGCAATAACCAACAGAAACGTAAGTCGGAAAGATTGAAGCGCTGGGATAAGCGAGATCGTGCCTAGGATTGTAGAATCTCGGCGTGCTTGTTTGCTCATGGCCGTCATGCTTATTTGTCTACAAGAATTACATGAATCCTATTCAATAAACATCTGGTCGACAGAAGTACCTTGGATAGACAAAGTTATTGTGGGATATTTCAATGTATCGACGTCGAGCTATGATTAAACTTCCCGGCAAAAAGCATTCTGGAAAGTTGACAGAGAAGGCCGTTAGTATTGGCAAGATTGTAGGCGAGACCAGATAATGGGTGTTTTGTTTGAGCTTTGATACAAACTACACTTTGTAGTTTGTTGACGGTTAAGAATTGTTAATACTTGTAGTACAAAAATGCAGGTCTTTGCTCTGAACTCTTGTGCATATATTTGAACGTTAACCTATAACCTGAATGGTGACATTTTACGGAATCTACTTACGGTAATTGACAAATTTGAAATGTCTAAATGAAATTCGAAAGTAGTTTGTGTCTTACAGTTTTTCCGCCACAGTATTTTTCGTTTAGACAAGGCATTGAACAACTTTTTGTTTAGCTCGTAATTTTCCATTTTGTTTTACACGAACTTTGCTCTATAAGTCATAATGCTTTATAATATGAAATAATTGTTGATTATGATTTTCGTTACTGATGATATTCCTATCTCTCTCTCTCTCTCTCTCTCTCTCTCTCTCTCTCTCTCTCTCTCTCTCTCTCTCTCTCTCTCTCCCTCTCTCTCTCTCTCTCTCTCCCTCTCTCCCTCTCTCTCTTTCTCTCTCTCTCTCTCGCTCTCTGCATGCTCGCGCGTATGTGCAATTGTTCAGTTTTCTAATTACGTTTTCGTATTTGTAATTTCTCGTAAAACCCAAATATTGTCGACACTTGCGCCTTCGACAAATTAAAACTTATCTTATTCAATTCTATTGTCTTCTGTCTTTACACGTTACACGGTTTAATTTTCTTACCTTGTAAATGAAATCTTCATCTCGAGTCATAAAGGCTTGGTCTTCTGGAAAGCAGCGGAAAGTAAGTGGTCCAGGCGCGTAGTCAGAGGAGCTTGAGGTTTGACCTCGAAACTTTCTATGAACAATGAAAATGTGTGGCAAATCTACAAAAATATTGACATAAAGGACCGTTTGTGTACGACTATTTCGTGTTGAACTACAATGCTAATAGAAACAGCTATATAATGATATTTTATTCATACATGCCATAAAAACACAATAGGCTACATTTAGGCGTAGAACAGACAGTCTTTTCAACTCCCACCCCCCTCATGCCTAAAGTGTTCTCCCGATGGGTACTTCCATACCATTCCGCGTTCACTTCCAGTGATTTGGCGTATCTTCTAAATATATTTACAAGAGTTCATGAAGTTAACATCCACGGAGTAACCCTTTAAAGGTTTCAGATCCTGCTATGGGTTTTCCACCTGCTTCAATGACGTGTTATTAAAAATAACAACAAAATTTACAGCGTCAACATTGAACATTGAACATTGCATCTTTATAGCAAGGTAACTCTAAAGATATGTCCTGAATCTACTTTTTTTTAAAACAGATTCTCTAAATCATGGTCGTTCAAACCTTCTATTGAAGATAATGGCAATAGCGGAGTTATTAAAAGAGCTGTTTTAGAGCCATAGTTTAGAATACATTATTATTATTTAATATTATTATCATTATTTATTATATTAATATTTCCTGCTAAAAACCTTATTTCCATTGCTATTGTGATAACTTGAAGCAATGAGTGTCTGCTCCTAACCATGCGGTGTCTGTCCGCATAATATTACTTGTTATTTTACTGAAAAATATCTCAAATGTGTCAAAATATTGTTTATGTTTTCTTTCTTGATCTAAATATTTAAATATGAAATTGGAGTTCCTTTACCTCTTGTTGCAATTCTATGGATAAGATTATCTGGTTCAAGTAAAAGAGTGACGGATTCAACGTATTAAAACTCCATGGAAGGTGGGAACGGAGATTTTTAGAGAGGTATTGGGCTTGAAATGGAATTTATCCGAAAATGAACATCTCTTACAGAGGAGATGAACTTGTAAAGTTCACTGCGCGTAATCGGGGTGGTGGCCATGAACGCAGCGTTGCTACATGGGGGAGAGACGAGTCACGGGGGGTGGCCAAAAACGCAGCGTTGCTAAATGGAGGACAGACGAGTCACGGAGGGGTGGCCATAACTGCAGCGTTGCTACATGGGTTAGAGACGAGTCACGGAGGGGGTGGCCAAAAACGCAGCACTGCTACATGGTGGAGAGACGAGTCACGGAGGGGGGTGGCCAAAAATGCAGCGTTGCTACATGGGGGAGAGACGAGTCACGGGCAGGCGATAGAATGACAGCCCGATGCTCAAATTAGAGAATCTACAGTCCAACACTTGAAACCACGCCCCCCAAGAATCCAACCTCAAACTCGTGATTCTTGCCCAGGTGACAGGGGCCTGGTGTCACGACTGTGGTACGAGTATGCGAGAGTATTTCGACCTCACTCTTAGGGCTCGCCAGGTGACCAGCCCGCCACTGAAACGAGACAAACTCGTAATAGACACTAAGGTTTCGACTGCTTGGCTCGCCAGGTGACCAGCCCGCCCCTGAAACGAGACAAACTCCTACTAGACACTAAGGTTTCGACTGTTTGGCTCGCCAGGTGACCAGCCCGCCCCTGAAACGAGACAAACTCCTACTAGACACTAACGTTTCGACTGCTTGGCTTGCCAGGTGACCAGCCCGCCCCTGAAACGAGACAAACTCCTATTAGACACTAAGGTTTCGACTGCTTGGCTCGCCAGGTGACCAGCCCGCCACTGAAACGAGACAAACTCCTACTAGACACTAAGGTTTCGACTTCTTGGCTCGCCAGGTGACCAGCCCGCCCCTGAAACGAGACAAACTCCTACTAGACACTAAGGTTTCGACTGCTTGGCTCGCCAGATGACCAGCTCGCCCCTGAAACGAGACAAACTCCTACTAGACACTAAGGTTTCGACTGCTTGGCTCGCCAGGTGACCAGCCCGTCACTGAAACGAGACAAACTCCTACTAGACACTAAGGTTTCGACTGCTTGGCTCGCCAGGTGACCAGCCCGCCCCTGAAACGAGACAAACTCCTACTAGACACTAAGGTTTCGACTGCTTGGCTCGCCAGATGACCAGCCCGCCCCTGAAACGAGACAAACTCCTACTAGACACTAAGGTTTCGACTGCTTGGCTCGCTAGATGACCAGCCCGCCCCTGAAACAAGACAAACTCCTACTAGACACTAAGGTTTCGACTGCTTGGCTTGCCAGATGACCAGCCCGCCCCTGAAACGAGACAAACTCCTATTAGACACTAAGGTTTCGACTGCTTGGCTCGCCAGGTGACCAGCCCGCCCCTGAAACGAGACAAACTCCTATTAGACACTAAGGTTTCGACTGCTTGGCTCGCCAGGTGACCAGCCCGCCCCTGAAACGAGACAAACTCCTATTAGACACTAAGGTTTCGACTGCTTGGCTCGCCAGGTGACCAGCCCGCCCCTGAAACGAGACAAACTCCTACTAGACACTAAGGTTTCGACTGCTTGGCTCGCCAGGTGACCAGCCCGCCCCTGAAACGAGACAAACTCCTATTAGACACTAAGGTTTCGACTGCTTGGCTCGCCAGGTGACCAGCCCGCCCCTGAAACGAGACAAACTCCTACTAGACACTAAGGTTTCGACTGCTTGGCTCGCCAGGTGACCAGCCCGCCCCTGAAACGAGACAAACTCCTATTAGACACTAAGGTTTCGACTACTTGGCTCGCCAGGTGACCAGCCCGCCCCTGAAACGAGACAAACTCCTACTAGATACTAAGGTTTCGACTGCTTGGCTCGCCAGGTGACCAGCCCGCCCCTGAAACGAGACAAACTCCTACTAACTAATCGGGACCTATAGAACCTTCCGAACGGCCTGGTGTTCCGTTCTTTCAACCCCGTCTGATCAGTTCGCTCCAAGAAGTGCAATCGCAGCTCTATCCACTCTCTGTCGGCCCTACGTTTCTAACCCGCAGACTCGGGTCTTTGTTCTGAGAGACATTAAAACCATCCCGTTATAACTCGAGAGCTTGCCATCCCAACATGGAAGGTAGTGTTTCAGAAAGTTTGAAGAAGTAAAAAGATGGTGAAAATAAAAGAGTGTTTCAAAGGGGTACCTAGTCTTTTAACTCTTACCTCCTTTGTCAAAGAACACAATTTTTAGAAACTTCATGTGAGAAATTATTCTGTTTACTTATGTTTCTTGTTGTGTTCTGTTTGTATAACTCTCCTGCTTTGTGCACCAGCAATGTTGCCGGCAAGTCCGCAACTGTATGTTCTTTTATAATTCTATAAATATAGGTCTACATTTAGTGTTTTCACGTTTGCTATGGTCAAATTATTGGATCCGCAAATTCTGTGTTAATACGTTTATGGCCAGAGTGTATTATAAATAAAAATAGAAATGTTCTAACGTGGCCCTAATGCCATTATCACAAAATGTATTATTTAAATATATATAGGTTCATTTATTCTAACCAGGTTTTTTAGGTATTATTCCACGGAGTATATTACATTTGATGACGTGTTTTGAAAGTACCTTTAATTAACACAGTTACATTCACGGGTCGAAGAATTTTATTGGACTGGGACTGCGTTTAACTTACTGCATAATATTATTTATACATAATTATAATAAATTACCTTCAACACTTGTTTCGTATTTTAGGTTACATTGGAATTACATTTGCAATTGAAATTTCTAAATCTGCACTTTTCACGACCAGTAAATGTACAGTTGTAAGACGAGAACTTGGTTACTGAAGGTTAATTTGAGTCACGTGACCCGAAGCGTTGCTTACGTCATCATTTGATTGAAGTCTTTATTTGTGGAGACACTTGACACAACATTGCCACATGTTCATAAGAACAAACCTTTTTTGTGTCTATGAGCCCATATGTTTGTTTTTTTTAATGCTCTTGCAAATGTGTATTGTTTTGTTCGATGGGAAACATGAGCTGTCGGTTTGTCAGTATGGGAAAGGAAATTTAATGTTTTTTATTTTGTTTGATTACAGACCAATTTTGGTAGTATTATTTTAATGCCAAACCATTTGATGTATTATGAAGTCTAATAATATTTCACGATATCAACAGAGAAATTATAACTTGAAGTTGGTTGTTGCAGTTATCTTAATTTATTTGTTTTATTAATTTTATTTATTAAAATTTTTCATAAATATTTGTTTTATAACAAAGTGTAAGTTATAGAAACCTATTTACTGTTCTGTTATGCTTACCATAAAGCGGGAAAAATACTGTTGTTATGTTGGTAAATCTTTATTAACTTTGTTTATAGTTTCTTTTATTGGAATTTTGTTTAGAGAGAGTGAGTGACAGGATTTTCTGTTATGCTTACCATAAAGCTGGAAAAATACTGTTGTTATGTTGGTAAATCTTTATTAACTTTGTTTATAGTTTCTTTTATTGGAATTTTGTTTAGAGAGAGTGAGTGACAGGATTTTCTGTTATGCTTACCATAAAGCGGGAAAAATACTGTTGTTAAGTTGGTAAATCTTTATTTACTTTGTTTATAGTTTCTTTTATTACTTTTTTTTAAAGAGAGTGAAGGACAGAATGTTCTATTCTGCTTATCATAAAGCGGGAAAATAACTGTTGTTAAATTAATAAATCTTTGTTTGCTTCATTTATTGTTTCTTTTATTATTTTTTTTTATAGAGAGTGAGGGACAGAATGTTCTATCCTGCTTATCATAAAGCGGGAAAATTACTGTTGTTAAGTTGGTAAATCTTTATTTACTTTGTTTATAGTTTTTTTTGTTACTTTTTTTAGAGAGAGTGAGGGACAGAATGTTCTATTCTGCTTATCACAAAGCGGGAAAATTACTGTTGTTAAATTAGTAAATCTTTGTTTGCGTCATTTATAGCCTAGTTTATTTTATAAGTTTGTTTTAGTAGTTTTAATAAACTAGTGTATATTGAGATTTAGAGCAAACTGTTTTAATTTTTACCGTTGTGAGTTGTTCTCACTAGCTAAGCTCTAATTAACTTAATAAGTTGGTAAATATTCTCTTTGTTTATAGTTTCATCTATAAGTTTTTTTTTTTAGAGAGAGTGAGGGACAGTCACACATTACTATGTGAATCATGTGTAGTTTTTCCTGTTGATTGTTCTCGAAATCATTTAGATGTCTCAAAATCTTCTTTCTGGCTAGGTGGTTTTACCATTGCAATTTAAAGAACGTTTAGAAATCACTCAATGTTTGCATTGTGCAGCCTTCTGCATTGCGCAGCCTTCTGCATTGTACCGTTATTGGAAATATATCCAGACTGCAGGTTATCCAACCAGAATTCTTTCTTTAAAATCAGTATTTCTTTAAAATAGAGAATATCAACATGTTGAATGACAAGCGTGACTCGACTCTAACCTCACTTGTACACGTCACAAATAGCGTGGTACCCACAGTATGTCACAATATGATGAATTGCCCCGACCTATACGTAATGACAATGCCTGCTCGAACAATGCAATGAGGGAATTATAAATTAAGACCATACTCGTTACGTAAAGGTAGCGGCCAAGCACTCGTGTCTAGCAATGGCATTGTAAAGGCCAGACAGTTTCCAAGTCTGCATTATTCCTCTTGTCTACTAGTTAGAATATTACGTAAGCAGGCAAACCATATACTTAACGTTATTGCCTTTTTCTGTCAAGTTCGATTTTTACTAAACACTTTTAATGTTTTAAACTTGCTTATAGTAGCACTTTGCTTGTTGAGGACGGCCGTTTCGGGAGATGTGTCCCTTTGTCAACTCAGACCGTAACTCCGGAGTTAAGTTGACAAAGGGACACATCTCCCGAAACGGCCGTCCTCAACAAGCAAAGTAAGTGCTACTATAGGCAAGATTAAAACATTTAAAAGTGTTTAGTGATTACTAGCAGTTCACGCGAAGATGGAATCAACAATGTTTCTATTTTTATATTGTCCATGTCAACAGTTATTGACCATCAGTTCACCTCACGACAGCTTCGCTTATCAGTTTGTAGTCGTGAGTACCATTACATGCACAAACGGATTCACCACATTCTCGTTTAGGCTACTTTAGGTAACTTCGCTTTAGTGAGTACAGTGGAGTCTCGATAATTATCCTAGAATTATCGAAAACTCGGGTTACATGGAAAAACGTTCCTGTGCACTACAGAAAATAGGGGTTCCAATGAACCCAAATACTATAATTAGGAACGCACAAAATACGTCTATAGAAATTTTTTTATAACAGTAGTTACAATTTTAAGCGTTTTGTAAGGTATGCATGTACCAGGTTTTTATCGCATGTACCTTTGGCTGTTTATCAGTCGACTCATACAAAAGACTGTTTTCAACTGAAAAAATTAAGAAAAATATTTATATAGTAGTTAGTAAGGCTCACAGATGAATTTACTAGGATACTCGTATAAATCATTAGTAGAATACTTGAAGAAAATATTTATTATGTTTGATGAATGGAATTTTATTTTCTGTGTGATTTTAGGTTGCTCTTCTATTTAGTAGTTGATAACAAGTAGTATTTAAAAAAAATTATATAAAATCAATTCCTACTGAGCTCAAGAAATTTTTATTTTAGTTCCTTTTTATTTTATAGTTACAATTAATATAAATATGTGTATACATATGACAGAATAACAATATTAAGTGGCAAATTAGAAAGCCAATTTCCCTTTCTATACACTATATGGTGTTGGACTATTTTTGTTTGTTGGTTACTATTTATTGGCTTTCCTTTCGTTACTAAATTATAAAGCTGATAACAGTCTATAACATCTCCTTCTATACATCTCTTGTATTGCCTCATTATTACAAAGAACGTTTCTCTTATAATATCACATACATCTTTAAGTAATTAATATATAGCATTGGAAAAGTTGGCTCAGTGCCAAAGTCCTGGATTTTAAACATGTAGTTACTTAGTTCGAATCCAACTATGGCAAAGTTTAAAACAATTTAAATATTGAATAAATATTTGAAAAAACTGTAATAACATCAATTGTTATGCACTACAGGTTGAAAAAAATGTATTTGAATTTGGTTGGATGAATAAATCCGCATTTTATTAACAATTGAAAATTTGTACTAGATATATAGTGAGCTTATAAAAGAAACTGAAAAAAACCAATAGCTTATATTTGTATGGAACCGTGTTGCGTCCGATCTGAAGTTTGTTGAACTCTGAAACGATGTTAAAATATAAGTGGAATACAGATTAATGGCGGCAATAAATTTTTAAGCGACACAAACACACCTGTTGCAAAATGTTTCTTTTAAAAGTTACTCGTGTTTGTAGAAGTTTGAGAAATGTGAAAATCAACGATTGAAGGAAACTGTTATGGCAGTCAACAGTAATGTTAGTCCGGATTTAGTATTAGGATCAAATTATGTTTACGGTTAATTTGAGAATGTACATAATTTATTTTAAAATGGAAATGATTTAATGTTGATTTTCCTCTGTCCGCTTGATTCTCTCTCTGTTTTTGCGTTTGTCTGGGAGCTCCAGCTGTGTCTGTCTGTCTGTCTGTCTGTCTGTCTCTCTTTCTCTCTCTCTGTTTGTCTTTGTTTTATGTGTCTCTGTCTTTCTGTCTGCTTCTCTCTCTCTCTTTCCCCCCCTCTCTCTCTCCCTCCCTCCTTCTCTCTATCCATCTATTGGCCTTTTTCTTTCTCTCTGTCTGTGCCTGTCTCTCTGACACTCTCTCTTGTTCTGTGTGTTTCTGTTGGTCTGTCTGTATCTATCTTTCTTTCCGTGTCGGTTTGTTTTTCTTTCCTATACATGCTTTTTAAACTCCCTATCTTGATTGAACCTAATATTCATAATAGTTTCCTTATAGGCGATTAGCGTCGAATCGGCTGATCTTCCTAATACCACCCAAACATTTACTAAGGGCAGGTGGGGTGGGTGAGGATTTGCTACAGTTTTTAAATGCTCCTCACAACATGTAAACATTAGAGTGAAAATAGTTATGGTGTTATTAAAGTGATATCGTTCCGTATAAAATATAAGTGATATATATATATATATATATATATATATATATATATATATATATATATAATATTACACTGGATATCTCGGTGGTAAAAACACGAGAAAAATTGTTTAGGTCCTGGCAAGAAAAGATAAAATTATAGGAAAGTTGGCTATATTATTACTGGTAATATATTTAGTATCGCAATAATAGTTTGAGAGTATATGTTGACTGCAATTTGTCGATTTTGAACACAGCTCTGATAAAAGGGAGAAATTCAAGTACCGCGGTTTGGATGTTTTTAATTAGAAAAATATATTATTTCTGCAGTTGGACTGGCTACAGAAGTGAACACTTTATTTGAATAACGTATGTAATAAAACTTTTAATAGAATCTATTTAATATAGTTAATAATAAATAATCGTAGTTAATAGAAAACTAGTATTAGATTTTTTTAAAAAAAATGTATTTAATGAATTTAATTGAAATCAGCTCTTGAAAATTGTCAGCCGCGCCTAAGAAAGTTTTCATTTCGAAAATTGGAATAAAAATATGTAAATAATTTTCACTATATTAAATTAATCATAGTATCATTTATTGAAATAAAAATAAATCTATGTATGTATATATATATATATATATATATATATATATATATATATATATATATATTATTAACTGATTAAAATATTCAATAATAACATTTTATTTCAATAATGTTCAATAAATAAATTAACATAGCCTACCTGTTAAAACAGCTGTTTATACAACACAACCTGTAACATAAAATCAGCTGTTGTATTAAACCATATGTTTTCCGCAAACATAGAAAGAGCGTCCCGTGTCGTGACGGATACCATAATTTTCCTCTCGTGCGACACATACAGTCACACCCAAAAAAAGAATTCACTTCCAAAATACTTTTACACGCGGTTTGACGTATGTGATATTTTAATAAAAATTATAAATAGGTACTATATATTGTTATATTTTTTACCAATAAATGGGAATCCTACTTTCGTACTTATTAATTTAAGGTCGTGTAAGGAAAGTTACACGTTACTTTAGAACTTTGTCTCTAGATAGGTTTACTTTTATGTGTCACTTCATAGTTTTACACATCTGGTGAACACTCCAATCAGGCGCGTCCCAGCCGCAGTAGTGAAGAGGGAGGATACGATTGCTAAAGAATATTAAGTAACAATAAACCATTCAACGATGCCCTTTTTAAATGCACAAATTCCAGAAGGCTGGTTCACAACGCAACGCCTTGGAACTATCAACGATAGGCGATCAGTTGCAGTGTGTACAAACAATTCCCATGTACGGAGTTAAAGGTAGCACGTAATGGCATAACGCGCTGCATAAATACAGTCGGATGCGTGCTCAGAGGGCCTCTTCAAATGCATTGTATTTTGTATTTTTCTTAATAGAAAAATTTCCACCGATTTTTCAGGTTTGATTTTCGGTTCTTCATCGTTTTTTTATATTGTTCATTAAAAATCTCGATTATGGCTTAGTAAATTAAACTGTAAAACTGTTTTTCAAAACATAATTTCTTATCTAAGTAGGTGGGTAAATTTTTCATTGTGTTATTCACAAGTTTTTCAACTTTGGTAGCTATTTATGTTACATTAACGTAATTTTAAAAATTTACTATTATAAACTATATTAAAGAAGAGAACGAAAATCATTAGAGAAATATTTTAACCAGGAAATGATATATGGTTTAAAGATGACAATCATTAGGAATATGTAAGCAAAAAACGCCTTCAGAAGCAAAGGTTCCAGGTAGCTTGAGAAACAGAAGAGTTAACTGAAGAACACAGAAATAGGTCAAAATTAGGGAACTAGATAGACATACTTCGTAATGGATAAAACGTTACGGTAAAGAAAAGTGAGAGCATAGTGATAGAAAAACTGTGGAGAGATGTAGTGAATTCACTGGCATGAAGAGAATTTAGAAAAAAACGAAAGAACTTCCAGCGGAATAAGACAATAAAATAAAAGATTAGGTTGTGGTACTCGGGAGAGAGCCACCAGAAGTGAAAACGTTTATAGGGACTTCTACAGACAAACATTTAATTTTGCATAATGAGAAATTACCTTGACATTTGTTATCAGACGCGTCTAAGATTGTTCTTACTTTAAAAATTGGATTAAAATACACAACTTATTATTATCCTAATTTTAAAAATACGTAACTAAGTGAATACGTAATTGCTTACTCGCTGACTCGTTTCAAAACATTCGTTCCTTTTACGAAGCTAACCCTCTACTGGCGGCATCGGTTGTGTGTAAGGGCTCTAACGGAAATGGATTTATGACTGTGGAATGGGGTGGGTAGTTTGAGTTGTGTGTCATATAATAGCTTAACTATTATAATAGCTTAACTGTAAAAACTAACGACCTTAAAAAAATATGAAATATACAAACACTACGCAACAGATAAAGAAAACGTATTAAATGATCACACACACTATGAAGCCAACAGCCTTTTTATATTATATGACACACAACCAAAACAACCCACCCCATTCCACAGTCATAAATCCATCCCCGTTAGAGCCTTTACACACAACCGATGACGCAAATAGAAGGTTAGCTTCGTAAAAGGAACGAATGTTTTGAATCGCGTCAGCAAGTAAGCAATTACGTATTCACTTAGTTAAGTATTTTTAAAATTGGGATAATCAATGAATTCAAGATGATTACATCAAGCAACTTTATTATTATCGCTATATTGAATTACTTGTACTGAGATTTATCAAAATTTAAATAAATTAATATGTTTATTAACTGATCAAAAATATTTAATAACCTTTTTCCTTACCCGTGTTCAATAAATAATCTAATATAACTTACGCTTTAAAACAGTTGCTTAACAACATAAGGTGTAACATAAAATTTGCTGATATATGAAATCATATGTTACCATTTAATTCTCTCCGAGGTGACTCACAGCGTAACCTGACGGAATTTATACTGACGATATTAATCTGACGGTAATTTTACTGAAGCGAAATTGTATGTTTTTGTTCATACAATAAGTTTTTTTAGGCGTCGCTATAAACGTTTTGACTTACATAAATGTCATTTCACACATCTAAGCGTATAATAGCAAATGTTAACAAAACATTGGGCGTTTAAAATGACATCTACCTTGAATGACCTGCAATTTACGTACAGCCTGTGTGAAAATTTACTTTTAAGTTTTAAGAAAAGGCAGCAATTTATACTATGATAAATGCATATCAAGTAATATTAAATAAAAATATACAACAAAGAATCTATTTGTTCCGTCTATCTATAGACTATACACGGAAAATTTTCCTTACCACGTCAGCATGATGTTGAACAACAATTTTACAGTTATCACTATAACTGTGGGCTTTGTGACAATAACGCCCACACGGAACAATATCCTGTCAACGATTCCTGGAAGCGATTAAAAATAATTTGGTGGTTTTTGCGGAATAGCGTCTGGAATAGGACACTTGCTGATAGACTGACTGAAACTGGGTCGCCGGACACAGTTATCACATAGAAGAAAAAAGAAGTAATATCAACAGCTGATAAACAACATGGCTGATTGGGTAAAATGAGATCTGGTTTAGTTCTATTTTTAGACAGTGTTGTAGGAAAACCGCATTCCCTGCGTGACAAGTGTTGTGCGATTTCAGTGAGTCAGTCAGACACGGTTTCATAATCTCCCATAACATCTTACTTATTTTTTACGGTAATGGAAAATTTGTTTAAAAACCTGAACATAAGTAATTTTACAGCTTAAAATTAAATTCATGTTGATAAATTTGTAGTAAACATAATTTTCGTTGAATTAAATTTAAAGTAATTTTAAACTCCTATAACTTATTTACCATACTAGAGTGTTCTTTATTATGCAAACTTAAAACATCACCACATTGGTCGTCATACTGAGAGATAAGGCCAAAGTAGGGAATAAGAGAAATTTCTTGAACAGTTTATATTAGTGTTATGCTCTCTTCAATAATAGAAAAAAAATATATGTTTAAGAGAATTAAAACAGTGTAGCAAGAGAAAATCCATTCAGAGACTAAGTAAAGCAAAATAGAATCCCAATCAGGGCTTGCATGACCTTTAAGTCCCATATACTTAGTATTCGTTACAGTAAATATTAATCTTGTAAAAGTCTAGAATCTAATTGTTATTTTGTATGGTTTGAGCGATCAATTAATTACCATGTATATAGGATTTGAAAATGTAACGGTTTTGTTGTATTACCGCCAAACAGCCGATAAAAGTAAACGAGGCAAAATAGTTGTTAGTTTCAATGGTTGCCGCGGAAGAGCAGCACTCACCAGCGAACCGTTTATAAATAGCTGATTGTCACAAACCTCAATTTTATCGTCCTTTTTAAAATTAAAAACCACGTTAAGATGAGTTGTACAGCGAGAGTCTAACCGAAAGGTAACGTAAAGGCAGTAGGCTAGGGAAGCGTGTTTAGCTGGTGACTACGGGAGTGACTTCCCAAGGAATCCAGCGAGCACCAGAGGTAGCCTTAGTCATTATATAGACCACCGCAACAGGTAAATATTTTATATCTATAATGTCTATTTTTATATATAATATAAATATACATACCGTCCGTGGCCCAAGGAGGATTATTTGTCAAAATTCCATTAAAGAGGGGCAAATTTTAAGTTCTATTTTGGTTCACAAATTATCTCTCTATTTAATCGTCCAACGGCGGTGTGTAACAAAAAGGATAGTGAAAAATAGGACTAAAGAGGAAATATGATGTTTCCAAGTCATGTGCGTAGAGGGGAGTATGTACATGGTCGTTTTCCTCTACCACGGTCTAACTATGGCCGTTTACACCTTCTCTCTACAAAGCGCGATTACACAGTAGTCTTTTCAAGCTATAGAGACTCGAAAATTGTAATTTTGCAAGATGAAATCGGTTAATCTCGTCACTAATTTTATTCCAAAATGGACTGAATTAGATCGCTACTAAACAGTTACAACGCTATAAATCTATTTTTAGAAGCGTTCCCAGCTGAACATATAAATACGTATATATACAGCGAATTTTTTCCGTGCCATGATATTGCTTTTAAACAACTCCAATTAACACAACAATATTCATTATAATAACTTTAGTAAATATGTATATTCACCTCTCAGGATCCATTTCTTATAAGAGCATATTTTTAATGTGATTTAATCGTCATGAATGACTATGTTAATCTACCTTTGCATATAAATTATAAATGCAATAGAACGGCTTCTTTAAAGTTTGGAAAAATAACTATGTTTTGCCGAAACGTTTGCTATTATATCACATGGCGAAATGAAACGTAGATTTTCTTCAATAACAAGATAACATTGCGTAGAATACGTAGATTTTGACCAATAACAAAATAACTGGACGTAGAATAAGTAAAATAAGTAGAAGTTAATTAGTTGACCAGTTCCGTACATAAACCTCCATTGCTTGGCGTATCTCGCGGTGTTATGAATGTTATGATTTTGTATTTCTGTTGTTGTGATAAAATGACACCGCTGATTGTCTGATATCGTTCTTAGTGTGCATTACAGATGATGTCGCACCACAATGGAATCCAAGCAACAAAACAGCATTTAAGTTATTTGTTTTTAACACAAACATATGACCATTTCGATAACTTTTACACCGAGTGAGGTGATTTTGTTTTAACATGTTGAGAACCTATTCAACTTGAAAGTACTTTACGGCACCTCTAGTGTCGCACCACAATGGAATCCAAGCAACAAAACAGCATTTAAGTTATTTGTTTTTAACACAAACATATGACCATTTCGATAACTTTTACACCGAGTGAGTTGATTTTGTTTTAACATGTTGAGAACCTATTCAACTTGAAAGTACTTTACGGCGCCTCTAGTGTACGACCATCCATTCATGATACCAGGAGTAGGAAAACCTCTTCTTTACGATGCCCCAATGATGTCGAAAATTTAGTTCATTTATTAGTTTGTTTATACCTATAACATTAAAAAAAATCAAATGTAGCTTCACATCGAGCGATAGATTAACTGGACTAAGTAGAACTCTTGTCTGCAGCCTTAATTTTACCCCTGGTAGTGCAGTAAGGGATCTATCGCTACACTTTCAGAGGCAGAGTTATCAGCGGTAGATAGTATGTGTTGGAGGTTCCGAAAAATGTGTTTTTACCGGTGTTTTGTGGATGACTCTATCACTCTAATTGCGAACTATTGTTGCGTACTTCCGTTTAAGTACTTGTTTTCATTTTATTATATCCGTTACGGACCAAATCAGTTCTTCCACTGCATTTTCCACGTCTACACCTGTTTTTTAATTTCTCTTTAATACTTTATTCATGTTACAAATTTTTGTGGAAAACGCTACGTAGGAGTGTTGTTGGAAGTTATCAGATCCGAAGCAACATCTACGCAGTGATTAACCGTTAAGTCAATAACAATAAACAGATTAGAAAATTGTATGTCATTACCAGTCTATTTGTGTAGTAATTGTTGTTTACTTTACGGTTATTTCTGTTCTATATGAGAACGTCTTAAAACAAAGAGAATTCTGTAAGAAATAATCGACCGGACTTTATATAATCAGTATTTTATATGATAGTTTATATTTCAATTCTATCCAGATTAAACAGTTTTCACATTCAACAAATTAATATTACATAACAAAGATTTAATGACAGATCGTTTATAATCGCAAATATGGTTCCCTATTATAACGGAGCTTCTACTAGCGCATTCTCTCAAGTTCATCTATTTATCTAACGGATTTGCTCCATAACAATTAAATAAATTAACGACACGTAGAATAATGTATATTTATATAAATAAACAAAATAAATAATATTGTTTTTATATAAATAAACAAAATAAATAATATTGTTTTTAAATAAAGTTTAAAATAAAATCATTAAACTTACCGCTTCAGCAGATTAGGAGTTGAGAAAGGCAATATTTGGGTGATGCTCACTATCAGCCTTAGGAAGGGGGGGGGATAGTTCGGGCGGCGCCTGAGGGTAGGTGCCCTGAAGGCTTCTCATAATTGTAAGAAATTCCTTCAAAAGATATTTTTAGGAACTAGAAAAATTAAGCGATAATGTATATGCTATGGAGAGTAGGTATGAGAAAAATTGCCAAAATTTTTATTTACTCACGCAAAACTTTATTTTGTATTAAAAAATATATTGATAAATTATGTAAAAACTATGCTTTTTATACCTGTTTTTGAGCTTTTATACATATGGAACTCTTGTGCAAAAAACCACTTTTTCAAAGAACTTCAGCCTTCTTTACTTTTCCTCTCGAGGAGATATTATTCTCCTCATTCCCGGGGATAAAAGTTACTTTTTTGGTGTCCCCTGTGAGTGCAAAACTGCTATTTAGTCTCAGGTGTCAATAAAAATAGTACTTGTTAATCCATAGAAATCATTTACCGTGTGAAATTTTAAGGCAAATTTTCTTTCCCGTTCTATGAATTCCCTAAAACCCCACGGCTTTTCCAGGGAATTTTACTGTTTTAATGCAATTAATTTGGTTGGAATGCACAATTATTGTTTTATGTCAGCCATATTATAAAAATTCTATTCTCTGATAACAGATTTCAAAGATGTAATTATATCTAATTCATATTATTATATTACATTGTACATCTAATTATATAGGCCTATTTAGTAACCTGCTAATTCAAAGTGTTATTGGGGTTTTGTCCGATATTCCACTAAATAGCTGCTAATAAAACTGGCTACCTGTTTGGCCGTCAGTAGAACGTATGGTGAGAAAGATGTTTGGTTCTGTAACACATTTTATAGGTTAAAGACTATCTGTGATGCTGTATCAGTGAGAAACAGATTAGAAGTTGTTTATTAGGTTGAAATTAAACACAACCGCTTATTAAATTAGAAGACTACTAATGGTCGACTGAATTAGATAAAATGCGCGCTAAAAGGAAAACTCTAAAATTAGAAATACCCTAAAGAGAAACTCGGCTTGTCTCTATTAACCTCACCTAACCTTGCTTGAACCCGACCCGAGCTATCTTATCGCTTATCGTATGCAGCATATTTGTTCATTATTAGAATAATTTACAACGAAACTTGGTACGCAGTATTCAGTGTAGTTGGGATTGTTCATCTGTGCGGAGTTGTGAGGTGCGAGGTGCTGTCAGTGCCGCGTGTGATGGTGTTTTAAAGGTGCAAGGAGGGCCAATCATGGCTGAAACCAGTACAGGCAAGTTTCAAAAAGCAATGACTCGGTCACAAGCTTTAGTCTTGTGGTGTTGGGGAGTTAAGCTTGGTTTATTTTTAGGTTGCAAAGTTTAGCAACGTTACAGAATTACAAATTATGCTACAGAATTACAAATGTGTGCACAGAATTACAAATTAGAATTATTTTTTATCCAAAAGAGTTATGGTGTATTTATTTTTACTAGGAACTGAATAAAAACATCAATTGCTCAAGCTGAGGTTTGGTCTTGTGATGTTGGGTTTAGTTTTAGGTGGCGAGGTGTGAAGTTTAGCGACATTTAATGGGTACGGAATTACAAATTAGTTAACATTTTTTGCATTTAAAGCTTGTATTTAATTTACAAGCTAAAGTTAAAACCTCAGTCTTATATTATTTTAATTAGAGCTTAGATAGTGAGAACAATTCACAACGGTAAAAATTAAAATAGTTTACTCTAAATTTCATTACATAGTAGTTTATTAAAACAAACACGCTAGTTTATTATAAACTAGTGTAGTAGCTAAGCACTGATGAAGGCGATATCTTCGTCGAAACTAGTATGTTTTAATAAACTAGTAAGTTTCTTTTAATAAACTAATGTGTAGTGAGATTTAGAGTGAACTGTTTTAATGTTTATATTATTCTTATAATTAGGAGTAGAAAATACTTGTAGTGTTTTAAAACTTAGTTAAGTATATTTTGGAATATATTTAAGAGAAGTATTATTCCGTTTAATTCGATTCAAATTATCATGATTTGAAACATTTTTTAACATTGATTAGGTAGTTTTTCAACTTTTCATTTAAAGACGTTTAGGTTTACGACTGATGAATTTTAAACACAGCTTTTGTCGTTCCCAAGTATTTTAAAATATATATATATTAACCTAAGATATTTTAAAATATAACTTTTCTTTTAGGTTATATATTTAATTACCTTAACACTATTTTGTCTCACATTCAGGATTCTAATTAATTAACACCAATAACAATTTTAACATCACTTGCATTTATTCTTGACACTTAATTAACACACATTATACCCATTGTTATTAATACTATTTGTGACAAGAATTGATTTCTTAATTAATATTACAATTACAAAAAAAAGGTGGACTCTTGAGGCTTTAGGTTATTACAATAAAGTTTAAAATGACAGTGTTAATTTCTCTTTCTCTGGGGTCGTTATTAGGGATCTTTTTTTATAAGTTAGAAAATGGTGAAAAAAACTAGATTATTATTTTATACTAAAGAATTTTAAATTGTTCTGAATTTACTGATTTTAAAGTTCTGTTGACTAAATTTACTGAAAATAAAAAAGAGTACTTATTGTTTGTCGATTCCTTGGATCTCGACCGTTGATACTGATTCGATGCACATAACTCTATAATTTTCCTAAATCTTTATTAATTTACTTACGTCGCACTTTTACCTTTTAAATCATACAAATACAACACTTTACATTTCCCTTAATTTTACTAACAAATTTTAATCATAATTAACCTTACTGACACTTGGTCCCCCCCAATACATCTGCCCTCTTCTGAAGTTCTTCCTAGACTCCCTGATAATTTCCTTTTTCAGTCTCGCGTCATCTCTCCCCCCTTACTTATTTTAGTTAAATTGGTTATTCCCATAACCATCTACAAAGACCTTGCCCTAACATTATTATAACCCAGAAAATTTTGGAAGTCCTATCTTAAACTAGTTGAACCTTTCTTTTGTTAAAGATTCCCAAGCCCCTTTATGACTACACTCGAAATAGAACAATGGTCATGTACTTTGTCCGAAATTTCAGGAGCTATTCTGGTCGATTTGGCTTAATATTTCTTTCGACTATTTTTTTTAATTTTTATATAAGCTGAATTTATTCTTTAGCCTCAAGCGTTATGTTATAATATATATATATATATATATATATATATATATATATATATATATAAATGGTGTAATAGTTTTCTATACGTTCATTTCATTTCCCAACTGCATATGTGGCATTCGACCTTGACTTTTCCGAAGGATTCGTACCTGCGATGGTTTTCCTCAGCCCTGTAAAAGTTAAGTAAAACATTACACAATTTTCCAAGCAATAACATTTTTTCCAAAATATTTTCTCGACGTCATATTAATATTTGGTATTTTAAGTGAAGAAGATCCAGAATTAAAGGAATTTTGTATTATCACGTTAATTATCAAGTTAAATAGACCATCACTAAAATGTAAACTGTAGGAAAGTCGACTAATTTAAAAAGATAAAACCTCTTTCAGTAAAGTTAACTAACGTTTATTTTTCATTGAAACAAGAGTGTTCTAATATGCTTTTATCAAGTAAGTGGGGTAAAATTTATTTTATGAGTGGATTGATATCAAGTATTTGGCAAAATATTTACAGTTTGTTTACTTTGCACACTGTGTAAGAACTCTTGGTCATCCTTAAGACTCAGGTATAGGAATTTCAAATACAGTAAAAGTACTAATATCCGGCACCCTCGGGGTCGGCATGTTGTCGGTTATAGAAAATTTTCGGATAATCGAACCTATATACTATTAAGCATATATACAGGCCGTACCGTGCTACCTATCAAGGAAAGTTGATGTACTGTTGAAATCTTACCTTCCATGTAGGTTTTTATCCAATAACTGTATTTCCGTAAGTATTAATAAATGCACACAAAATTTATAAGGAAAAAATTGAAGAAAGAAAAGAAATTTGTTGCTAAAAACGTTTTTCGTTTATAAAACGTTAAAATGAAACACTTACTTACACTTACCTACTCAAAGACTAATTATTTGTAAAATAATCACAGATATCTGACTGCCTGATAAGCGATAACAGTTGTTCAATAAATTTCGCATGGAGCATATGCAGCTACAAAACTTCCTGAGCCGATTAGCATCTCCCACCACCAACAAACGTAACAGCGTTGTAAAAGCGGCTGCAGCATTACCCCATGAAACGTTTACTTTTTCTTGAACTATTTCTTGGTTATGTTGGTTAATTGAAATCTGTTTTGTACTGTATTTCCAATGGGTCACATCTTGTCACAAAAAAGGGCACTGTACTGATTTGTTTTAGTTTTGAAAATGTGCCGGTTAATAGAACGTTCCGGATGATGGAATGGAGTATGAAAGAGGTTTTACAGTGCTCTGTAAACTAATTTTAAAGGAGTTTAAATAAATACAAATTTATGTTTTGAAACATGTTAATTGGAGAAGTTGTGGTTGGCCAGGAAACATAAAAATTAGCGAAGGAAATTTCGTTTAATTGGAGAAGTTGTGGAGGGCCAGGTAACATAAAAATTAGCGAGGGAAATTTCGTTTAATTGGAGAAGTTGTGGTTGGCCAGGTAACATAAAAATTAGCGAGGGATATTTCGTTTAATTGGAGAAGTTGTGGTTGGCCAGGTAACATAAAAATTACCTAGGGAAATTTCGTTTAATTGGAGAAGTTGTGGAGGGCCAGGTAATATAAAAATTAACGAGGGATATTTCGTTTAATTTGAGAAGTTGTGGAGGGCCGGGTAACATAAAAATTAGCGAGGGAAATTTCGTTTAATTGGAGAAGTTGTAGAGGGCCAGGTAACATAAAAATTAGCGAGGGAAATTTCGTTTAATTGGAGAAGTTGTGGAGGGCCAGGTAACATAAAAATTAGTGAGGGAAATTTCGTTTAATTGCAGAAGTTGTGGTTGGCCAGGAAACATAAAAATTAACGAGGGAAATTTCGTTTAATTTGAGAAGTTGTGGAGGGCCAGGTAACATAAAAATTAGCGAGGGAAATTTCGTTTAATTGGAGAAGTTGTGGAGGGCCAGGTAACATAAAAATTAGCGAGGGAAATTTCGTTTAATTGGAAAAGTTGTGGTTGACCAGGAAACATAAAAATTAGCGAGGGAAATTTCGTTTAATTGGAGAAGTTGTGGAGGGCCAGGTAACATAAAAATTAGCGAGGGAAATTCCGTTTAATTGGAGAAGTTGTGGAGGACCAGGTAACATAAAAATTAGCGAGGGAAATTTCCTCGAAATAGCAGGCAGAAGCGTTTAGGATTTCGCCACGAATACCGTTTACTAACATGTTCAAATCGCGATGACGGGAAAGCATACAGGCAGAACGCGGGACTAAATAACTACCTGCAGTCGAGGATTACCTTCCTCAACGGACTTGAGATTTAAACAAACTTGCGGACACATTTTGCCGGTGTTTTTGCGGCAAGCGTATATTAGAGGTGACCGATGTTGGGTGTGTTTTTAGAGGAATACATTGTTTTGATGGCGTTATGCGAGATTTTAATGTCTGAACCCGATCACCTTGATGTACAGTCACAGACAAAACGAAGTCCTAACAGATACACGCTTGTCTCGCATGAAACAATGAATGAGGAAGCGTAAGCTATTATCTAGAACGCTTTCAGCATTATGACCATTAGACGGTAGTTTATCAAGTAACACACATGTTTTATATTTACTTGAATTAATTTCATTTCCCCAGCTTTCTGTGTTTCTTGTTTGTTTTCATGAAATGTTAATTCACTAAAATAATATCTATGAATATTATTTGCTCAATAATTTGTTTATATGTGTAACTAATGACAGAGTTCAGAACTGCTAATGTTCGTACAGTCTTTTGTTTCGTCAGCACAAGTTCTTTTCTTCGACGTAATATACGCACTGTTATAAACTATGACAGTGCAAGGTTTAAGTTGAAGAAGACCCGCTGTAAGTAGAAACGCATATGAGTGAAAACATTAAGTGTAAGGGGTTCTTGGTAGTGATTTATATTAGCCTCTTATAGAATATAAGATACTCATAATTTTTTTTTATCAGATATTAAATTATTGCTGTAACTTAAATTAATAAAAGACTGAAAAACAAACCTGATAAAATACTGTATTTAACATAGTCCTGTGACAAAAACAGTTCAGAAGAAAAATTTATAGTTGCCAGCACTGGAGGTTATATTAGTAAGCATATAATGGTAAAGGGTAAAACCGAGATATGTCGCTTAAACTTCGAAAGTTTCTTAAAGGATTGGGGTCGTTCTTTGGGACTCTGATATCTTTGACATAAATAACTTTAAGGTCCGATTCTGAAACTTCCTTAAAGGGCAGAAGTGAATCTAGGGATCGTATTCATGTGTCAGGGGTGAAATGTATCTAGTGTTCGTATCCATGTGTCAGGGGAAGTGTTTCTAGCTATCGTAATCATGTATCAGCTAAAATAGCACACGTATTTAGCGACGTGTATCCAGTGTTCGTATCCATGTGTCAGGGGGAAGTGTTTCTAGCTATCGTAGTCATGTATCAGCTAAAATAGCACACGTATTTAGCGACGTGTATCCAGTGTTCGTATCCATGTGTCAGGGGGAAGTGTTTCTAGCTATCGTAGTCATGTATCAGCTAAAATAGCACACGTATTTAGCGACGCGTATCCAGCGTTCGTATTTATGTGTCAGGGGGAAGTGTTTCTAGCTATCGTAATCATGTATCAGCTAAAATAGCACACGTATTTAGCGACGTGTATCCAGTGTTCGTATCCATGTGTCAGGGGGAAGTGTTTCTAGCTATCGTAGTCATGTATCAGCTAAAATAGCACACGTATTTAGCGACGCGTATCCAGCGTTCGTATTTATGTGTCAGGGGGAAGTGTTTCTAGCTATCGTAGTCATGTATCAGCTAAAATAGCACACGCATTTAGCGACGTGTATCCAGTGTTCGTATCCATGTGTCAGGGGGAAGTGTTTCTAGCTATCGTAGTCATGTATCAGCTAAAATAGCACACGTAGTTAGCGACGTGTATCCAGTGTTCGTATCCATGTGTCAGGGGGAAGTGTTTCTAGCTATCGTAGTCATGTATCAGCTAAAATAGCACACGTATTTAGCGACGTGTATCCAGTGTTCGTATCCATGTGTCAGGGGGAAGTGTTTCTAGCTGTCGTAGTCATGTATCAGCTAAAATAGCACACGTATTTAGCGACGCGTATCCAGCGTTCGTATTTATGTGTCAGGGGGAAGTGTTTCTAGCTATCGTAATTATGTATCAGCTAAAATAGCACACGTATTTAGCGACGTGTATCCAGTGTTCGTATCCATGTGTCAGGGGGAAGTGTTTCTAGCTATCGTAGTCATGTATCAGCTAAAATAGCACACGTATTTAGCGACGCGTATCCAGCGTTCGTATTTATGTGTCAGGGGGAAGTGTTTCTAGCTATCGTATCCATGTCTCAGGGGGAAGTGTTTCTAGCTATCGTAGTCATGTATCAGCTAAAATAGCTCACGTATTTAGCGACGTGTATCCAGTGTTCGTATCCATGTGTCAGGGGGAAGTGTTTCTAGCTATCGTAGTCATTTATCTGCTAAAATAGCATACGTATTTAGCGACGTGTATCCAGTGTTCGTATCCATGTGTCAGGGGGAAGTGTTTCTAGCTATCGTAAATTTATTAAATTTAGCACATGTAGGTAGTGAATAGATAAAACTATACCAAATACTACAAAATTGTATCACTCTCGTATAAATACAGAGTAGTAAATGCTATTCGTTTTGAATATTAATTTATATTTGTACCTGGGGCTTGTGTTCTTTGTTTGAGTCAGCTGGGAAACATTCTCGCCTTTTTACGATATTTAATGAGTTGTTTTCAATGGGTTTAGAGTTATCGATCGCGACCGTGGTAATTTCGCAGTGTGTTAGGATCCCAGTACGTGAGTGCATCCTGCTATAGGCCTACCGTGAGACGTATTATTATACTCAGCTCAGGCGAGCGAAACCCCAGCGTCTGCCAATCCGACATTTTGCTACTGTTATTTCTTTAGAGCTTTTCGGTAGTTGAAATTAATTTCGGACTTCGTACTTTTATAACTGGTGAAAAATTATTTTTGTAAATGTTTCTCAACATTTTCTCTGCTAAACCAATAACATATTTACCCAGTCAGGCGTTACCTGTGTATTTACAGTTGTGCTAATTTAGGTTGGTCTGATAAGGCCAGTTTTATAATTAAAGATTGATTACAATTTTGGTATCACTTGGAAAAAACCACTACCTAGTGATATATTTCAGCAGATGCGTTTCGCACTAGGTCAATGTATTGTTCAGTGCTGTGAGCCACGGACAAGACTGTTGCTCAGGTGTATTGTGTTGGTGTGAGTTTGTGGTGTTATTGTTGTTCATAGAGTAGTTGTTAATTATGTGTTCAAATGTAGTATTTGATTGTGAGTGTGTTTTGTCGTTTAGAATGTGTTGTGGATAGTTTTTGTGGTGTTTGTATATCTCATAATTTTCTGTTGTATTTAGTTTGCTGCTTTTTTATGTAGTGTAGGATATATCTTTTATGTGTTATATGTTTGAGTACATTTTCCTGCCATTCCTAACTTTTTAATATTCTCCTCTGTTGACGCGTTTCGGATTAATTCCATTTTCAAAACTTTAGTCACACTCTGTTATATAGAAGTAGGATTGAAGTTTTGAAAATGAAGTTAATCCGAAACGCGTCAACAAAGAAGAATATTGAAAAGTTAGGAATGGCAGAAAAATGTACTCAAACATATAGAAATATTCCTAACAGAAATGAAGATGAGTATATTAATAATTTCTTTTATGTGTTCCTTGTATCGTGTGGTAGAGTTTTAACAAAAAACCTCAAGATGTAGAACACAAAACACCAAGTTTTAAAGATGGGTAATGAGGATAAAACATATTTTTCGTATTGTTCTTGTAGTGGGGCGATGAAAAGAAGAGTGCCACAAATCTTGTAGAAAGTATTTATCGAATAATACAGCGGAGTTGAAAACTTGTTAGATCTAACATTAATGAACTCACTCGCAATTTGTAAATCTTTTCATATTTGTATATCCCCACAGGAATATATTCTAGTAAGGTAAAATGTGAGTGTACGCATGTCAAGGCAAAAAAGCATAACTTGACTGGGAATGCAGAAGACTTATGCTTGAATTCTTGGGCCTGCTGTAAGCCCCAAAAACGTTTTAAACTCCGTATTATATCCACAAGTAGGAGAAAGCCGAGGCCTAATGTTATCTATATGTCCAAGTAATTCAAATGAAATATTTGAAAAGCATCCGATGAAGATATGACGTGTCGAATAAATGGCAACTTATTGAAAATAATTTATGTTCATTGGTTAAAAGCGAGTTTTATGTGGTTAGTAACAGATATAATCATTAGGCCTATAAATTTAATGGCTGGGTTTCATGTTAATAGAGAGATATTTAATAATTCGATAATTTACCGAATTTGAAACACCTGATCGTATATGTGATCCAACGCCTACAGCTGTTTTATTCAACTGCTGTTAACAGAATTTGAATCAGCTGTTCGGTTACATGAGTTATAGCTACTGCGATTCTATAAGAAATTAGTAGAAGTGGGCCTAACAGTAGTTTCCAAAGTGTACGCCGCTGCTACCTGGGGCGCCACTGATCATCGACAACTTTTAATTCCGTAAGATAAAGCAAAATTTGTTATAGTAAAAGAATGTTGTGGTTAGCAGTAGATTTATTACAGTGGTTTTATTAATATTAAAGAGTAGCTACGATATGTAACACTATTTTGTCTTTACATTTCAGTAAATAGATATTATTTTAAAACAAAGTAATTTTTTGTGGTAATTCATATCCACAACCAAGGTCTATTTTCTATCTTTATTGTTTTAAAAAGAGGTTTGAAGAATATTGTATTGTAATATGTACAGTAGTAAGAAATAATAATTGATAGAAACTGATTTAAAAGTTTACTAACAGAAAAATAATGACCCAATTTTATACAGGGGCGCTAGAAAATATTTTCAACTCAAGAGCTCCATGGGTAAATAGGTTTGGAGAAAACTAGTTTAGGCTTTGGCTTGATTAGGAACCAGTCAGTGCGGACATTTTTATAAATATTGATTTTAAATTTGTATTCCGGTTAAATATGTGAAATAGGCTATAAAATAAAATATAACCTTAGAACTTACAGGACTGTAAACATAATTTTTAATAGGTTACATAATAGAATATAACCTTAGAACTTACAGAACTGTAAACATAATTTTTAATAGGTTACATAATAGAATATAACCTTAGAACTTACAGGACTGTAAACATAATTTTTAATAGGTTACATAATAGAATATAACCTTAGAACTTACAGGACTGTAAACATAATTTTAATAGCTTACATAATAAAATAGAACCTAAGAAATTTCAGAACTGTAAACATAATTTTTAATAGCTTACATAATAGAATATAGCCTTAGAACTTACAGGACTGTAAACATAATTTTAATAGGTTACATAATAGAATATAACCTTAGAACTTACAGGACTGTAAACATAATTTTAATAGGTTACATAATAGAATATAACCTTAGAACTTACAGGACTGTAAACATAATTTTAATAGCTTACATAATAAAATAGAACCTAAGAAATTTCAGAACTGTAAACATAATTTTTAATAGCTTACATAATAGAATATAGCCTTAGAACTTACAGGACTGTAAACATAATTTTAATAGGTTACATAATAGAATATAACCTTAGAACTTACAGGACTGTAAACATAATTTTAATAGGTTACATAATAGAATATAACCTTGGGACTTACAGAACTGTAAACATAATTTTTAATAGGTTACATAATAGAATATAACCTTGGTACTTACAGAACTGTAAACATAATTTTTAATAGGTTACATAATAGAATATAACCTTAGGACTTACAGAAATGTAAACATAATTTTTAATAGGTTACATAATAGAATATAACCTTGGGACTTACAGAACTGTAAACATAATTTTTAATAGGTTACATAATAGAATATAACCTTAGAACTTACAGGACTGTAAACATAATTTTAATAGGTTACATAATAGAATATAACCTTAGAACTTACAGGACTGTAAACATAATTTTAATAGGTTACATAATAGAATATAACCTTAGAACTTACAGGACTGTAAACATAATTTTAATAGGTTACATAATAGAATATAACCTTAGAACTTACAGGACTGTAAACATAATTTTAATAGGTTACATAATAGAATATAACCTTGGGACTTACAGAACTGTAAACTTAATTTTTAATAGGTTACATAATAGAATATAACCTTAGAACTTACAGGACTGTAAACATAATTTTAATAGGTTACATAATAGAATATAACCTTAGAACTTACAGGACTGTAAACATAATTTGAATAGCTTACATAATAAAATAGAACCTAAGAAATTTCAGAACTGTAAACGTTATTTTTAATAGGTTACATAATAGAATATAACCTTAGGACTTACAGGACTGTAAACATAATGTTAATAGCTTACACAATAGAATATAACCTTAGGACTTACAGGACTGTAAACATAATGTTAATAGCTTACACAATAGAATATAACCTTAGAACTTACAGGACTGTAAACATAATTTTAATAGCTCACACAGTAGAATATAACCTTAGAACTTATAGAACTGTAAACATAATTTTTAATATGTTACATAATAGAATGTAACCTTAGAACTTACAAGACTGTAAACATAATTTTAATAGGTTACATAATAGAATATAATCTTAGGACTTACAGAAATGTAAACATAATTTTTAATAGGTTACATAATAGAATGTAACCTTAGAACTTACAAGACTGTAAACATAATTTTAATAGGTTACATAATAGAATATAATCTTAGGACTTACAGAAATGTAAACATAATTTTTAATAGGTTACATAATAGAATATAACCTTAGGACTTACAGAACTGTAAACATAACTTTTAATAGGTTACATAATAGAATATAACCTTAGGACTTACAGAACTGTAAACATAACTTTTAATAGGCTACACAATAGAATATAACCTTAGGACTTACAGAACTGTAAACATAACTTTTAATAGGTTACATAATAGAATATAATCTTAGGACTTACAGAAATGTAAACATAATTTTTAATAGGTTACATAATAGAATGTAACCTTAGAACTTACAAGACTGTAAACATAATTTTAATAGGTTACATAATAGAATATAATCTTAGGACTTACAGAAATGTAAACATAATTTTTAATATGTTACATAATAGAATATAATCTTAGGACTTACAGAAATGTAAACATAATTTTTAATAGGTTACATAATAGAATATAACCTTAGGACTTACAGAACTGTAAACATAACTTTTAATAGGTTACATAATAGAATATAATCTTAGGACTTACAGAAATGTAAACATAATTTTTAATAGGTTACATAATAGAATATAACCTTAGGACTTACAGAACTGTAAACATAACTTTTAATAGGTTACATAATAGAATATAACCTTAGGACTTACAGAACTGTAAACATAACTTTTAATAGGCTACACAATAGAATATAACCTTAGAACTTACAGAACTGAAAACATAAATTTTAATAGGCGTAATAAAATATAACATCAGGACTGTAATACAGAACTGTAAACATAATTTTGTTTACGTTACATAATAAAATATATTTAGAAAAATAGAACTTTAAACATTTCTATTTTTATCCCTGCATTGATAAGAAACAATCGGTGATTATTCACATAAACAGCATGTAAAACTAACCTAAGTAGTTATCCTAACTGGCTTGACTGAGGAAGAGTGCTGATATTAGCACTTCATTCATAAACGGTCACATTCACACCGGATTGGCGGATATTAGCGTGATCTGATGGCATCAAAGGTTTACACTGCTACGAAGGTTGTCAATGTGTGCTAGTATTGTCAGTCACATACGTCACAGCTTCGCCGCTACTGAAACATACAAGACATGAAACGGCTCTATAGCTGTTTTTGGTTTAACCACAAGCATCCGGCTAAATTGAGTAAGTTCTTATAACCATTTTAGAAACATGCATGTTTATCTAGAAAGAGAGATGATTGTGTTAGTTGTTATATTTAATTATATTTTATTGCCTTAAAGCATAAGTGGATCTACTTTTGGACTTGAATTTATATTTGTGAAGTTTTTTACACGTGTAAAAAGTGGTCCGGTGTTTAGGCCTTTGGGTCTAATTAAAACCGACTCATAAATAAATGGAAAATACGGATATTTACTGTAAAGCAGTTGTTAATAGTTATACACATCTCTGATATAAATTAAATATCTAATAACAAGTAACATAAGTCAATCTCCACTTAGGTCAGGAAATTTTTAAAAAGTTTTAGTTACTTTTTATCAAATAATTACAATTAATTCATATATATATATATATATATATATATATATATTCTATTGTTATAAGTAATGTATAACTAATATTATTATATAACCCCTAGTAGGCTATAATTTAATGCTCATCAACCAGTCCCTAACACTTCAGTTGATTGTTACTAATATTATTTCTTATAATTAGCCTTTATATTACTTATTGAAATGAATTATCCCGTGATATATTTCTATTAAACACTTCTTTCTTTCACTCTTAATTATTTGTCCAATCCTTTTGACCTTATTTATTTTTTCAACGTGTTCGAAATGACCTGATTTTAGTAGTAAGTTAATGACTTCGATTTTAGTAGTAAGTTAATGACTTCGATTTTAGTAGTAAGTTAATGACTTCGATTTTAGTAGTAAGTTAATGACTTCGATTTTAGTAGGCCTAACAATTATTTTCTTTAAAATATCAAAATAATAATTTTAAAATTGTATCTAAAAAAACTATTTGTATTCGACCGGTTGACTTCACCCACGAATTCTAAAGATATCCTTGGCATTGCTCTGTGGGAAGCCTGTAACTATTCTCGTGTTTCATTCTGCGGCAACACTACTAACCTTAATAGTTAAAGTACAACCTAACTATTTCTGTTAAATAGAACTTTTTTAAAACAATTTATACGTATTTAACAGTAAATAGAGTAATATTTAACAATTTAACAAGTGTTGTTAAATTAGAACTTTAATTTGGTTGTTGACGCAAATAAAGGAGCCAATTCGGAAACCGACAAAATATTTTTTTCCTATACACGGCTATTTTTCTGTATGTATTTCATATATATACTCGTATATATAATATTATGTAATAAATGCATTATTTTTCTCCTGTTATATTGCTCCTACGAAAACTCTCGCCGATGTAGGCCCTAACTAAAACTTTGCTGGTTCTTTTATTCTCTTTTCCTATTTCACTCGCTTTTTAACTTTTTCTCTTAAAGCAGCTGTGAACTAATAGTAAAATCTTGATTTTAAATCGAACGAAGGGCAATGTGTGAGGAATAAGGAAAGGGTGGTGAATAATAAGCAGAATTGTCTGATAAAGGCGTAAGGCCGTCATGAATAAAGGGAAGGGGGAAATTCATGGCTTGAGTGTGGAAGGTAAAATCATTGATTTAAACCCACTGTCTAACGGTCGTTAAGAAGTGCCGGCTCGGTACACCTCCTCATAAAGAAGAGGAAGTGAATCGGGAAAGATTATAGAAGGGTAGTGACACTGTCAGAGGAAAAAACAAAGCGACCAATTTGATTGTGTAAAAGAGATCTGGTAGTTAAGGAAGACTAGAAAGGTATTCTTGCTTTTTACGTTCTAGCAGCGCTGGTAGGATTGTAGTGGGATGTCGCTCTCCTGATATTGTGAAGGAGATCTGGTAGTTAAGGAAGACTAGAAAGGTATTCTTGCTTTTTACGTTCTAGCAGCGCTGGTAGGATTGTAGTGGGATGTCGCTCTCCTGATATTGTGAAGGAGATCTGGTAGTTAAGGAAGACTAGAAAGGTATTCTTGCTTTTTATGTTCTAGCAGCGCTGGTGGGATTGTAGTGGGATGTCGCTCTCCTGATATTGTGAAGGAGATCTGGTAGTTAAGGAAGACTAGAAAGGTATTCTTGCTTTTTATGTTCTAGCAGCGCTGGTAGGATTGTAGTGGGATGTCTCTCTCCTGATATTGTGAAGGAGATCTGGTAGTTAAGGAAGACTAGAAAGGTATTCTTGCTTTTTATGTTCTAGCAGCGCTGGTAGGATTGTAGTGGGATGTCGCTCTCCTGATATTGTGAAGGAGATCTGGTAGTTAAGGAAGACTAGAAAGGTATTCTTGCTTTTTATGTTCTAGCAGCGCTGGTGGGATTGTAGTGGGATGTCGCTCTCCTGATATTGTGAAGGAGATCTGGTAGTTAAGGAAGACTAGGAAGGTATTCTTGCTTTTTACGTTCTAGCAGCGCTGGTAGGATTCTAGTGGGATGTCGCTCTCCTGATATTGTGAAGGAGATCTGGTAGTTAAGGAAGACTAGAAAGGTATTCTTGCTTTTTATGTTCTAGCAGCGCTGGTAGGATTGTAGTGGGATGTCGCTCTCCTGATATTGTGAAGGAGATCTGGTAGTTAAGGAAGACTAGAAAGGTATTCTTGCTTTTTATGTTCTAGCAGCGCTGGTGGGATTGTAGTGGGATGTCGCTCTCCTGATATTGTGAAGGAGATCTGGTAGTTAAGGAAGACTAGAAAGGTATTCTTGCTTTTTACGTTCTAGCAGCGCTGGTAGGATTGTAGTGGGATGTCGCTCTCCTGATATTGTGAAGGAGATCTGGTAGTTAAGGAAGACTAGAAAGGTATTCTTGGTTTTTATGTTCTAGCAGCGCTGGTAGGATTGTAGTGGGATGTCGCTCTCCTGATATTGTGAAGGAGATCTGGTAGTTAAGGAAGACTAGAAAGGTATTCTTGCTTTTTACGTTCTAGCAGCGCTGGTAGGATTGTAGTGGGATGTCGCTCTCCTGATATTGTGAAGGAGAGAACCGGAGAGATCCAGATAGTCTTCCTAAGGGAGACCTGCTAGCTACCAATGCTATACAGTGGTACATGACCCGTCCTGTATCAACAAAACTAATACTCTCTGTATAGCAAGAAGTGAAATTCAAATTTGAAATCTGTTTCACTTTTTTAAGAAAAACCCTTAAAATATAAATATTTTATAACATGAATAAAGTAAAAAGATACTTTTATCCTTGTAATATTGAAATATTATGTTCTAAGTTTTTTTTTAAAATTATAGATATTGAAATTTTAGTTTTTTAAATACCGCTTTCTAATTGTTATAAGTATGCTAATAAGTAATAAGTAAGTGTAGAAGCTTACTCAGGGGCAAAAACGTCTAGAGGCATTGCGTGATCTGAAGCAAACACAGCTATTAGAATTGGATATAGCATAACAACCGCAAAGTGTGAAATGTAGAAAACAACAAGTTTCTTGCATAACTGATTTGGCCTCTAAAGTGTCACTGTCGAGGTGTTTCGTCATATGGGAACCTAACATTACGAGCAGCATTGTAATTATAGTTTGTTTGAATGGAATCACAAATTGCAAGCAGCCTTGTAATTTTAGCTTAACACACACACACACACACACACACACACACACACACACACACACACACACACACACACACACACACACACACACACACACACACACACACACACACACACACACACACACACACACACACAGTTTTACCACTAAAACGTGACTTGATAGGTTTTGCCTCCTTTTAGACTGGCTGAGTACAAATTTAGACATATCCCTGTGAGAAGATATTAAAACCTAAAGCTATTTTAATTCCACTTATCGGACTCCAAAACCCTATCTTATCTCAATATTTTATCTGGCACATGCGTGAAGAATTAGATAAAATCAGTAATCTTTGTTTATTGATCAACACTGGTGTATCACGAATGTAGATTATAGCAACATCTACTCCAACTGCTGCGGTTTCATTGTTTGGAGACAATGTTACCAGCGGAAGGAATGTTTTTAAATAGAAAATTCCCTAAATACTTTCCCAGGTCATTTACCTCTTGAAGTTTGACTTTTACAGCAAGTCGTACGTTTTACCTTAGTCAGTGATACAAATAAGCTTTTATTCATTCATTATCTATAAGTAATGTAATTTTTCTAATGTTGACACTATTTTCTCGTTTCAAATAGATAAATAATTTGTCAGGGTCTCCAACTACGGCCCGCGGAAAGCTCGCACACTGAAAATGTTTTTAAATTTTGTAATATATTTCCTTTTAAGCATTTTTACCATTAAATATGAGTACAGTACTCGTCTCTCACTTGCCACTTCTTTTCTCTATAAGTGTAAAACTAGCTGTAAACAAGTGAAAAAACTAAGCAAGAAAATCTCAAAGACCACCACTGATTAAAAACTGGTCTAAACCTTCTGCCCTGAAGTATTGCCTTTCCTCCAAAATTTTTGAAGTGGCCCTTGAGTGAAAAAGGTTGGAGACTCCTGATTTAGAATTAAAAGTACAACCGTATTTTCAAATATTAGTTTATTATTTTTCAAAAGTGTGATTATTAAAGTACTATACTCAACTGTGTTACTCAAAACAATGTTACAACGGTCTGGTATTCTTTTTATATTGTTCTGTTAAGTTGGTACAACTGGTAATGCTTTACTATATTGTTAAGAATATATAAGAACAGTAAGAATTTTTTTAGTATATAGGTAAGATTTGTATTTTTTACAGCATTGGTATGACTGGTGTTTTTTTAGAAAATTAGAAAGACACGTGGAAGTATTAAGGTATTTGACACAATAATATACCAATGCAATGGAATGTAAAACACTTTCAATGCATTACAACTGTGTGGAAATAATTGTAATAAATAATACTTAAGATGGGAACAAAATTGTTTATTTTTGAAACAAAAGATTTTTAACCTAATTTTTAGAGTTACGTTTATTTAATTTTGCTTCGAAACATATGCTAAGCAATTTAGTACATATAAATAGTATTTAAAACCCCTTAATAAAATACACAATTTCGGACCCATAACAGTACCACTATTGTTAGCTCCGGTCTGAAATTTCTTGCAAGCAATCCATAAGAATTCTTGAAATCTACTTCTCGTTTCTATTTTAGAGATTTTTTTGTATAATTAGTGTTATTGTTTGGTTGCAGACATGGCGACAGTAAATGTGCAGGAGCTGCAAGCTTTGCTAGCTGTGAAAGAATCGCGAATCCGTGAGTTGGAGAGCCAACTGCGCCTGCGCGATGAGGAGATCGTCGACTTGCGCTCACACCTGGATAAGTTCCAGAGTGTGTTCCCTTTCCACATGGCCTCCCCGACACACAATCATAACAACAACAACCACCTGAACAGCGTAGTGGACAATGGAATACCCAGAACGAGGAAACAGCGTCTTCAGGGCATCTCTGCGGAGCCACAGAGCATTCACGAGCTCAGCCAACAGAAGTTCCCCACGTTCCCCAAGAATGACGGGTGAGTTTGTGCATTCATTCTAAACACGTTACCGAATTACATCTAACGAATATGTTACGCTGTTTTGTGCATGACGTTCGACGAATCTCAGTCAGTCATTTGGAGACCCCCAAGGTTTTGCAGCGTCTATGGGAACAGGGTTTTTCGTAGAGGCCTAGAATTTAGGATGGGCATCTGCAATGCAGTGCATTTAATGAGGGGGGAAGGTAAAGGTGGGTGTTTTTATACTGTGGGACGCGTTTTTCATCATCAGAGGGCCACTGGCTGACTGAATCTCCTTTTTTACTGACGAATCTTTCAAGAAGAACACTTTATACAGCAGGTATTGCATACATAGTGGCCAACTTCCATAACATTGCCTGGCGAATACAGTCGAAAACGTTTTCGTAAGTATTTGAAAATAACGCACATCTTGAATTCATGAAATTCATTCTAGAAAACGTTTTCATCCCGAATTTTGGAATTACTTAAAATTGTCTACATTTTATACCGATGTCGAGAGTTAATGGAATTTTTAGGTGACGTTGAAAGCAGTATGATATTCATGGTGTTTTGTTTTCGATTGGGAGTGTGTTCCATTTTATAATTAAAATGAACATTAGTTTCTTCAACTCTGAAAGCTTATTTTATTATTATACTGTAAGGAGGTTCTCTCCTTGCTAAAAAGGTATTAACTGATGGCTCAGACCGTGTAACTCTGTCACAGTGTTCACTGATGGCTCAGGCCGGGTAACTCTGTCACAGTGTTTACTGATGGCTCAGGCCGTGTAACTCTGTCAGTGTTTACTGATGGCTCAGGCTGGGTAACTCTGTCACAGTGTTTACTGATGGCTCAGGCCGGGTAACTCTGTCAGTGTTTACTGATGGCTCAGGCTGGGTAACTCTGTCAGTGTTTACTGATGGCTCAGGCTGGGTAACTCTGTCACAGTGTTTACTGATGGCTCAGGCCGGGTAACTCTGTCACAGTGTTTACTGACGGCTCAGGCCGGGTAACTCTGTCACAGTGTTTACTGATGGCTCAGGCCGGGTAACTCTGTCACAGTGTTTACTCATGGCTCAGGCCGGGTAACTCCGTCACAGTGTTTACTGATGGCTCAGGCTGGGTACTCTGTCACGGTGTTTACTGATGGCTCAGGCTGGGTAACTCTGTCACAGTGTTTACTGATGACTCAGACTGGGTAACTCTGTCACAGTGTTTACTGATGGTTCAGGCCGGGTAACTCTGTCACAGTGTTTACTGATGGCTCAGGCCGGGTAACTCAGTCACAGTGTTTACTGATGGCTCAGGCCGGGTAACTCTGTCATAGTGTTTACTGATGGCTCAGGCTGGGTAACTCTGTCAAAGTGTTTACTGATGGCTCAGGCCGGGTAACTCTGTCACAGTGTTTACTGATGGCTCATGCTGGGTAACTCTGTCACAGTGTTTACTGATGGCTCAGGCCTGGCAACTCTGTCACAGTGTTTACTGATGGCTCAGGCAGGGTAACTCTGTCACAGTGTTTACTGATGGCTCAGGCTTGGTAACTCTGTCACAGTGTTAACTGATGGTTCAGGCCGGGTAACTCTGTCACAGTGTTTACTGATGGCTCAGGCTGGGTAACTCTGTCACAGTGTTTTACTGATGGCTCAGGCTGGGTAACTTTGTCAAAGTGTTTACTGATGGCTCAGGCCGGGTAACTCTGTCACAGTGTTTACTGATGGCTCAGGCCGGGTAACTCTGTCACAGTGTTTACTGATGGCTTCGTCCCATTTAGAATATTCTTCCCAGCTACACCGTACGAAAATACGCTTTAGACAGCAGTTTGTTGCTTATTAGAACTCTCTCGCTCTCTCTCTCTCTCTCTTTCTCTCAAACACACACACACACAAATATTTAAATCATTCAATGTTTTATCATAATATTAATGATTTTTGCAGAATATTTTTATTTGGCATATTTTCATAAAACTCTTTCGTTCGTTGCTGTGTGAGTTCTGCCTAGATATTTTTATAACACTGATTTATACGTCTGATGAGTAACGTACTATATTTATGTGACTTTCTCTTTGAGAAAAGTGTATAATTTAAACTCTTCTTTTTCTTACATGATTTATTTTAATATCACTTGTCATTTGATATCTTGTTTTGTGTTACCATTTCTTGATGGTGTGTTCTTCTCGATACATTTTGTTTCTTAACAGGTTTCCCGTTTTGTTTCTGCACTTTTATCACCATCCGCCTTTTCAAACTTTTTAAAATTTTCATTGTTCTGTTCGACCTTTTCCATGCTTTTCCATTGCATTATTGCAATATATATTATAATAATTTTTATAAATAATTTGACATTTTCCCGCTAGGTATGGTTTTCTGGTTTCTTCTTTTAATAATAATGACAAGTTTACTTAAATGTATGTTTTATATAAAACATCACTGTTTAGATAGGTAAAAATCAAAATAGTTTACTCAAAATCTCACAAAAAAATTAGTTTTAATACACAAACACACTAGTTCACAACCGTCTAGTTTCGGCGACCATGTCGCCTTCCTCAGTCCTGGGCTACCACTGTGAATAGTTCTTAGCTAGCTAAGCTCTAATTAAAGCTAAATATCACTGTTTAGTAGGTTTTTATGGGATTTTAATTTTTACTAAGTGTAATTAAATTACGGTTTTTTAGTAGTTTTTTTCTAATTGTATTTACCGAATATTATCAGTGTTCTAAATTTCTAGGATGTTGACTTTTTCGTTTCAAAATAACTCTATGATTAAATGAATTGTTTGGTTTTGTTGTAATGTAAATACTAACTGAACTGGAACTTTGTATTCAAACAGTTCTCTAGATTAAGTTATTTTAAGAGAAGCGCAAATCTACACGTTTAAAGAGATTTAAATGTTCATTTTGTAGGGTACATTTTTTATTTATATTTTTTTTTTAATCCGAGGATTATGGTGATTAGTGAAAGTGTATGTAATTACTTGGTAAAGTTGATTATATTCTCAAGTGAATTAAACTTTGTATAATAAAAAAAGAAGCATTTTAACAAAACATTGTTTCAGATTAGACCACAACATTCTTTGTTGTTTCATCATCGAAAATGAAAAATTAAAAGTTTTCTTATTTTTTAATTTTATTAAATGTATTTTCTTATAAACACAAGAAATATACACAACTCACAATTATACAACTTTAATTTCATACGCGTTTCAATGACTTATTTCATCATCATCAATGATGCTACCACAAACATGTAACTTAAATTAAATAAATCGAACAAAAACAATAAAATTTTCACAAATTATTATGCCCAGTTAGATCCGCATCTGGGCATAGCCAAATTTACAATCACGGCTACTACTTAATATATTTACATTGAACAACATATGATAACTACATATATTTAAATTTTGACAAAAGTATTTAAATTGTTTTGTTAATATTACATTTTATTTATATTATTGTAATACATTATAAAATGTTAGTAATATTATAGTAAATATTTTAGAACCGGTTGTAAATTTGGCCCTGTTCCGGTTACGGTATAACGCCTGTAAAAATATTATAGGTTGCGTTCCATTGTTTTAATTAAAGGTTTATGTTTGTGGTAGCATCACTGTTGATGATGACATAATGTCATTGAAACACGTATGAAATTAAAGTTTTATAATTGGGAGTTGTGTATATTTGTTGCGTTTATAACCGTAACTCACAAGCCAGTTCGAATATTATTTATATGTGTTTTCTTTAGTTTACGTTATCTTTATTAAAATTAATCATCCATCCATAATTGACTGATTAGTCTTTTGGTATAATCCCTACTGTCTATAGTTTATTGTTCTTTGGCTCTTATTTTGCGTCAATATGTTGTAGATCTACTCCATCTGTCCTTATGCTACAAACAATCAATCACATGTAATAAAGTAAATAATAAAAGTTAAGTAATAAAAGTTGCAACTTAGATTTCAATATTCACGATCATAACCCTTGATTATTTGAAACTCGTATAAGTTACTCTTAATAAAATACGTTTGTATTCATCAAAATAAGTTCAAATACATTTTTTAATCTATAGTGGATGACAATTGACGTTAATACATTTTTTCAAATATTTATTCAATAATTAAATTATAAAATATGTGGAGTCCGACCGGATTCGAACTGTGAATCTTCATGTTCGAAGTCTAGTGCGCCATGGCACTGCGCAAACCTTCCAATACCTAGAAATATATTTCTCAATGAAGTATATGCGTTTTCTTTCCTCTCGTGTAGTTCTCGTCGAAACCTCAATTGTACAACCTTAACTGTTGCCATGGGTAGCACACAATATCATAAATAGGTGCTTTAGGGTAACTAAAATAAAAGTTTTCTTTGTTAATCTCAGTAGGAATTTACTTTAAAATATTTTTTTTATTACTCGTTTTTAAAAGCAAAATTAAATATGTAGAAAATTCAAGAGTAAATATATACTATGATTAGTATATCTCAAGTGTCAAGAAATAAATTTATTATACTTCATTCTTGTCTTCTTTTTTGTTCTTCTTTTCCTCAGTTGTTTTTTCGTTTCTTATGTTGAGTCTCAATTTTTGAAGATTTTCTTGTCCAACGTGTATATTTGGGATTATAACTTACCTAGTGTTTGCACGTTGGTGCGCTTACTAGTGCTGGCCTTGCTGGATCAACAGTCTGCTATCTTGGTAGCTGCTCACCACAAGCTTGCCTTAGATGTTCGTTCGTCATTTAGTTCCTTTTACTATTTCTGTGGCGTGTTCCTAATCATAATAATAGACTTTGCTTCACCACTCAAACACTTGAACGTTTTTGTTATAAAGCCGTGAAACTTTTTAACAGTTTTGAACTTTGTCTTTGAATGATTATTTTCTATGAAATAATTGTACAAACACTGTTTACAAAAACCCCCTCGGAAATTATCATACATTTAGTTTTGTCAGTAAACGTTTTAGAGGACTTTGAAGTTATAGTTCAAACGGTGACACAGATCACGTATTGTCCATGCAGACGTTTACAAAACAATTGTTTCGCATAATCCAGTATTATTCATTTCGAAATTAACGTTTTTAAAATATCTAAACGTTTTAAACATTTTTGGGTAGAGTTTTTCTTATAATTATTTGTTTCTAGTTTTAATTGAAATTTACTTTGTAAGAATCCAAACAGATTTTTACACAAATTACCTATTTATGGTAGTTATATGAAAACTGTATGAATTGATGTAATTTTTACTGCAAAAAAATCAGTATCCGTTTTAGATAGGTACATCCAACTGATATCTACTTTTCAATGCAATTTTAAATAAATTAGAAACACCCTTAGAATTTGGGTCATTTTAAATTAACATTTCTCTAATATAGCAAAATTTCTAATTAGAAACATTAAGAAATTTTTAATAAGAAATCGCTTCCAAAGAGTCCGTTTTTAAAGGCAATGTTTCTCTTGAGGGCAACACGCGTACAAACAAAGCTTTGGTGTGATGGATATTCAAACCTCCTTCAGATTAGATCGCCCTCTCTTCTCCAACAAGGAGCACCCAACTTGTTTGTTCGTTTTGAACCGTCCATTCATGCGTATACGTGTAAGTACGTAATGAAATATAGCATACATATTCAAAACAAGTCAATTGCTACAGAGGTCAACAAAGAAAAATTGTTTCTTGGAATTTTCCATTTTCTTCTATACAGTATATGGTGTTCGACTATTGTTTTTGTTTGGTCCTATTAATTCGCTTTTTTTTCTTTTTAGTTTCTAATTTATGAGCTAAAGTGTCTATAACTTCTCATTCTCTCCACTTCTTGTAATTCTTCCCTATTGCAGGGAACCTTTTTTTTTAAATTTCATACACATCTTTAAGTTACTGATTTCTAGCTATCGGAAAGTTGGCTCAGTGCTGAGATGCTGAATTTCAGACTTAGAGTCATTCAGTTCGAATCTAAGACATTAAAATTTTAATTTAATTAAAAATTTAATATAATAATAAATATTTGAAACAAAAGCTGTACTAACAACAATTTCCATCCCCTAACAAAATGTCAGGTTTAAAAATATGTACTTGAACTTGAGTGGATATTAGAAAAAATGATTGAAAATTTGTAGTAATAAAATAAAGTAATATTCCTAACAGAAATAAAGATGAGTATATTAAGCATTTCTAATAGAAGGGATTGAAAAAAGTATCTAGAAATAGAAAGTAGCAAACAGGTGTTGAATTTAAAGTGTTCATAAGGTGTGTTTACAAACACAAATATTCTTGTCAAGCCAACAAATCCGCGCTTTATATTCAAGGCATTGCCGTTCAGACATATGCTATATGTTAATACATTAATACGTGGAAACTATATGAATGCATTAGTCTTTTAGTACATGTAAAGTTCGAAAGGTTTTGTACATTTTTCCGATTTATTTTAAGTTTTCTATCGATTTGTCTACATGGTAACAACTAAACTTACAAAGTGTTTATTTTGCGTTGAAAGTTCAACTTTATAAAACTATTTAAATGGATATAATAATTAAAAATTACTGACGGCGTATTTGTTTATTTTAAATGAAAAACACCTTTAATTTAAACAGCTATGTACATTTCGATTACAAAGTAATCATCTTCAAAAGAAATTATTAAAATAAAAATTCTTTTACTACATAGGCCTATATACATATAGTATTCATACAACGAAAAGTTTATTCCTTCATTTAGTAGGGCATAAAAATGCAGTTCCGACGTTTCGCCAGAATCGTATCTAGCATTGACGAGGTGTGTCCAACAATAAATTCACGCTTCAACTGCATTACAAAATAAACGATTTTATGCTCTAAAAAGAACGGATGTACTCCGGATATTAATTAACATTCGTCATATTTTTCTATCCGTGAAAGAATGTAAATTTATATGTGTGTATATATATATATAAAGAACTAATCATCAAAAAAACAAATACAAGAATTATAATTGAATTTACAATTTAAAGCTTTTCGTTGGCTAACAGTACCAACATCATCAGGAATATTAAACAATTCAATTGTTTACTATTCCTGATGATGTTGGTACTGTTAGCCAACGAAAAGCTTTAAATTGTAAATTCAATTATAATTCTTGTATTTGTATTTTGATGATACAAAATTAAATCATATGAGCTACAAACGACCATATGTTTATAAGTATTGCACTTTATGTAATTTTTTCTATAACATCAATGACGTTAAAAATAATTTTTTTGAATTTGAATTAAAAAAATAAACTAAAATATTTAGATATTACAATTACTAGAAATAATGAATCATTTGAATATAATATATATAGAAAACCAACGCAGACAAATCAAATAATACCTAATTATTCAAATCATGCATACAACCAAAAGATGGCAGCGCTTTATAATTTACTACATAGAATGCACAAAATACCAATGAACTTAAATAATCAATTAAAAAAGAAAAATATAATATATCAAATTGGTTTAGAAAATGGATATAAAAGAAAAACTATAGATAAATTAAATAATAGCATAAAAAGAAAACAGAAACTCGAAAATAACTTTGTACCTAATAAGAGAGAAAATATTTGGACAACTTTTACATTCACTGGTAATGAAATAAATAAAATTACAAGATTATATAAAGAAACAAATTTACAAATTACATATAATAATTATAACTGATAATAAAATTAAAAATTTAATAAGCAATAACAAAAATCAAAATAATATTCACGAAAGAAATGGAGTATATATTATAAAATTTCAAACTTGTAATAAATTATATGTAGGACAAACAAAAAAGAAATTAAAAGATACAAAGAACATTTAAACGCTTATATCAAACCAAACATATACAAATCAAATTTAGCTACGCATTGTATTAATAATGGACACGAGTTTCTGGAAATAGAAAATATGAAATTCATAAAAGAATTAAATAAAGGAATAAAAAGGAATATATTTGAAACATTGGAAATTTATATGCATAAAGTTAAAGACAAATTAATTGATGAACCAATTCAAGTGAGATCAAGGCACCAAACTATTTAGAAGGTCATTGATGTTATAGAAAAAATCACATAAAGTGCAATACTTATAAACATATGGTCGTTTGTAGCACATATGGTTTAATTTTGTAAAAATATTTTATTAGATAATTATTTTCCTGAAGATGCTGGTACTATTTTATCGGCGAAAAGCTTTGAATAAATATATTCATTAAAAGTATTCTTGTTTTGAAATATTTTCAATTTATTATATATATATATATATATATATATATATATATATATATATATACATATATATATATATATATATATATATATATATATATACACATATATATATATATATATATATATATATATATATATATATATTTTATAACTTAACTTTTGTTATAATTAAATTCATTTTTCAATGTTATTTATTTACGTTACCTATTAATGTCACACCTTCAGGTTTATAAAAGAATTAACAATCTTATCAATTTTTAAACATCACTTGCATTTATTCTCTTCAATTAACTCTATACATTATTCCAAATTTATATTAATATTGTGCAGTGACAGGCTTGAATCTTAACTAATATTACAATGATAATAGGTGGACTTCTGAGACTAGATTTCTAATAGAATAACAAAAAAAAAACAGTATTTAAAATTTTATTCTTGCTCTCGGGGTCGCTATTACGGGAACTGTGCTTTTAAATTAGAAATGGTGACTAGAATAATTTTTATAAATTTTGATGAACTTAAAATTTGTTTTAAACTAAAAGATAGAGGTCTGTTTGCTACACTTATATTCAAATATACTTATTGTTCTGAAGAGTCCCTGGAATCCTGGCTTTGTTCACTTCCGCGCTTACACTTGACACAAAAAAAACTTACTTTATATTTCAAAAAAACATTTACGTCGCACTTTTAAAATTTACTTATAAAAAACTCTTTACTTAATTAATCAATTTCTCTCGTTACAACACTTCCATCCTTGTCCCCACCAACCTGTCTTACTCTCCCGGAGACTCTCTTCCAACTTCCTTTAAACTCCCGAGCATTTAGTTTTTATGAAATCTAATCTCTCCCACTACCAATGCGTTCTTTGTAAGTTTCCCACAGTTCTACAATTAGGTAAACCTAACGGTACTAGGTTTATTCCCCAGGCTATATTGGCCGCTGGATTTCCCGTCTTAACCACTATGGACCCTTCTCTATTGTCTATTTGCCGGACTCAACTTATAGCTTTCCTGGAAAGGATAATGACATGGTACCTGCTTTGTCCGCCTAGAAAACTATTTGTGTCATCCTTTGCTAAATCCTATAGATGATTTATTTTAGCGACTAACTTAATTTAATCTAAAGCCTCGTACTTTATGTTATTATATATATATATATATATATATATATATATATATATATATATATATATTCATATAAATTAATAGCAATGAATCTAACAGAAATCGATCTGATATTCCAGCATGTTCAGAAAACATTTACTATATTAATTTAAATTATTTCAACAAATAATTAGAGGATAGTATGGTCATGTTTACAATAATCTATATATGGCGTATTCATATCTTCAGGTATTTTGTATAGTGTGTTATGTTTACATTTTATCTGGTATTTTTAAATAAGTTAATTTTTTATGTTTATTGATTTATAATCCTCAGTATATGTTCAATTTTAATCACTCCTACATTTTTATAGTTATATCTATATAGTTTATACTTGGAAATATGTGTTTATTGCATTTAAGAAACGTGGATAATTTTAGATAAAATTTAACCTCAGATTCCACAACTCAAGTATATAGTTTTTTTAAGTATGAATGGCAAGAAGAAGATTAGAAAAAAAGGTAAGAGAGAACAAATAGGAAAGATTAGATATAAATAAATAAACATTGAAATCGATATAAACGTATTAAAGAGCACATACAGTCTGTACAAAGTATTTGGAGATTTGATCATTGACATTTAAAGGTGAAAATTCTATAGAAACTTAATAATTGTTTCTAAAGATGGTAATTGCAATCGACGACACGTTTTAAACAGCTTAATAATTTATTCGTATATGATTTACTTTGTATATCATTAATAATATATGTGATAAATATACCAAGGAAAATGCAGGAATTTATATTTTGTCTGCTACAAAGACCTTTCAGCTGGTAGCTTTTAGTTATCTACATAAGAAATTAAGGACAATGTCGCATTAATCCTTACCAAGGAGGTTCGAGTTTGTACCTCAATCATCCCACTTCCTCTTAACTTTACTGTGAAAAATGATTTTTGAAAAGTTGTTACAATTGCTTGTTTGGTCCGTATTAATGAAAGCGTAACAACGCCTTAATCTTCTGTCTTTTATTATCTGTGTTTGATAGATAAACCCATTCAAGTTTAACTATAGTCAGTTTATATGTTACCTGTGAACGAACTACACTTATGGTTCACTATGTTCAATTTGGTTTCTATAAACAATTTTTACTGTAAAAATGTTTTTTGAAAAGTTGTAACAATTGCTTGTTTGGTCCGTATTAATGAACGCGTCACAACGCTTTTCGATCTTACATTCTCGACTTAATCTTCTGTCTTTTATTATCTGTGTTTGATAGATAAACCCATTCAAGTTTAACTATAGTCAGTTTTTATGTTACCTGTGAACGAACTACACTTATGGCTCACTATGTTTCAATTTGTTTTCTATTACAAATTTTTACTGTAAACATGTTTTTTGAAATGTTGTTACAATGCTATGTTTGGTCCGTATTAATGACGTTTTACAATCTTACATTCTCGTCTTAATCTTCCGTCTTTTATCTTCTGTGTTTGATAGATAAACCCATTCGAGTTTAACTATATTCGATTTTTATGTTTTATCTGAATGGATTAAGCTATTAAAAAGAGTATTATTGGATATTGACGCAAAAGAATGCTATTGTTTCCCTCAATTATGCGTTACTGTCCCAAGTAAAGTATAAACTGGATAAAGTGGAATTTTTATTTTATAGTAAATTACATTTTATGAGTAAACGCAAGAGGTTCAAGATAATCTGTAGGGTTATCGATTTGAAAGTACAGTATACTCTCACTAATCCGGCAGATATGGGGCTTGGATAACATGGATTCGCATTACTGAAAACGCCGAATTACTGGAAGGCCTACTAAAACATAACATTACATTAACCGTAAGTCCGCAACTACAAACACATTTACAGCAGTAATTATCAATGACTTCTGGTGAACATCAGAACGCTGGAAGTAATGAAGCAAGCATATTGAATGTAACGGAAGAACAAAGGCGTTGGTGTGTGTTACATTGTTGCAGGAATTAGGTTGAGGTTGTGAATAAACCCCTATTACGTTAAGCGTAAGTCCGCAGCTACAAACACATTTACAGCAGTAATTATCAGTGACCTCGGGTGAACATCAGATACCTGGAAGTAATGAAGCAAGCATATTGAATGTAACGGAATAACAACGGCGTTGGTGTGTGTTACATTGTTGCAGGAATTAGGTTGTGGTTGTGAATAAACCCCTATTACATTAAGCGTAAGTCCGCAGCTACAAAGACATTTACAGCAGTAATTATCAGTGACCTCGGGTGAGCGTCAGAACGCTGGAAGTAATGAAGCAAGCATATTGAATGTAACGGAAGAACAACGGCGTTGGTGTGTGTTACATTGTTGCAGGAATTAGGTTGAGGTTGTGAATAAACCCCTATTACATTAAGCGCAAGTCCGCAGCTACAAACACATTTACAGCAGTAACTATCAGCGCCCTCTGGTGAGCGTCAGAACGCTGGAAGTAATGAAGCAAGCATATTGAATGTAACGGAAGAACAACGGCGTTGGTGTGTGTTACATTGTTGCAGGAATTAGGTTGAGGTTGTGAATAAACTCCTATTACATTAAGCGTAAGTCCGCAGCTACAAACACATTTACAGCAGTAACTATCAGCGCCCTCTGGTGAGCGTCAGAACGCTGGAAGTAATGAAGCAAGCATATTGAATGTAACGGAAGAACAACGGCATGGTGGTGTGTGTTACATTGTTACAGGAATTAGGTTAAGGTTGTGAATAAACCCCTTTTACATTAAGCGTAAGTCCGCAGCTACAAACACATTTAACGCAGTAACTATCAGCGCCCTCTGGTGAGCGTCAGAACGCTGGAAGTAATGAAGCAAGCATATTGAATGTAACGGAAGAACAACGGCGTTGGTGTGTGTTACATTGTTGCAGGAATTAGGTTGAGGTTGTGAATAAACCCCTATTACATTAAGCGTAAGTCCGCAGCTACAAACACATTTACAGCAGTAACTATCAGCGCCCTCTGGTGAGCGTCAGAACGCTGGAAGTACTGAAGCAAGCATATTGAATGTAACGGAAGAACAACGGCGTTGGTGTGTGTTACATTGTTGCAGGAATTAGGTTGAGGTTGTGAATAAACCCCTATTACATTAAGCGTAAGTCCGCAGCTACAAACACATTTACAGTAGTAACTATCAGCGTCCTCTGGTGAACATCAGAACGCTGGAAGTAATGAAGCAAGCATATTGAATGTAACGGAAGAACAACGGCGTTGGTGTGTGTTACATTGTTGCAGGAATTAGGCTGAGGTTGTGAATAAACCCCTATTACATTAAGCGTAAGTCCGCAGCTACAAACACATTTACAGCAGTAACTATCAGCGCCCTCTGGTGAGCGTCAGAACGCTGGAAGGAATGAAGCAAGCATATTGAATGTAACGGAAGAACAACGGCGTTGGTGTGTGTTACATTGTTGCAGGAATTAGGCTGAGGTTGTGAATAAACCCCTATTACATTAAGCGTAAGTCTGCAGCTACAAACACATTTACAGCAGTAACTATCAGCGCCCTCTGGAAAGCGTCAGAACGCTGGAAGGAATGAAGCAAGCATATTGAATGTAACGGAAGAACAACGGCGTTGGTGTGTGTTACATTGTTGCAGGAATTAGGTTGAGGTTGTGAATAAACCCCTTTTACATTAAGCGTAAGTCCGCAGCTACAAACACATTTACAGCAGTAACTATCAGTGCCCTCTGGTGAGCGTCAGAACGCTGGAAGGAATGAAGCAAGCATATTGAATGTAACGGAAGAACAAAGGCGTTGGTGTGTGTTACATTGTTGCAGGAATTAGGTTGAGGTTGTGAATAAACCCCTTTTACATTAAGCGTAAGTCCGCAACTACAAACACATTTACAGCAGTAATTATCAATGACTTCTGGTGAACATCAGAACGCTGGAAGTAATGAAGCAAGCATATTGAATGTAACGGAAGAACAAAGGCGTTGGTGTGTGTTACATTGTTGCAGGAATTAGGTTGAGGTTGTGAATAAACCCCTATTACGTTAAGCGTAAGTCCGCAGCTACAAACACATTTACAGCAGTAATTATCAGTGACCTCGGGTGAACATCAGATACCTGGAAGTAATGAAGCAAGCATATTGAATGTAACGGAATAACAACGGCGTTGGTGTGTGTTACATTGTTGCAGGAATTAGGTTGTGGTTGTGAATAAACCCCTATTACATTAAGCGTAAGTCCGCAGCTACAAAGACATTTACAGCAGTAATTATCAGTGACCTCGGGTGAGCGTCAGAACGCTGGAAGTAATGAAGCAAGCATATTGAATGTAACGGAAGAACAACGGCGTTGGTGTGTGTTACATTGTTGCAGGAATTAGGTTGAGGTTGTGAATAAACCCCTATTACATTAAGCGCAAGTCCGCAGCTACAAACACATTTACAGCAGTAACTATCAGCGCCCTCTGGTGAGCGTCAGAACGCTGGAAGTAATGAAGCAAGCATATTGAATGTAACGGAAGAACAACGGCGTTGGTGTGTGTTACATTGTTGCAGGAATTAGGTTGAGGTTGTGAATAAACTCCTATTACATTAAGCGTAAGTCCGCAGCTACAAACACATTTACAGCAGTAACTATCAGCGCCCTCTGGTGAGCGTCAGAACGCTGGAAGTAATGAAGCAAGCATATTGAATGTAACGGAAGAACAACGGCATGGTGGTGTGTGTTACATTGTTACAGGAATTAGGTTAAGGTTGTGAATAAACCCCTTTTACATTAAGCGTAAGTCCGCAGCTACAAACACATTTAACGCAGTAACTATCAGCGCCCTCTGGTGAGCGTCAGAACGCTGGAAGTAATGAAGCAAGCATATTGAATGTAACGGAAGAACAACGGCGTTGGTGTGTGTTACATTGTTGCAGGAATTAGGTTGAGGTTGTGAATAAACCCCTATTACATTAAGCGTAAGTCCGCAGCTACAAACACATTTACAGCAGTAACTATCAGCGCCCTCTGGTGAGCGTCAGAACGCTGGAAGTACTGAAGCAAGCATATTGAATGTAACGGAAGAACAACGGCGTTGGTGTGTGTTACATTGTTGCAGGAATTAGGTTGAGGTTGTGAATAAACCCCTATTACATTAAGCGTAAGTCCGCAGCTACAAACACATTTACAGTAGTAACTATCAGCGTCCTCTGGTGAACATCAGAACGCTGGAAGTAATGAAGCAAGCATATTGAATGTAACGGAAGAACAACGGCGTTGGTGTGTGTTACATTGTTGCAGGAATTAGGCTGAGGTTGTGAATAAACCCCTATTACATTAAGCGTAAGTCCGCAGCTACAAACACATTTACAGCAGTAACTATCAGCGCCCTCTGGTGAGCGTCAGAACGCTGGAAGGAATGAAGCAAGCATATTGAATGTAACGGAAGAACAACGGCGTTGGTGTGTGTTACATTGTTGCAGGAATTAGGCTGAGGTTGTGAATAAACCCCTATTACATTTAGCGTAAGTCCGCAGCTACAAACACATTTACAGCAGTAACTATCAGCGCCCTCTGGAAAGCGTCAGAACGCTGGAAGGAATGAAGCAAGCATATTGAATGTAACGGAAGAACAACGGCGTTGGTGTGTGTTACATTGTTGCAGGAATTAGGTTGAGGTTGTGAATAAACCCCTTTTACATTAAGCGTAAGTCCGCAGCTACAAACACATTTACAGCAGTAACTATCAGTGCCCTCTGGTGAGCGTCAGAACGCTGGAAGGAATGAAGCAAGCATATTGAATGTAACGGAAGAACAAAGGCGTTGGTGTGTGTTACATTGTTGCAGGAATTAGGTTGAGGTTGTGAATAAACCCCTTTTACATTAAGCGTAAGTCCGCAGCTACAAACACATTTACAGCAGTAACTATCAGCGCCCTCTGGTGAGCGTCAGAACGCTGGAAGTAATGAAGCAAGCATATTGAATGTAACGGAAGAACAACGGCGTTGGTGTGTGTTACATTGTTGCAGGAATTAGGTTGAGGTTGTGAATAAACCCCTATTACATTAAGCGTAAGTCCGCAGCTACAAACACATTTACAGCAGTAACTATCAGCGTCCTCTGGTGAACATCAGAACGCTGGAAGTAATGAAGCAAGCATATTGAATGTAACGGAAGAACAACGGCGTTGGTGTGTGTTACATTGTTGCAGGAATTAGGTTGAGGTTGTGAATAAACCCCTATTACATTAAGCGTAAGTCCGCAGCTACAAACACATTTACAGCAGTAACTATCAGCGTCCTCTGGTGAACATCAGAACGCTGGAAGTAATGAAGCAAGCATATTGAATGTAACGGAAGAACAACGGCGTTGGTGTGTGTTACATTGTTGCAGGAATTAGGTTGAGGTTGTGAATAAACCCCTATTACATTAAGCGTAAGTCCGCAGGTACAAACACATATACAGCAGTAACTATCAGCGCCCTCTGGTGAGCGTCAGAACGCTGGAAGTAATGAAGCAAGCATATTGAATGTAACGGAAGAACAACGGCGTTGGTGTGTGTTACATTGTTGCAGGAATTAGGTTGAGGTTGTGAATAAACACCTTTTACATTAAGCGTAAGTCCGCAACTACAAACCCATTTACAGCAGTAATTATCAATGACCTCTGGTGAGCGTAAGAACGCTGGAAGTAATGAAGCAAGCATATTGAATGTAACGGAAGAACAACGGCGTTGGTGTGTGTTACATTGTTGCAGGAATTAGGTTGAGGTTGTGAATAAACCCCTTTTACATTAAGCGTAAGTCCGCAGCTACAAACACATTTACAGCAGTAATTATCAATGACTTCTGGTGAACATCAGAACGCTGGAAGTAATGAAGCAAGCATATTGAATGTAACGGAAGAACAACGGCGTTGGTGTGTGTTACATTGTTGCAGGAATTAGGTTGAGGTTGTGAATAAACCCCTTTTACATTAAGCGTAAGTCCGCAGCTACAAACACATTTACAGCAGTAATTATCAATGACTTCTGGTGAACATCAGAACGCTGGAAGTAATGAAGCAAGCATATTGAATGTAACGGAAGAACAACGGCGTTGGTGTGTGTTACATTGTTGCAGGAATTAGGTTGAGGTTGTGAATAAACCCCTTTTACATTAAGCGTAAGTCCGCAGCTACAAACACATTTACAGCAGTAATTATCAATGACTTCTGGTGAACATCAGAACGCTGGAAGTAATGAAGCAAGCATATTGAATGTAACGGAAGAACAACGGCGTTGGTGTGTGTTATATTGTTGCAGGAATTAGGTTGAGGTTGTGAATAAACCCCTTTTACATTAAGCGTAAGTCCGCAGCTACAAACACATTTACAGCAGTAATTATCAATGACCTCTGGTGAGCGTAAGAACGCTGGAAGTAATGAAGCAAGCATATTGAATGTAACGGAAGAACAACGGCGTTGGTGTGTGTTACATTGTTGCAGGAATTAGGTTGAGGTTGTGAATAAACCCCTTTTACATTAAGTGTAAGTCCGCAGCTACAAACACATTTACAGCAGTAATTATCAATGACTTCTGGTGAACATCAGAACGCTGGAAGTAATGAAGCAAGCATATTGAATGTAACGGAAGAACAACGGCGTTGGTGTGTGTTACATTGTTGCAGGAATTAGGTTGAGGTTGTGAATAAACCCCTATTACATTAAGCATAAGTCCGCAGCTACAAACACATTTACAGCAGTAATTATCAATGACCTCTGGTGAGCGTAAGAACGCTGGAAGTAATGAAGCAAGCATATTGAATGTAACGGAAGAACAACGGCGTTGGTGTGTGTTACATTGTTACAGGAATTAGGTTGAGGTTGTGAATAAACCCCTTTTACATTAAGCGTAAGTCCGCAGCTACAAACACATTAACAGCAGTAATTATCAATGACCTCTGGTGAGCGTAAGAACGCTGGAAGTAATGAAGCAAGCATATTGAATGTAACGGAAGAACAACGGCGTTGGTGTGTGTTACATTGTTGCAGGAATTAGGTTGAGGTTGTGAATAAACCCCTATTACATTAAGCGTAAGTCCGCAGCTACAAACACATTTACAGCAGTAATTATCAATGACCTCTGGTGAGCGTCAGAACGCTGGTAGTAATGAAGCAAGCATATTGAATGTAACGGAAGAACAACGGCGTTGGTGTGTGTTACATTGTTGCAGGAATTAGGTTGAGGTTGTGAATAAACCCCTATTACATTAAGCGTAAGTCCGCAGCTACAAACACATTTACAGCAGTAACTATCAGCGCCCTCTGGTGAGCGTCAGAACGCTGGAAGTAATGAAGCAAGCATATTGAATGTAACGGAAGAACAACGGCGTTGGTGTGTGTTACATTGTTGCAAGAATTAGGTTGAGGTTGTGAATAAACCCCTATTACATTAAGCGTAAGTCCGCAGCTACAAACACATTTACAGCAGTAACTATCAGCGCCCTCTGGTGAGCGTCAGAACGCTGGAAGTAATGAAGCAAGCATATTGAATGTAACGGAAGAACAACGGCGTTGGTGTGTGTTACATTGTTGCAAGAATTAGGTTGAGGTTGTGAATAAACCCCTATTACATTAAGCGTAAGTCCGCAGCTACAAACACATTTACAGCAGTAACTATCAGCGCCCTCTGGTGAGCGTCAGAACGCTGGAAGTAATGAAGCAAGCATATTGAATGTAACGGAAGAACAACGGCGTTGGTGTGTGTTACATTGTTGCAGGAATTAGGTTGAGGTTGTGAATAAACCCCTATTACATTAAGCGTAAGTCCGCAGCTACAAACACATTTACAGCAGTAATTATCAGTGACCTCGGGTGAACATCAGAACGCTGGAAGTAATGAAGCAAGCATATTGAATGTAACGGAAGAACAACGGCGTTGGTGTGTGTTACATTGTTGCAGGAATTAGGTTGAGGTTGTGAAAACCCCTATTACATTAAGCGTAAGTCCGCAGCTACAAACACATTTACAGCAGTAATTATCAGTGACCTCGGGTGAACATCTGAACGCTGGAAGTAATGAAGCAAGCATATTGAATGTAACGGAAGAACAACGGCGTTGGTGTGTGTTACATTGTTGCAGGAATTAGGTTGAGGTTGTGAATAAACCCCTATTACATTAAGCGTAAGTCCGCAGCTACAAACACATTTACAGCAGTAACTATCAGCGTCCTCTGGTGAACATCAGAACGCTGGAAGTAATGAAGCAAGCATATTGAATGTAACGGAAGAACAACGGCGTTGGTGTGTGTTACATTGTTGCAGGAATTAGGTTGAGGTTGTGAATAAACCCCTATTACATTAAGCGTAAGTCCTTAGCTACAAACACATTTACAGCAGTAACTATCAGCGCCCTCTGGTGAGCGTCAGAACGATGGAAGTAATGAAGCAAGCATATTGAATGTAACGGAAGAACAACGGCGTTGGTGTGTGTTACATTGTTGCAAGAATTAGGCTGAGGTTGTGAATAAACCCCTATTACATTAAGCGTAAGTCCGCAGCTACAAACACATTTACAGCAGTAACTATCAGCGCCCTCTGGTGAGCGTCAGAACGCTGGAAGTAATGAAGCAAGCATATTGAATGTAACGGAAGAACAACGGCGTTGGTGTGTGTTACATTGTTGCAGGAATTAGGCTGAGGTTGTGAATAAACCCCTATTACATTAAGCGTAAGTCCGCAGCTACAAACACATTTACAGCAGTAACTATCAGCGCCCTCTGGTGAGCGTCAGAACGCTGGAAGTAATGAAGCAAGCATATTGAATGTAACGGAAGAACAACGGCGTTGGTGTGTGTTACATTGTTGCAGGAATTAGGCTGAGGTTGTGAATAAACCCCTATTACATTAAGCGTAAGTCCGCAGCTACAAACACATTTACAGCAGTAACTATCAGCGCCCTCTGGTGAGCGTCAGAACGCTGGAAGTAATGAAGCAAGCATATTGAATGTAACGGAAGAACAAAGGCGTTGGTGTGTGTTACATTGTTGCAGGAATTAGGTTGAGGTTGTGAATAAACCCCTATTACATTAAGCGTAAGTCCGCAGCTACAAACACATTTACAGCAGTAACTATCAGCGCCCTCTGGTGAGCGTCAGAACGCTGGAAGTAATGAAGCAAGCATATTGAATGTAACAGAAGAACAACGGCGTTGTGGTGTGTGTTACATTGTTGCAGGAATTAGGTTGAGGTTGTGAATAAACCCCTATTACATTAAGCGTAAGTCCGCAGCTACAAACACATTTACAGCAGTAACTATCAGCGCCCTCTGGTGAGCGTCAGAACGCTGGAAGTAATGAAGCAAGCATATTGAATGTAACGGAAGAACAACGGCGTTGGTGTGTGTTACATTGTTGCAAGAATTAGGTTGAGGTTGTGAATAAACCCCTATTACATTAAGCGTAAGTCCGCAGCTACAAAGACATTTACAGCAGTAATTATCAGCGCCCTCTGGTGAGCGTCAGAACGCTGGAAGTAATGAAGCAAGCATATTGAATGTAACGGAAGAACAACGGCGTTGGTGTGTGTTACATTGTTGCAGGAATTAGGTTGAGGTTGTGAATAAACCCCTATTACATTAAGCGTAAGTCCGCAGCTACAAACACATTTACAGCAGTAACTATGAGCGCCCTCTGGCGAGCGTCAGAACGCTGGAAGTAATGAAACAAGCATATTGAATGTAACGGAAGAACAACGGCGTTGGTGTGTGTTACATTGTTGCAAGAATTAGGTTGAGGTTGTGAATAAACCCCTATTACATTAAGCGTAAGTCCGCAGCTACAAACACATTTACAGCAGTAACTATCAGCGCCCTCTGGTGAGCGTCAGAACGCTGGAAGTAATGAAGCAAGCATATTGAATGTAACAGAAGAACAACGGCGTTGTGGTGTGTGTTACATTGTTGCAGGAATTAGGTTGAGGTTGTGAATAAACCCCTTTTACATTAAGCGTAAGTCCTTAGCTACAAACACATTTACAGCAGTAACTATCAGCGCCCTCTGGTGAGCGTCAGAACGCTGGAAGTAATGAAGCAAGCATATTGAATGTAACGGAAGAACAACGGCGTTGGTGTGTGTTACATTGTTGCAAGAATTAGGTTGAGGTTGTGAATAAACCCCTATTACATTAAGCGTAAGTCCGCAGCTACAAACACATTTACAGCAGTAACTATCAGCGCCCTCTGGTGAGCGTCAGAACGCTGGAAGTAATGAAGCAAGCATATTGAATGTAACGGAAGAACAACGGCGTTGGTGTGTGTTACATTGTTGCAGGAATTAGGTTGAGGTTGTGAATAAACCCCTATTACATTAAGCGTAAGTCCGCAGCTACAAACACATTTACAGCAGTAACTATCAGCGCCCTCTGGTGAGCGTCAGAACGCTGGAAGTAATGAAGCAAGCATATTGAATGTAACGGAAGAACAACGGCGTTGGTGTGTGTTACATTGTTGCAGGAATTAGGTTGAGGTTGTGAATAAACCCCTATTACATTAAGCGTAAGTCCGCAGCTACAAACACATTTACAGCAGTAACTATCAGCGCCCTCTGGTGAGCGTCAGAACGATGGAAGTAATGAAGCAAGCATATTGAATGTAACGGAAGAACAACGGCGTTGGTGTGTGTTACATTGTTGCAGGAATTAGGTTGAGGTTGTGAATAAACCCCTATTACATTAAGCGTAAGTCCGCAGCTACAAACACATTTACAGCAGTAATTATCAATGACCTCTGGTGAACGTAAGAACGCTGGAAGTAATGAAGCAAGCATATTGAATGTAACGGAAGAACAACGGCGTTGGTGTGTGTTACATTGTTGCAGGAATTAGGTTGAGGTTGTGAATAAACCCCTATTACATTAAGCGTAAGTCCGCAGCTACAAACACATTTACAGCAGTAACTATCAGCGCCCTCTGGTGAGCGTCTGAACGCTGGAAGTAATGAAGCAAGGATATTGAATGTAACGGAAGAACAACGGCGTTGGTGTGTGTTACATTGTTGCAGGAATTAGGTTGAGGTTGTGAATAAACCCCTATTACATTAAGCGTAAGTCCGCAGCTACAAACACATTTACAGCAGTAACTATCAGCGCCCTCTGGTGAGCGTCAGAACGCTGGAAGTAATGAAGCAAGCATATTGAATGTAACGGAAGAACAACGGCATGGTGGTGTGTGTTACATTGTTACAGGAATTAGGTTAAGGTTGTGAATAAACCCCTTTTACATTAAGCGTAAGTCCGCAGCTACAAACACATTTAACGCAGTAACTATCAGCGCCCTCTGGTGAGCGTCAGAACGCTGGAAGTAATGAAGCAAGCATATTGAATGTAACGGAAGAACAACGGCGTTGGTGTGTGTTACATTGTTGCAGGAATTAGGTTGAGGTTGTGAATAAACCCCTATTACATTAAGCGTAAGTCCGCAGCTACAAACACATTTACAGCAGTAACTATCAGCGCCCTCTGGTGAGCGTCAGAACGCTGGAAGTAATGAAGCAAGCATATTGAATGTAACGGAAGAACAACGGCGTTGGTGTGTGTTACATTGTTGCAGGAATTAGGTTGAGGTTGTGAATAAACCCCTATTACATTAAGCGTAAGTCCGCAGCTACAAACACATTTACAGTAGTAACTATCAGCGTCCTCTGGTGAACATCAGAACGCTGGAAGTAATGAAGCAAGCATATTGAATGTAACGGAAGAACAACGGCGTTGGTGTGTGTTACATTGTTGCAGGAATTAGGCTGAGGTTGTGAATAAACCCCTATTACATTAAGCGTAAGTCCGCAGCTACAAACACATTTACAGCAGTAACTATCAGCGCCCTCTGGTGAGCGTCAGAACGCTGGAAGGAATGAAGCAAGCATATTGAATGTAACGGAAGAACAACGGCGTTGGTGTGTGTTACATTGTTGCAGGAATTAGGCTGAGGTTGTGAATAAACCCCTATTACATTAAGCGTAAGTCCGCAGCTACAAACACATTTACAGCAGTAACTATCAGCGCCCTCTGGTGAGCGTCAGAACGCTGGAAGGAATGAAGCAAGCATATTGAATGTAACGGAAGAACAACGGCGTTGGTGTGTGTTACATTGTTGCAGGAATTAGGTTGAGGTTGTGAATAAACCCCTTTTACATTAAGCGTAAGTCCGCAGCTACAAACACATTTACAGCAGTAACTATCAGTGCCCTCTGGTGAGCGTCAGAACGCTGGAAGGAATGAAGCAAGCATATTGAATGTAACGGAAGAACAAAGGCGTTGGTGTGTGTTACATTGTTGCAGGAATTAGGTTGAGGTTGTGAATAAACCCCTTTTACATTAAGCGTAAGTCCGCAGCTACAAACACATTTACAGCAGTAACTATCAGCGCCCTCTGGTGAGCGTCAGAACGCTGGAAGTAATGAAGCAAGCATATTGAATGTAACGGAAGAACAACGGCGTTGGTGTGTGTTACATTGTTGCAGGAATTAGGTTGAGGTTGTGAATAAACCCCTATTACATTAAGCGTAAGTCCGCAGCTACAAACACATTTACAGCAGTAACTATCAGCGTCCTCTATTGAACATCAGAACGCTGGAAGTAATGAAGCAAGCATATTGAATGTAACGGAAGAACAACGGCGTTGGTGTGTGTTACATTGTTGCAGGAATTAGGTTGAGGTTGTGAATAAACCCCTATTACATTAAGCGTAAGTCCGCAGCTACAAACACATTTACAGCAGTAACTATCAGCGTCCTCTGGTGAACATCAGAACGCTGGAAGTAATGAAGCAAGCATATTGAATGTAACGGAAGAACAACGGCGTTGGTGTGTGTTACATTGTTGCAGGAATTAGGTTGAGGTTGTGAATAAACCCCTATTACATTAAGCGTAAGTCCGCAGCTACAAACACATTTACAGCAGTAACTATCAGCGCCCTCTGGTGAGCGTCAGAACGCTGGAAGTAATGAAGCAAGCATATTGAATGTAACGGAAGAACAACGGCGTTGGTGTGTGTTACATTGTTGCAGGAATTAGGTTGAGGTTGTGAATAAACCCCTATTACATTAAGCGTAAGTCCGCAGCTACAAACACATTTACAGCAGTAACTATCAGCGCCCTCTGGTGAGCGTCAGAACGCTGGAAGTAATGAAGCAAGCATATTGAATGTAACGGAAGAACAACGGCGTTGGTGTGTGTTACATTGTTGCAGGAATTAGGTTGAGGTTGTGAATAAACCCCTTTTACATTAAGCGTAAGTCCGCAACTACAAACACATTTACAGCAGTAATTATCAATGACCTCTGGTGAGCGTAAGAACGCTGGAAGTAATGAAGCAAGCATATTGAATGTAACGGAAGAACAACGGCGTTGGTGTGTGTTACATTGTTGCAGGAATTAGGTTGAGGTTGTGAATAAACCCCTTTTACATTAAGCGTAAGTCCGCAGCTACAAACACATTTACAGCAGTAATTATCAATGACTTCTGGTGAACATCAGAACGCTGGAAGTAATGAAGCAAGCATATTGAATGTAACGGAAGAACAACGGCGTTGGTGTGTGTTACATTGTTGCAGGAATTAGGTTGAGGTTGTGAATAAACCCCTTTTACATTAAGCGTAAGTCCGCAGCTACAAACACATTTACAGCAGTAATTATCAATGACTTCTGGTGAACATCAGAACGCTGGAAGTAATGAAGCAAGCATATTGAATGTAACGGAAGAACAACGGCGTTGGTGTGTGTTACATTGTTGCAGGAATTAGGTTGAGGTTGTGAATAAACCCCTTTTACATTAAGCGTAAGTCCGCAGCTACAAACACATTTACAGCAGTAATTATCAATGACTTCTGGTGAACATCAGAACGCTGGAAGTAATGAAGCAAGCATATTGAATGTAACGGAAGAACAACGGCGTTGGTGTGTGTTACATTGTTGCAGGAATTAGGTTGAGGTTGTGAATAAACCCCTTTTACATTAAGCGTAAGTCCGCAGCTACAAACACATTTACAGCAGTAATTATCAATGACCTCTGGTGAGCGTAAGAACGCTGGAAGTAATGAAGCAAGCATATTGAATGTAACGGAAGAACAACGGCGTTGGTGTGTGTTACATTGTTGCAGGAATTAGGTTGAGGTTGTGAATAAACCCCTTTTACATTAAGCGTAAGTCCGCAGCTACAAACACATTTACAGCAGTAATTATCAATGACTTCTGGTGAACATCAGAACGCTGGAAGTAATGAAGCAAGCATATTGAATGTAACGGAAGAACAACGGCGTTGGTGTGTGTTACATTGCTGCAGGAATTAGGTTGAGGTTGTGAATAAACCCCTATTACATTAAGCGTAAGTCCGCAGCTACAAACACATTTACAGCAGTAATTATCAATGACCTCTGGTGAGCGTAAGAACGCTGGAAGTAATGAAGCAAGCATATTGAATGTAACGGAAGAACAACGGCGTTGGTGTGTGTTACATTGTTACAGGAATTAGGTTGAGGTTGTGAATAAACCCCTTTTACATTAAGCGTAAGTCCGCAGCTACAAACACATTAACAGCAGTAATTATCAATGACCTCTGGTGAGCGTAAGAACGCTGGAAGTAATGAAGCAAGCATATTGAATGTAACGGAAGAACAACGGCGTTGGTGTGTGTTACATTGTTGCAGGAATTAGGTTGAGGTTGTGAATAAACCCCTATTACATTAAGCGTAAGTCCGCAGCTACAAACACATTTACAGCAGTAATTATCAATGACCTCTGGTGAGCGTCAGAACGCTGGAAGTAATGAAGCAAGCATATTGAATGTAACGGAAGAACAACGGCGTTGGTGTGTGTTACATTGTTGCAGGAATTAGGTTGAGGTTGTGAATAAACCCCTATTACATTAAGCGTAAGTCCGCAGCTACAAACACATTTACAGCAGTAACTATCAGCGCCCTCTGGTGAGCGTCAGAACGCTGGAAGTAATGAAGCAAGCATATTGAATGTAACGGAAGAACAACGGCGTTGGTGTGTGTTACATTGTTGCAAGAATTAGGTTGAGGTTGTGAATAAACCCCTATTACATTAAGCGTAAGTCCGCAGCTACAAACACATTTACAGCAGTAACTATCAGCGCCCTCTGGTGAGCGTCAGAACGCTGGAAGTAATGAAGCAAGCATATTGAATGTAACGGAAGAACAACGGCGTTGGTGTGTGTTACATTGTTGCAAGAATTAGGTTGAGGTTGTGAATAAACCCCTATTACATTAAGCGTAAGTCCGCAGCTACAAACACATTTACAGCAGTAACTATCAGCGCCCTCTGGTGAGCGTCAGAACGCTGGAAGTAATGAAGCAAGCATATTGAATGTAACGGAAGAACAACGGCGTTGGTGTGTGTTACATTGTTGCAGGAATTAGGTTGAGGTTGTGAATAAACCCCTATTACATTAAGCGTAAGTCCGCAGCTACAAACACATTTACAGCAGTAATTATCAGTGACCTCGGGTGAACATCAGAACGCTGGAAGTAATGAAGCAAGCATATTGAATGTAACGGAAGAACAACGGCGTTGGTGTGTGTTACATTGTTGCAGGAATTAGGTTGAGGTTGTGAAAACCCCTATTACATTAAGCGTAAGTCCGCAGCTACAAACACATTTACAGCAGTAATTATCAGTGACCTCGGGTGAACATCTGAACGCTGGAAGTAATGAAGCAAGCATATTGAATGTAACGGAAGAACAACGGCGTTGGTGTGTGTTACATTGTTGCAGGAATTAGGTTGAGGTTGTGAATAAACCCCTATTACATTAAGCGTAAGTCCGCAGCTACAAACACATTTACAGCAGTAACTATCAGCGTCCTCTGGTGAACATCAGAACGCTGGAAGTAATGAAGCAAGCATATTGAATGTAACGGAAGAACAACGGCGTTGGTGTGTGTTACATTGTTGCAGGAATTAGGTTGAGGTTGTGAATAAACCCCTATTACATTAAGCGTAAGTCCTTAGCTACAAACACATTTACAGCAGTAACTATCAGCGCCCTCTGGTGAGCGTCAGAACGATGGAAGTAATGAAGCAAGCATATTGAATGTAACGGAAGAACAACGGCGTTGGTGTGTGTTACATTGTTGCAAGAATTAGGCTGAGGTTGTGAATAAACCCCTATTACATTAAGCGTAAGTCCGCAGCTACAAACACATTTACAGCAGTAACTATCAGCGCCCTCTGGTGAGCGTCAGAACGCTGGAAGTAATGAAGCAAGCATATTGAATGTAACGGAAGAACAACGGCGTTGGTGTGTGTTACATTGTTGCAGGAATTAGGCTGAGGTTGTGAATAAACCCCTATTACATTAAGCGTAAGTCCGCAGCTACAAACACATTTACAGCAGTAACTATCAGCGCCCTCTGGTGAGCGTCAGAACGCTGGAAGTAATGAAGCAAGCATATTGAATGTAACGGAAGATCAAAGGCGTTGGTGTGTGTTACATTGTTGCAGGAATTAGGTTGAGGTTGTGAATAAACCCCTATTACATTAAGCGTAAGTCCGCAGCTACAAACACATTTACAGCAGTAACTATCAGCGCCCTCTGGTGAGCGTCAGAACGCTGGAAGTAATGAAGCAAGCATATTGAATGTAACAGAAGAAAAACGGCGTTGTGGTGTGTGTTACATTGTTGCAGGAATTAGGTTGAGGTTGTGAATAAACCCCTATTACATTAAGCGTAAGTCCGCAGCTACAAACACATTTACAGCAGTAACTATCAGCGCCCTCTGGTGAGCGTCAGAACGCTGGAAGTAATGAAGCAAGCATATTGAATGTAACGGAAGAACAACGGCGTTGGTGTGTGTTACATTGTTGCAGGAATTAGGTTGAGGTTGTGAATAAACCCCTATTACATTAAGCGTAAGTCCGCAGCTACAAACACATTTACAGCAGTAACTATCAGCGCCCTCTGGTGAGCGTCAGAACGCTGGAAGTAATGAAGCAAGCATATTGAATGTAACGGAAGAACAACGGCGTTGGTGTGTGTTACATTGTTGCAAGAATTAGGTTGAGGTTGTGAATAAACCCCTATTACATTAAGCGTAAGTCCGCAGCTACAAAGACATTTACAGCAGTAATTATCAGCGCCCTCTGGTGAGCGTCAGAACGCTGGAAGTAATGAAGCAAGCATATTGAATGTAACGGAAGAACAACGGCGTTGGTGTGTGTTACATTGTTGCAGGAATTAGGTTGAGGTTGTGAATAAACCCCTATTACATTAAGCGTAAGTCCGCAGCTACAAACACATTTACAGCAGTAACTATCAGCGCCCTCTGGTGAGCGTCAGAACGCTGGAAGTAATGAAGCAAGCATATTGAATGTAACGGAAGAACAACGGCGTTGGTGTGTGTTACATTGTTGCAAGAATTAGGTTGAGGTTGTGAATAAACCCCTATTACATTAAGCGTAAGTCCGCAGCTACAAACACATTTACAGCAGTAACTATCAGCGCCCTCTGGTGAGCGTCAGAACGCTGGAAGTAATGAAGCAAGCATATTGAATGTAACAGAAGAACAACGGCGTTGTGGTGTGTGTTACATTGTTGCAGGAATTAGGTTGAGGTTGTGAATAAACCCCTTTTACATTAAGCGTAAGTCCTTAGCTACAAACACATTTACAGCAGTAACTATCAGCGCCCTCTGGTGAGCGTCAGAACGCTGGAAGTAATGAAGCAAGCATATTGAATGTAACGGAAGAACAACGGCGTTGGTGTGTGTTACATTGTTGCAAGAATTAGGTTGAGGTTGTGAATAAACCCCTATTACATTAAGCGTAAGTCCGCAGCTACAAACACATTTACAGCAGTAACTATCAGCGCCCTCTGGTGAGCGTCAGAACGCTGGAAGTAATGAAGCAAGCATATTGAATGTAACGGAAGAACAACGGCGTTGGTGTGTGTTACATTGTTGCAGGAATTAGGTTGAGGTTGTGAATAAACCCCTATTACATTAAGCGTAAGTCCGCAGCTACAAACACATTTACAGCAGTAACTATCAGCGCCCTCTGGTGAGCGTCAGAACGATGGAAGTAATGAAGCAAGCATATTGAATGTAACGGAAGAACAACGGCGTTGGTGTGTGTTACATTGTTGCAGGAATTAGGTTGAGGTTGTGAATAAACCCCTATTACATTAAGCGTAAGTCCGCAGCTACAAACACATTTACAGCAGTAATTATCAATGACCTCTGGTGAACGTAAGAACGCTGGAAGTAATGAAGCAAGCATATTGAATGTAACGGAAGAACAACGGCGTTGGTGTGTGTTACATTGTTGCAGGAATTAGGTTGAGGTTGTGAATAAACCCCTATTACATTAAGCGTAAGTCCGCAGCTACAAACACATTTACAGCAGTAACTATCAGCGCCCTCTGGTGAGCGTAAGAACGCTGGAAGTAATGAAGCAAGCATATTGATTGTAACGGAAGAACAACGGCGTTGGTGTGTGTTACATTGTTGCAGGAATTAGGTTGAGGCTGGTCACCGCCTGATCATTACATTATTGTGATGTAATCTAATAGATAAAACTGATTATTAGGTGTCCCGCTCTCAGTGCAGGCAGTTAATGTGGCATTGAAGGCTAACTGCTTCGAAGGGCGCTAGCAATGGTGGTAACACTATGCACGTTTTGAACTTCACTCCTTCATCAGGTCAGGGGTTATCCGTAGCGGCAGATGTGGCGTCTCTGAGTTTAAAAAGTGGTTCGTTTTAAAACTCATTGCATGCAGTTAAATTTAAGGTTTTTACCTGTCTTCCAACACTGAAGTATGTAATCAATTACTAATTATTATATTACAGTATATCATATAAACAGAGAAATTCGGGTGTCGAAAGAAGTTTTAAAGTGACTTATTCTCACGCGACTGAAGAAATTTCAGAAGGTTTTTAGGAAAAATTGAGGAAAAACTAACGTTAAGTCTAAACTGTGAATGATTTATAGTAGAATTGAAATTAGTAAGGAATTTTTCAACTGAGGCCGAAGGTGGTTCTCCCCTGTTTTCTAGTTATCAAGGGACTTGTGGTTTCTGATTTGTAGTAATATTCTTGTATTTTTCAAATTTAGTACCGTTCAAAATTATTATTTTTTAAAATTATCTTCAAAGAGTTGAAAAAGTTTAAAGAATTACACAGTTTTGGAATGAAACTTTTTAAAATTCTACGTGCTTTACCAAGTGACATGTTATCCGAAAAGTTAAACTTTTGTTTGTAAGTTCTTGTAAAGGAAGACTTAAGAGACAGTTCAATCTCTTTAAAACTAATCAAAATTAAATCTGTAAAAAGTGATTGATATAGAAAACATTCTGGCAGGAATACAAATGATTTCATGGAAACACTTTCTTTGAAGAGTATCAGTGATTATAGGGCAGCCGATCTAAATGGTTTTTGTACTTTACAAGAATAAAAACCATACGAAAGCTTTAAAACGAGTGTCACATACAGAAGAATAAGGCGTTTAGAACGAGGCTGGAGAAGGTGGGAGGAGAGGTTCCAAGTTGAGGTCAAAGGAAATGGACATGCGGAGTTGCAACGACGTAAGTGGAAACCGTAAAATCCAAGAAAGTCGTAAATAAAATATGTACATGAATGTCGTTCTACGTTCGAGGTTACAGTTCTTACAGTAGCCTGATATGCTTTTATTATAAGTCTTATTGTGTAACAAAGTGTTGTTGCCAGAAATCGCTTCTGGGGGAGACATTGACGTACTGGGGTTATGGGAAGGAAAATAATACACCAACACTAAATTTTTAAACGCTTATTTTATGCTTTTCATTGTAACGCTTAAAATTAGACAAAGTAAAATAACTTATTATTTTCTTAATTTATTTACATTTTAAACTTGAAGCGTACTCAATGAATGTTAGGTTTACGTACCTGTAGATAGTGGTATTTCTGTAAGAATATCAGGTTTAATGTCTTGGAAGAAACCTCAAAAGGTCTTTAATAAAAATAGTTTTTATTTTCATAAACCGAAGTTTTGTGCATAAATGTATTGCATATGGATTTTAGAAATATTTGCATATAAGAGCTCTTTAAAAATGCTTTTCATAAAAAAACTTCATAGAGTATAGCTGGTCACACGCAAGCTGGTGCGTGACCTCGGAGGACGAGGGTAGGCGGGAGGAAGACTAGAGAAAGCAAAAGATCGTTCCACAGACATTGTAATATGTTGTACAGTATTTATATTACAATAATGTTAATTTGACAACTCCGAACGGTCGCTACAAATATTATTTTAATTGAATTGTCATATTAACCAGATCATTTACATAAAGTTTTGAACAAATTTACTTATATTAGTTTTCTAAACAACCGCAACGCCTGCAATTTCTTAGCGATGGCTTTTGATGCAACATGCACTACAAAATCCAATGTTTTTAAATAGGGTTGGCTTTTTGTTTTCTATCGATCGATCGCGCGCATGCTTACAAGCAAACAGCTATAATAAAACGATTCTCTAATAAATATTAGCCACAGGTAGTAAATTTTGGTGCTTTTTGAAAATTCCAGTCTCAAATATGGGACCGACGCCTCGTGGAGGTACACATAGACGTATTTTACGGATTATAGAATATTGGATTATTGCGCATGTAGCGGTCAGATTCCTATCCAGTCGTTATATATCAAAATTTTCTTGAAACTATAATGTTTAACTTTCCTTATAAAAATAAAACTGTTAAATAAAAGTATTAAAATAAAATTTGTAGCCCATAAAAAAAGATTTAAAAAAATTTTTCAATACTTTTGAGAAACGTTTTCACATCAAAACCCTCCCGAGAAGCCCCTAAATTATAAAAATCCCTGATTTTTCCACAGTGGTTAACATAAAAACGGAGTATGCAGCAATTACAGCCCAACTTATGGTTATTAAAGCCCTTCTATTTCTTCACACTCTTCTCATATATATTTTGAACAAATTTTCAATCGTTAACAAAATACGTTTTTATTCATGTAATAAAGTTCAAATACATTTTTAAACCTATAATCGATGACAATTTATGTTAATACAGTTTTTCAAATATTTATTCAATAATTAAAATTTAAAAAAGTTGATGTTCCTGTCGGATTCGAACTAAATAACTACACGTTTTTAATATAGCACTTAAGCACTGAGCTAACTTTCTCATAACTAGATATCAATTACTTAAAAATATATATGAATTTAAAAGATAAATATTCTTACAAGAGGTGGATACAATGAGAAATTATAGATCACCACCAACTTCATAAATTAGAAACGAAAAAAGTAAATAAATAGTAACAAACAAAATAATAGTCCAACACCATATACTGTATAAGGAGGGAAATGAAAAATTGTAAGGAAATTCGATTTCTATTTTGCCACTTTATATTGTGTTCTGTAATATGTATACACATATTTATATTAATTGTAATTATAAAATAAAATAACTTGAATACAATTTTTTTTTATCGACCTCATAGGAACTTACTTTAATTTTTTTTCTAAATTTTTTTGTATATAAATTACACTCTGTCTTAACACACTACTTTAAATTTTGTAAACGCCACTATTAAATTAATACTGTGTTACCATGATATACTATATATATATATATATATATATATATATATATATATATATATATATATATATATATATATATATAAATATCGCAATATTGTTTAATATTCCTGATGATGTTGGTACTGTTAGCCAACGAAAAGCTTTGAATTGTAAATTCAAATATAATTCTTGTATTTGTATTTTGACTTTTGTTCTTTATATATATATATATATATAGGGTAGTTGTGTGCGTGTGTGTTTAGTCGTATAAATAAATGTTTTAACGTTAATGAACAGTAAAGTTATTTCAGACAATATATTTATCTAAAAATTGAGCTAACGTTGTCTGAGGGTCGGAATCAAAACTGCATATACGCTTTAAAAATATTACTAAGCTGTTAAACCTCAAGTGTCATGATTAACAGCAAATATATGAGGTGACTTCAAATTACATTCCATCAAATGTCTGCAAACAATACATGTTTAAGAAAATCTTGTGTTTTTGCCACTGTTGAAGAGACTCGACTCGAAATAGCTCTGAGAAACTCCCGTCAGTAAAGAATTAGAACTCATTCCAACTTGTCGTTACGTTGACCAGCCGCTTGTAAAATCTGATGACCCGTTTTACGCGCTTTAAAAATACTTTGTTAAATGTTTTGCATAATTAAATTAAACGCGGAACAGTTTATCACGCAAGTTGCAAAATTACGCAGCTGTTACGGTGTATCGTGTCAAATCGATCACAAGAGAACGTGCACAGTAGCAGAATAGCCAACACTGCAAAGTAACAAATCCCTGTGTTGATCGTTTGCCAAGAAATAACAATACAGAAGTGGCAACAGTGTGACTAGCAGATAAAACTAATTAATATCTCACTTCAGGCTACTTGTTGTGTGTATTTATTGGTACAAGGTTGCCTTACTTCTTTCATGTTTTTAGATAAAACGAAAGAGATTTTATTGTTTTAGGTTTCTATTTCGAGCAAGGACGAACTAAAATATTCGGTATATAGCAGTGTAAAGTTCTTAACTGCATTAGAATAATCATTCATGTATTATCATTATTCATTATATGGAACTTGCGATGCTATGTTGGGGAATATTTTATTCAAATCCTTCTAATAGCTCACACTCTCCTTATACATATATTTTGTATTTTATTCATCCAATCAAGTTCAAATTCATTTTTTTAAACCTATAGTGGATGACAATTGATAGTAATACATTTTTTAAAAATATTTAATTAATTATTAAATTATAAAAATGTTGGGGGTTATAGGTCGGATTCGAATTGAGTATGAAATCTAGCGCTTTTTGGCACTGAGCCAACTTCCATAGCTAGAAATGAACTCCTGAACGATCTATATAAAAAACCTCCATTGTATAACTTTCAAGTGTTGCCATGGTTACCACACAATATCATAAATATTGCTCTAGGATTATAAATGAATGAAAAGAAAAAATAAACAAAATAGCTTGTTAATACAGGCTATTACCTGTGTTAATACAGGCTATTACCTGTGTTAACGGTATCGAACCTTTCTTCACAAACGGACAATTCGAAAGGAAAGCGAGAAGAAACTACAACATAATGCAAGCGTCGAAAATAAATAAAGCGTATAAATAGTAACAAACAAAAATAATAGTCCAACACCATGCATAGAAAGGAAAATTAAAAATTGCAATTAAATTTGCTTTCTATTTTGCCACCTAATATTGTTATTCTGTTATATGTATATATATACATATTAATATATTAAATATATTATATTAATTGTAATTGAAAAATAATAAATAACTAAAATAATTTGTTTTTGATTTAATAGGAATTAACTTTAAAAAAAATATATATACTTGTTTATTTATTTCGCATCTATTTCGATTAATTTAAATATCTTAAGACTAAGGGGAATTGCCAAAAGTTTTAATGTAAATATTTACGTGATCACAGATCTCGGTACTAAGAGATCTTACTGTAAATCTACGGATGCAAAGTTAAACAAGCGTTTTGAATATTTGCTCTTTATAAAACAATGATTTATATTTGCTCGGAAAAAAAATTCTTTTGCTAGGCTATTTATTTATTTGGAAACGACTTAAATCGAAAACGTTTTGCTTTGCGAATTGCAACTTTAGTTAAATGAAAATTACAAAGGTATTTGGAAGTTGGCAAGTTAGATTAAATGCTGGTCTCTGCACAAATCTCTTAGGATACGAAAGCTGACGACAGCTACATGTGCAAAATTAAAATTCAAATGATCAAAGTGGCCAAACTCGTAAATCCCATAGTTGAATGATTTTCAAGGATTGTAAAATTGTATAACCATTTTAGTTTAAAAATTCATACAAATTTTATTTCATGAAAAATTGGATTTCTTCATTTTTTTCTTTTTCCTCTATAGCAGCGGTTCCCAACCGGTGGGTCGTGGAAGGGTTTCAGAAGGGCCGCGACTCGATTCTAAAACAATCTGAAACAAAATAAAATCAGAAAAATCGAAACAAATCGAATTGTATTTCAACCGATTTATTATGAAATAGTATATATATTGTAGCCTAAGTTATTTAAAATATTACTTTTCCTTTAGGTTATATATTTAATTACCTTAACACTCTTTTGCCTCTCCTTCAGGTTTCTAATTAATTAACACCAATATCAATTTTAACATAACGAATTTATTCTTGACACTTAAGTAATACACATTATACCCATTTACCTTAATACTATTTAGTGGCAAGATTTACTCCTTAGCTAATATTACAAACACAAAAAAAGGTGGACTCTTGAGGCTTTAGGTTATTACAATACAGTTTAATAATGACAGTGTTCATTTCTCTTTCTCTGGGTTCGTTATTATGGATCTTTTTATAAATTAGAACGTGCTGAAACAACTAGATTATTATTTTATACTAAAGAATTTAATATTTTTCTGAATTTACTGTTTATAACCCTCTGTTGGTGAATTTTAATGTAAAACAAGAAAGTACTTATTGTTTATTGATTCCTGGGATCTTGACCGTTGATACTGATTCGATGCACTTTCACATAACTAACTTATTTTTCCTAATTCTTACTAAATTATTTACGTCGCACTTTTTTAATTTATTCACATACAAATTTTTACGTTTCCCTTAATTCTATTAACAAAATTTACCCCTTATTAATATTAATGACACTTGGTCCCCTCCAATACGTCTGTCCTCTTCTGAAGTTCCTCCAAGACTCCCTGATCACTGCCTTTTCCAACCTCGCGTCATCTCTCCCCCCTCAGGTATTTTCGTTAATTTGGTTATCCCCATAACCATCTACAAAGAGCTTACTCTAACGGTACAGTGTTATTATAACCCAGGTATTTTGGTTCTTGGAAAGTGCTATATTAAATTAGTTGGACCCTTCTTTTGTTAAAGATTCGCCAGCCTCTTTATGACTACACTTCTGACTATTTTTCTTTTTGGATATAAACTGAATTTATTCTTTAGCCTCATACGTTACAATATATATAAAAAAAATTTTCTTGAATAATAATAAAAAACAATTAAGGGTATGAAAATACGAGTTTGATATTATTTTTATCATTTGTTGATTCCATCTTCGCGTGAGCTACTAGTAATCACTTACAACTTTTTTTTTTTATTTTTTTAAAAAAATGTTTTAACTTGCCTATAGTAGCACTTACTTTTTTGTGTTGAGGACGGCCGTTTCGGGAGATGTGTCCCTTTTTCAACTCAGACCGTAACTGATCTCAAGGTTTACGTAGGTTAGGGTGGGGGTGGGATATTTTGGTGGTGTGGGTGTATTTTGTGTGTATTAGGAGTTATGATGTCAAAAAGTGCGTGTGAGTTGTAATGTAATTGTGTATTGAGTATGTGTGTAGGGTATAGTTTGAAGTGCCTATATATTTCGTATTGTTCGGTTGTGTAGCGTTGGTTATTTCTGTGTTGTTTATGAAGAATTTGTAAGTTAGATGTTATGTCTGTGTAGTCGTGTTTTGTGGAGTTGAGATGATCGGCGAAGTTTGATTGGTAGTTATTGTTTTTTAGTGCTTTTATATGTTCTTGGTAACGTGTGTGAAATGACCTCCCTGTCTGGCCTATGTAAAAACTGGGGCATGAACTGCAAGTTAGTTTGTAAACTCCAGTGGTGTTGTAAATGTCGTTGATTTTGCTGTTGGGTTTAAATTGTTTGTTGAGAGTGTTGTGTGTGGAGTAAGCTATTTTGTAGTAAAATATATAGCACAAACAAACGGATACAACCCAACAATGATAGACAAATTATACAACCGCCTAAAAAACAAACATAATAACCCAAATACAAACACACAAGATGACAATCCCATAAAATACTTATCAATACCTTACAGATCATCCAAAACCCACAATCTAACCAACACATTACGAAAATACAACTACAAAATAGCTTACTCCACACACAACACTCTCAACAAACAATTTAAACCCAACAGCAAAATCAACGACATTTACAACACCACTGGAGTTTACAAACTAACTTGCAGTTCATGCCCCAGTTTTTACATAGGCCAGACAGGGAGGTCATTTCACACACGTTACCAAGAACATATAAAAGCACTAAAAAACAATAACTACCAATCAAACTTCGCCGATCATCTCAACTCCACAAAACACGACTACACAGACATAACATCTAACTTACAAATTCTTCATAAACAACACAGAAATAACCAACGCTACACAACCGAACAATACGAAATATATAGGCACTTCAAACTATACCCTACACACATACTCAATACACAATTACATTACAACTCACACGCACTTTTTGACATCATAACTCCTAATACACACAAAATACACCCACACCACCAAAATATCCCACCCCCACCCTAACCTACGTAAACCTTGAGATCAGTTACGGTCTGAGTTGAAAAAGGGACACATCTCCCGAAACGGCCGTCCTCAACACAAAAAAGTAAGTGCTACTATAGGCAAGTTAAAACATTTTTTTAAAAAAAAAAAGTTGTAAGTGATTATTTTTATGTTTGAATAACCTTAATTGTGTTTATAAGTTATATTTAAAGAAGGGATGCGATACTAAAAATGTGTTTTACTCCATCATAGACCGGCGAGATATTCCGATAAGGAAGATGGGGAACCACTGCACTAGAAGAACTTTAATACGAACGATTTAATGACTCCATTTTGTATCGCACTCCAGATTGTACTAATCACGTGGTGATAATGCTTCCATGCACAATAGACGCCAAGATCTTTCAGCGAGAACTAAGTTTTGTATTACCTTTGCTGGGCATTTACTCTCCATTATTCCGTCAAACTTTCTCTCTTGTGAAGAGAAATTTTGTTGTGTATCGGTTAAACGAACGCATTTACGAACATCAGCTACAGTAGGTTATAATTTTAAACCTTTCTGGTTGGATTGTAAAGACTTGGGAAATACAGCAGTTATCTTCTCAGTCACAGTGTATTCAACCTGACGCTGATAGAAATGGTATACTCCTTTCTTCTATTATATTGTGTATTGTTGTATCTCATAAGTTAACCTTAGTATTTAGTCGTTGTAATGTTGCAAAGACAGATTAGTTTTAGAAGTTTGGAAGAATTTTACTGTCACGTTATAAGACTCGAATTTGGTTTGCTGATCTTTTTTTTTTTTTTAAAGGAAAAATTTGGGAACTTGTAAATAAATGTACAGTAATCCATCCGTATGGGCGGGGGTTAGGTTCTGAAGGGAAATTTTCTATTGACAATACAACATAGTTATATTCAGTTTTATAAATTATGCAACACTTAGGAAGGTTTAAAAACTTAGCTATAGCTGTTTGTTTCTTCCGTTTTACGAACTCATTTTGAATGTCATCATATAGGAGCATGAGCTCCTAGAGTCCTCTTTTAAACCGAAGGACCCTTTACATAAATAAGGACCCGCTATAAATAATTTTTCATTTCATTTTGTCATATTAACCAGATCATTTACATAAAGTTTTTGAACAAATTTTTTTTATCAGTTTTCTAAACGCCTACAATTTCTTAGCTATGCGTTTTGATGCAAAACACACTACAAAACCAATGTTTTTGAATAGGGCTCTAGCTTTTTGATTCTATTGGTCGATCGCGTGCCAGTTATGATGAGTGTTTCTTTGCGCGCCTCTAGACGTTTCGGGATGTGTGAAGTAAACCAGTTTTGGTTTTGTTAGTTGATAAATGGTAATTTTGCGCATTCTTTTACGTTGCATTTTTTTTTTTTAGTATGATGTAGTCAGGAACTACCAGTTTAATCCAAGTAGCTAACGTTGGTGGATAATCTTTCTGTTAGTGTGATATCTCATGTTTATTTATTTACAAGACTTATAAGGTAGTGTAGAAAAAGTCATTGTAGTGTCAACTTTGTTACCTACAATGCCAGAATAGAGAAAGCTCTTCCAGAGATGACACAGCTACACTCGTATTAAATTATTACCGTCATAAGACCAATTTAATACTTAACATTTTCACCAGACTGTTTAAATCATACACCTTTGAGAAAAATTAAGATATATATTTAGTTGCATTTTTTTGGTAATTTTAGAAATTATAATTTACAGTCACGGATTACAATAACAAAATTGGAAATAAGCCAATACCACAAAAATAAGCAAAAATAACTGATAATATCTTAAACGCCTATAGGTTTAAACTTAGGCAACTTGTATTATCATTTTTATTTTTGTGGTATTGGGGTTGTTTCCAATGTTTGTATTGTAATATATTTTACCACTGTACTCTGGATATTGTATATATTTACGAATGTTTACGATTTAGTTTAAAATAAAAAATGGAAAAAATTTAATAAGTCAAAACTGAACCTTGTTACCTTAATTTAATACAGAACCAATCACTGGAAAGAATAGCTGAACACCTCCTTTAGTTACACCGCCAGCCACTTAGCCAATCATAATCCATCTAGGTTAATGTAAGCTACATATATCGCATGCCAAGAATTGCATTAGTGAAATAAATGTTTCATAAATTAGCTTGCAATAAGTACACTTACCAATCGCTAAGTGAATAGGCAGAAGTAAATTAATGTGTCCATTACAAATAGAAAACTTTCGCTGGGTTACTAGCCTCATTAGAAATGCGTAGCAAATGTAAATTTGGTTTCTTTGGACAGATTTGTTAAACACAACTAAGTGAATGTTTTTGTTAATGGGTAGTTGAAATTTAGGGGTGGCCGCCGATACCTAAAATTTTCGATTCTTAAATTTCTCTTTCGATTCTCGATTCTTAAGTCCTTTCTTGATTCTTTCAAGTTGAGTAATGATATTCTCTAATAATGAATCTAGTTAAAATTTGGTATAATGGAAAAGCCTTTCCAATGGAATGGCCTTGGTGTACTAGACGGCTTTTAAAAGTTCCGTTTTAATGTAATAGGCTACACAAAACCTTCATCCTTGGTTTATGATTAGGAATTTCTGAAAGGGTGACAAACATATCTAATAAAAGTAATAATTTATTTAAAATTACAAATATGAACTTCAGTTCACAATTACAATATAACTTCTGTAGTGGCCATTTCAGTTTGTACAGCTGTAGAAATTGGAAGTACCTTTTCTTTGTCTTGTTTCAACATGTATGAAGTGGTGGCGGCCAGAGACGGGGAGAGAGAAAAAGAGTCGAGCCCTCGCGAGTGTGCGTGAGACTGCAGAGTGAGAAGAGCGGTGACAAACGGACCAGAAATGCTTCCGATAGTTTTTGTTGTTGCGCCATAAATAATGATAATATTTTCGTTATCTCAAATAGGCATTTGCTTTAATCGTTTAATTCATTCAAAGCAACTAATGCTTGAATAAGACATAGTCGATAGTTGTTTTATTTCTTGTAAATTACACTACATACGTATCTTAACATGCAAAACACAAGAATCGGAATCGGCCCTTTAATGGATGGAGAATCGAGTATTTACGATTTCTCGATACCATTAGAATTGACGATCCCTGGAATCGAGAATCGGTATCGGCCTAACCATAGTTAAATTGTAATTGAGTTCGACTGCATTTTTTCGCAATTGTCACAGGTTTATAGAAAGGCCAGACACCATAAAATCATTTCTTGGTTTGCGTTAACATTATTTCTCTGCGTTTCACATCGCAAAATTGTTATCGAAAAGTTGATAGATATTTCCAAACCGTGGGTCATAGCGAATTTAATTTGAAAGCTACTACGCAATATGAAGACACATCAATAACATTGTAGCGGGTAGCTTTACTAAAAATACGTCTAAATTATCTTTAAAAATACGTATGTATTTGAAAGTTATCTAAAGAGAATAAAATAAATAATACAGATTCTTTGTGTTATTTATTACTAAGGATGGGCAGATTCCGTTTCTCGATACCCGATTATCCAATGATCAAAGTTCTGATTCCGATTCTTGTTTTTTTTGTGTAACTAATAAAAGGCGTATGCAGTAATTTATTGGAAAAATAATAAGCTATCAACTGTACCTTTATTTATGCATTAGTTGTTTTGAGTGAATTAAACGAATAAAGCAAATGCCGATTTGATATAACGAAAATATTATTCAAGTTTATTTAATTTCTGCTAATAACTATTCAATGTTGTTTAGGTTAATGACAGATCACAGAGCAATTCTTGTTTTTACAAACACTTTACGTTTCGATTTTCTTTCCGAAAATCTTTTTCAAAAGCTAAATATTTATTAATCTATTATTATTTTATTATTAAATCAATTAATTTTTTATTAAACGTAAGCTATGGCTTAATATTAGGCTAGTAAACCTTTAGCTCTTGAAAAGGATTTTGGGTACATCAAATCGAAACGTAGAGTATTTGTAAAAATATGAATTAGTCTGTGATCTGTTATTATCCTAAACAACATTGAAAATATTATTATTATTTATGTTGCATCAACAAAGACGATTAAAAGCATTTCTGATCCGTTTGTTTGTTACCGCTCTTTTGCTGTCTCTCTCAACTTCTCCCTCTCTCACCCTCAATACTTTGCCAGCGCGTCAAACATGTCAAAACAAAACACAAATAAAAGGTAGTTAAAATTTCTCCACTTATACACATGTCCTCCTTCAGTCCGATCTCTGCTGGCGTGCCGCAGGGATCTGTACCTCCTTTACCTCTTGTATACAAACGATATTCCTCTCCTCCCTGGCTTATCCCTGTCATTGTACGCGGATGACGCCATGTTCTTTTGCAGCTCCTGGAGCGTACCTAAAGCCTGCACGACGATCCAAATGCAACTAGACACCTTATCGTCATGGCCCTGTAAATGGAGAACAGCTGTCAGCGCTGGCAAGTCAGAAGCTATATGCTTTACCAGAAAACATCGACCGCAGACCGGAGCCATCACTCTCGACGGGGAGTCTATTGCATGGAGGACCTCAGTCAAGTACCTTGGCGTCATCCTCGACAAGCTCCTTTCCTTCTCACGCCACGTCAACTCCGTCCTACCCAAAGGGATAGCTATCCGCTTTAAGCTATTCCCCCTCCTGTCCCGCCAGAGTCCTCTACCTTTAAAAGTGCAATACCTTATCTACCTCATGCTTATCCGTCCTGTCATCACATACTCCGCACCAGTCTGGTGGCCACTTTGCACCAAAACATCCAAGAAAAGTCTCGAAGCCTTCCAGGCACGATCGCTGAGGTTCATCTCAAACTCCCCATTCTTTCTCACAAATGAAAATATTCGTCAATATGTTCATGCTCCTACCCTGTCAGACTTCATTCGTTCCCTCTTCGGCACTGCCGAAAGCTCCAACTACCCTCACAGCGATGTATCTGGACCCCCTTTCATCTCCGCCCCGCCCCAAAATCCTCCTGGACCCCACCTAACACAATTTTTTAACGCCCTCTCCTCTCACTTCACTCCATTCTTTTAGGTTATTATACACATTACAACACTTTTATGTCACAACATCCGTACTACACACATGTTTACAGCATGTGCAAAAATGTAAATGTCATAAAAAAAATGTCGGTCAGCCAGTCCCAAACTTAATAAATAAATGTTGTCCCTCAGCATAAAATCCGGGTCCGTCCCACCTAATTGCCGTGCAGAAACCTCTCCTCAGATCCAGCCCTAACCAAAAAGCCTTGATCCCATATTCCTACCCGCAGCCATTGTGCATACCCTCGTGCGCCACCAAACCCCCTCCTTCTCTGACTGACTCCACTTATACAAACTGAAAATCCTATTACTGAAGTTCACATTTGTAGTTTTAAATAAATTATTACTTATCCAATATGTTTGTCATGCTTTCAGAAATGCCTATTCATTAATGAAGGTCGAACGCTTTGTGTAACCTATTACATTAAAACGGAAATTTTAAAAGCCTTTTCCATGTGACCAAGATGTTGACTAAATTCATTATTAGACAATATCACGTGCGTCTGTATATAACTTCAAAGAATCGAACGTCGAAAGAAAAATTATAGAATCGGAATCTAAAATTTCAGGTATCGGCCCATCCCTATTTATTATGTTTATATTTCGACAAAAGTAATTTTAGACAATCATTAAAAAAACTAATTCTCGAATTTTTTCTACCTGTTGAATAAATAATAAGCACGGATGAAGTACAGTATGGAGAAGAGATAAAATGGTTACTCCTTTCCCCTAATTACTCCTTTCCCCTAATTACTCCTTTCCCCTAATTACTCCTTTCCCCTAATTACTCCTTTCCCCTAATTACTCCTTTCCCCTAATTACTCCTTTCCCCTAATTACTCCTTTCCCCTAATTACTCCTTTCTAAAACGCAATCACAACGTGAAATATTAATTTCAAATACGTGGAATCGAAAAGATTGCTCAGTCTGAAAGCGGCCTTTTGTTTCGTGCAACAGGTTAGCACATTTGTTTAGACGTTAGCCAAACAGTTAGCAGTTCGAATTTGACATTGATGGAGTGGCTCGGTCACGACAGATCAGCCCTCCTTATGCAACTTTGACGGAATTAAAAACCAAAACGGTGGAACAGGTTTCGAAACTAGAGCTAGTGATTTATCGCTCCTGTTGTGGAGTGTTTTACGCTCGTTAGTTTGTCAGTCAATAGTTAGCATAAAACGGAGTGACCTTGATTATCCACGCTGACTAAGCAAACCGCTTGCCTACATGATCTAATAAAACAGGTGATTGAGGTGATGTAAAGGTTAACATTCCTATCGCCTTTCCGAGAAATAAACATCGTTACTTAGTAGTGATTATGTTTTAAGTAAAACTGTATCTCGCTTAAGTTTCTTACTTAATCTTACAATTCTATTTGACAAAGATCACCTAGGGCGATCGAAAACGTTTTGTTCAAGTAAACGTTGAATAAACTTATTTAAGTTATAAGTTCTACAAGTATTTTAATAATAACATTTAACATTCGCCATTCTTCTTGGAAAATGATATATACGAATTTTATATCAATAACATATAATATTCTCTATAATTGGAATTCCTGATATAATCATCTTTATTTCTGTTAGGAATATTTCTGTATATTAGAGTACAGTACATGCTTTTCCTCTTCTTCTGTTAACGCGTTTCGGAATAACCTAATTTTAAAAACTTAAACCGCACTTCTTAAATATTGTACGGTGTAAAAAACTCACGTCATCACATTTTCTTCTGCTAGAGCTGGGGTTCTCAAATTTTTTGGGTCTACGCCCCCTCTTGAGATGAAAGCCTTCCATGCACCCCTCCACTCTACACTATAAATAAATGCTATGGGCATATGAACAATAATTAAATATTATATATATTGAAAACAATTTATTTATATATACGTTTTCCTATTTTCACAAAAAGCGTTATATAAGATTTCAAGTTTTAATTTGGAAGGTAAATTTTAACTGATAGTAGAAAAATCTGTAAGAGAGATGCTTCACCTTAGGGCCTACATCTTGTACACTAGCATGCCTGTTTATGGTTGTATTTTAGTATGGGCACAGCCCAAGTCATTAGCAACACCAAGTTTGTTCCTATAATATTAAATATATTTAACGTATCTTATTATTTTCCAACTGATCTCGCCCCCCCCCTTCCTGACTTGCCTTCATGTCCCCCAGTTTAGGAACCCATAGTCTAGAGCGATCGAAAATGTTTTGTCTAAGTAAGCTTTTAATAAACTTATTTAAATTATAAGTTCTGCCCGTAGTTCGTTTAATAATATTAAAGATTCGCCATTCGTCTTAGAAAGTGAAATACACTAATTTTATATCAATAGTAAAACGAAAAATGATATTCTCTTTATTAGAAATTCTTAATATACTCATCTTCGTTTGTAATTGGAATATTTCTGTACATTTGAGAACATTTTTCTGCCTTTCCTAACGTTACAATATTCTCCTCTGTTGACGCGTTTCGGAATCACTTCATTTACAAAATAAAACGTACTTCTAAGGAGTATGATATAAGTTTAAATAATGGAGTCATTTCGAAACGCTTGAACACAGAAAAACATCATAAGGTTTGGGAACGGCAGACAAATGTACTCAAATAAATTCTCTTTACCTGTCTTTATTCGTCTGCAACAGAAAGTTGGATTTCCTTTCCTGGTGTAAACGTTGAAGTCACTCCACAGAAATAAGTTTGAGTTCAGTAATACACAAAAATCATAGCAGGGATGATTTGACAACATATCTTACCAGAAAGACGAAAATTTGATTTTACATGTCTTTATTCGTCTGCAACAGAAAGTTGGATTTCCTTTCCTGGTGTAAACGTTGAAGTCACTCCACAGAAATAAGTTTGAGTTCAGTAATACACAAAAATCATAGCAGGGATGATTTGACAACATATCTTACCAGAAAGACGAAAATTTGATTTTACCTGTCTTTATTCGTCTGCAACAGAAAGTTGGATTTCCTTTCCTGGTGTAAACGTTGAAGTCACTCCACAGAAATAAGTTTGAGTTCAGTAATACACAAAAATCATAGCAGGGATGATTTGACAACATATCTTACCAGAAAGACGAAAATTTGATTTTACATGTCTTTATTCGTCTGCAACAGAAAGTTGGGATTTCCTTTCCTGGTGTAAACGTTGAAGGCACTCCACAGAAATAAGTTTGAGTTCAGTAATACACAAAAATCATAGCAGGGATGATTTGACAACATATCTTACCAGAAAGACGAAAATTTGATTTTACCTGTCTTTATTCGTCTGCAACAGAAAGTTGGGATTTCCTTTCCTGGTGTAAACATTGAAGGCACTCCACAGAAATAAGTTTGAGTTCAGTAACACACAAAAATCATAGCAGGGATGATTTGACAACATATCTTACCAGAAAGACGAAAATTTGATTTTACATGTCTTTATTCAAAATTATATAGGATGTCCTTGTGTAATCTGAAGAGCTTTGCTGCAGCTTCGCCAAAATAGAAAGATCTAAACCATATAGCTTCTTGTCGTTGGACGATTTTCTTGAAACATATTCATTTTGTTGAAGTGTATAGTTTAATGTTGTGGGATGGTTCAGGAAAGAACCATGACAATGTTCTAGTTTATTCCTGACGCTGCTTGAACGCGATTCTTCTATATCTATCTGTCAGTGACGTCTGGATATTATGAAAAATGCAGAAAGCTCGCACTGATTCACGGAATGTAAGATATGATGAAGAGTTAAGACGAAGATATATGATCTTACTTGCTCCTAAGAGCATAAAATAACATAGAAAGTGCGGGTTGCTAGTGGCGTCCTGATAGTGATAGGATTGTTGCTACAACGCAAGAAAATTTAATTGGTAAAATTTATAGTGTTAAATATTATTTTGAAGTTTGCAGAATCATACATGTCTTTAGCTCAATTCGTAGTTGATTTGTCCTAGGAATGGAGTCCTTAAAATATGCTATGTAGTTATTAGAAACTTTTCAATTTAATTAATTAAATATTACCCGTGTAATTTACCGAAGCAAGTTTTCCTTTTCTATGATTGTTTTAGAGCTGACAGGTAAAAAGGCTCGTTGTTTTTTTTTGTTTTTGCTGCACTTAGAAGTTTTATTTTTTAGTAAAGACCTTTTAAAGAGGCAAGAGTTTTTAAATTTTTGGGCATTTCTGCGTTTTAAATTTGATTTACCGTCTACATATTGAGTCCGGGCATATTTTCGGTGAGGTTTAAAAATAACTTTAACTTCTTTTGGAATTGGATAAGATCCAGAATAAATATAGTAATAGTGATTGAAATAATTTATGAAGATTTTTACTGATAATCTTGTAATCTGAGGCAAAAATTAAATAACATAAAGAAATGTGTTCACTTCGTGTCAACGAATTAAAAAAAAAAAAAACATTTGAATTGAGGCGTTGAGGGCAAAGCAATCTGTCTTTATAAATTGTACTCAAGTATTTAAACAATAGGTATATGATACATAAATAAACACACACAACACACTCACACACACACATATATGTTTGTATGCATAAAAGATAAACACATTGTTTAAAAAAAAATCTCCCCACCAACAATATTTTCACTAAAGCATAAAGCCTGTAGTAGAGATCTTGCGGAACTTCATGAAGCCTGGCTAGGGGAAAGGTGGCGGAGGAATGGGGACGGCCGTGGCTGGACTGGTAACGGGTATCTGTATGACGGCTAGTACAACACCGCATCCTCACCACTACAAAACTGTGCAGGTAGCTTTCGCCCATGAAGATCAGGCTTCCCCAAGAAACATAAGGCTTATAACGCTGGTATAGTGCGCTCCGTATAGCTTGGCGAGTCCGAGTTTCTCCCACTACACAACCCCTAGCTTTACTTGTATAGTCAACTCGACTTGAAGTCGCTGCAGTTACTGCTTTCGAGCCCAGACTGTATCGTGTCTGCTGGTGGTAGAAGGAGCATGCGCCAACGTGGCGTCTAGCTATATGGCGAGAACTGTACTATAGCATCGTCTGCGTTGATTATTTGGCAATATTAGTATCTTTGTAATGAACTTGTTATAAGGATATTACCACAATACATAGATTTTCGCAACATTTGTATATATGTAAATCCTCCGAGCTTGAGATTCTACCTCCATTCGGAGAAATGTGTTCCCAGCCTCCACGTCGTTGTTTCTTCTCGTATCGAACAAAGTGAAGCATTATGAATGCTACTGGCATGTACCGCAGAGATAAGATTACATGCAACAAGTAAAGTAGGGACTAGTTTTTATGTCTCACTAGAACAATAACTTATTGCAACAGCTTGTAACAGGTAGATGAACGTCATTCAACAAACTGTCTGCGATGCCGTATTAGCGCCGCCTATTATTTATGAATTGTAAAAATAATGTTATATTTTAGAAATTTTGAAAATATCTCAGTATTATTTCTGAAAACGTTTTTTTGTAAACTATTTCTATTTAGATCAACGAATAAAACTTTTATTGTAGTTACTTTTTTTTAAAAATTACAATTAATATAAAGTAAAATAACCTATGCGTTAAAACAGCTGTTCTACCACATAACCTATAACATAGAATCAGCTGTTTCATGAAATCATGTTATCACTTATTTTAAGCCAAATGAGACGAAATAAATATATTGCATACCTTGCCCCTTTTGTGGAAAGTTTTTCTCCCATATAAAACCAAATCTAATCAGTATTAGAGTTTAAAAAATTTATTTGAATTTGAGTGGATGAATTAAAATTATTTTGTTAACCACTGAATATTTGGACAGAATACAGTATATTGAACTAATAGAAGGAATTTAATAATAGCCTTAAATTTTCACTTTGCATGAAACAAGTATCAGGTCACTCGTTAACTTCATCAAAATCTGTTTAGGGTTGTTTCCAACAATCCTATCAAGGTTTCTTATTATGTACGAAGCAGAGAAATATATTATCACTGCTCAAACTCGAAACTACAAAGGGTGGAAATTAGCAAATGGTAAGTACCCTTACGTAACTTCACTGTTTGCAAAGAGAAGCCAACAATACAACACATAGCCTGGTAACAATAGAGATACAAAATATTCGGAGAAAATGCCCAACCCAAAATGTACCATAAGTGTGATTTTTAGTAAGATACATCGCTTTATGTATATTTTATTTTTAATTAGTCACCAGAAACTACGGTTAATTTAAAGTTTATATAAAAAAAGAATACGTTATTATTTTTTCTTTATTTAAAATAGACGAGAAGACGAATAGACGTTAGGTAAATAGTAAAAATAAAATATACCTACAACAATTTTCATTAGTATAAGGTATGTTTTTAATTCATTATTTTATAATTTGAAAGGAAAACCTACTCAACTTGTAAACAAATGATTTATATGAATATATTTTTACCGAATTATTATATAATATAAAACAAAATATTTAAAAATGAAATAGAAAAACTTGAACAAACATTTTCAAAAAATTCCGATTGCCTTGTTTGCTTAGGACTACAGCGATTTACTTGAAACCACTGTAAATAGTCAATCAATGACCACGTTATAGGACGTTTGGGCCGATGAGGCGACATGCTCTGCCCACGCCTTAATGTCTACAACAGCCTTTAACTGTGATTTAAACTGGACGCAGAAGAGACTCTAACGCCCACGTAAAGGAGAGGCCGTGGGATGGAGAGCTTTGCTCACTACAGTTTGCAAACAGGAGTTTTAACGATGCGACAAAACTACACTCTTGATGCTTGTTTACTTGGCGGTACTGGAACACAATTCAAACATATGGGCTGACAATATTATCGCAATATGTGTATTACGAAAGTACTCTGTAAAAAATAAATAAGTAGCATGTTTCTGACGTAAACAAATGGAATTGTTATTGTAAATATCAAATGATTCTGACTAAACCTAAACTAATTTGAAACTACAGAATTAAATTTTTTAAAAGTAAATTTTGTATATATAGGCCTACTCACAAGTCTTTTGATAATAATAAAAGTCGGTTGATATCTGAGTTAATAATATATTTATTTTCAAGATAGTGACGTATCGACAGCTAGTTTGTCATCTTCATCAGACCAATAATACTGCGTGTAGTGTACCCAGTATCATATGCGTTAACCATATTTCCCTATATGAAGAATTTCTATATTAGATTCCTTTGCACATCCCCTTAATTGGCTGCCATAGAGCCACATTGGTTATAAGATCTGAATTTAGATTTTTATTTTATTACACAATGAGAGGTTTGAGTTTCTACCGAAGATCCATTAGTGCTTACGGTATTGATATTTAATTTCTCCTTCTTTTTCTTGATGTGGTGTTTCCATCTTAGTTTAGCATCTAGGTTCATACCTAGATATTTAGCTTTATTTTCATAAGGCCTGATGATTTCGTTAACATCCAATAGCGGAGGATCTTTCAATATCTTATTTGTGAAGTTGATGCGTACTGACTTCACTTCATTCAGTTTGATTGTCTACCAGTCCATTCTAGGAGTTTGTTGCTTTACAAGCGTAAAGTAGGTAGAGTACTGAACCCAGTACATTATCTTAGCGTACCCCTGCTTTGATTCCCTTAATTTCGGAATATTCCCCTTCCTGTTTGATCCTGAAGGTTCTGCCTGTTATGTATGATATCACTATATTCTGGAATCAGATAATTTTTCTCTATGGCGGTTTTAAGTCTGTTCAGGAAGAGCTTTTCGAATAGATTAGAAGTAGCGATATCGGCCTACATGACCTAATATCATTACGCAATTTTCCTGGTTTTGGTAACATTACAACTTCTGCTACCTTCCAGATATCTGGCACATATTTAAGTCTAAATGCTGCATTAATCATATAAGTAAGCATGGCTACTCCTTTTCTTGGAGCTCTTTCAATATTTCTACGGCGATTAGATCAAATCCTGGGGCTTTTTTGGAACTAAGATTTATCTGAATTTCTTGTTTCACTTCCTTTGTAGTTGGCAGTGGTATTTGATACGTTAATCATTACGTTTGGCGAGAATATCTCTGCTTAGTGCTCTGCGAATAAGTCCGCTTTTTCTTATCATTTCTTGTCCAACGTCCATTGTCTTTCCTGAGTGGAGATGCTGAATTGATTGGCCTCTTGATTTTTCTGATGACTCCCTCAAGGAAATTTGTTTCTTTCTTTTTGTTCTTATAATCTAAATAAGAGTTTACAGAATCTTGTTTGAGTTCGTCTTTATTTTTTGACTTTTGTTATTTACGATGGTTTTGTCTACTGGATCTTTGGATTGCTACTATTTTATTATTTTTTGACTTTTATTATTTACGATGGTTTTGTCTACTGGATCTTTGGATTGCTACTATTTTATTATTTTTTGACTTTTGTTATTTACGATGGTTTTGTCTACTGGATCTTTGGATTGCTACTATTTTATTATTTTTTAACTTTTGTTATTTACGATGATTTTGTCTACTGGATCTTTGGATTGCTACTATTTTATTATTTTTTGACTTTTATTATTTACGATGGTTTTGTCTACTGGATCTTTGGATTGCTACTATTTTATTATTTTTTGACTTTTGTTATTTACGATGGTTGTGTCTACTGGATCTTTGGATTGCTACTATTTTATTATTTTTTGACTTTTGTTATTTACGATGGTTTTGTCTACTGGATCTTTGGATTGCTACTATTTTATTATTTTTTGACTTTTATTATTTACGATGGTTTTGTCTACTGGATCTTTGGATTGCTACTATTTTATTATTTTTTGACTTTTGTTATTTACGATGGTTTTGTCTACTGGATCTTTGGATTGCTACTATTTTATTATTTTTTAACTTTTGTTATTTACGATGATTTTGTCTACTGGATCTTTGGATTGCTACTATTTTATTATTTTTTGACTTTTATTATTTACGATGGTTTTGTCTACTGGATCTTTGGATTGCTACTATTTTATTATTTTTTGACTTTTGTTATTTACGATGGTTGTGTCTACTGGATCTTTGGATTGCTACTATTTTATTATTTTTTGACTTTTGTTATTTACGATGGTTTTGCCTACTGGATCTTTGGATTGCTACTATTTTATTATTTTTTGACTTTTGTTATTTACGATGGTTTTGTCTACTGGATCTTTGGATTGCTACTATTTTATTATTTTTTGACTTTTGTTATTTACGATGGTTTTGTCTACTGGATCTTTGGATTGCTACTATTTTATTATTTTTTAACTTTTGATATTTACGATGATTTTGTCTACTGGATCTTTGGATTGCTACTATTTTATTATTTTTTGACTTTTGTTATTTACGATGGTTTTGTCTACTGGATCTTTGGATTGCTACTATTTTATTATTTTTTGACTTTTATTATTTACGATGGTTTTGTCTACTGGATCTTTGGATTGCTACTATTTTATTATTTTTTAACTTCTGTTATTTACGATGATTTTGTCTACTGGATCTTTGGATTGCTACTATTTTATTATTTTTTGACTTTTATTATTTACGATGGTTTTGTCTACTGGATCTTTGGATTGCTACTATTATTTTATTATTTTTTAACTTCTGTTATTTACGATGATTTTGTCTACTGGATCTTTGGATTGCTACTATTTTATTATTTTTTGACTTTTATTATTTACGATGGTTTTGTCTACTGGATCTTTGGATTGCTACTATTTTATTATTTTTGACTTTTGTTATTTACGATGGTTGTGTCTACTGGATCTTTGGATTGCTACTATTTTATTATTTTTTGACTTTTGTTATTTACGATGGTTTTGTCTACTGGATCTTTGGATTGCTACTATTTTATTATTTTTTAACTTTTGTTATTTACGATGGTTTTGTCTACTGGATCTTTGGATTGCTACTATTTTATTATTTTTTGACTTTTATTATTTACGATGGTTTTGTCTACTGGATCTTTGGATTGCTACTATTTTATTATTTTTTGACTTTTGTTATTTACGATGGTTGTGTCTACTGGATCTTTGGATTGCTACTATTTTATTATTTTTTGACTTTTGTTATTTACGATGGTTTTGTCTACTGGATCTTTGGATTGCTACTATTTTATTATTTTTTGACTTTTATTATTTACGATGGTTTTGTCTACTGGATCTTTGGATTGCTACTATTTTATTATTTTTTGACTTTTGTTATTTACGATGGTTTTGTCTACTGGATCTTTGGATTGCTACTATTTTATTATTTTTTAACTTTTGTTATTTACGATGATTTTGTCTACTGGATCTTTGGATTGCTACTATTTTATTATTTTTTGACTTTTGTTATTTACGATGGTTTTGCCTACTGGATCTTTGGATTGCTACTATTTTATTATTTTTTAACTTTTGTTATTTACGATGATTTTGTCTACTGGATCTTTGGATTGCTACTATTTTATTATTTTTTAACTTTTGTTATTTACGATAATTTGTCTACTGGATCTTTGGATTGCTACTATTTTATTATTTTTTGACTTTTATTATTTACGATGGTTTTGTCTACTGGATCTTTGGATTGCTACTATTGTATTATTTTTTAACTTTTGTTATTTACGATGATTTTGTCTACTGGATCTGTGGATTGCTACTATTTTATTATTTTTTGACTTTTATTATTTACGATGGTTTTGTCTACTTGATCTTTGGATTGCTACTATTTTATTATTTTTTGACTTTTATTATTTACGATGGTTTTGTCTACTGCATCTTTGGATTGCTACTATTTTATTATTTTTTAACTTTTGTTATTTACGATGGTTTTGTCTACTGGATCTTTGGATTGCTACTATTTTATTATTTTTTAACTTTTGTTATTTACGATGGTTTTGTCTACTGGATCTTTGGATTGCTACTATCTTATTATTTTTTGACTTTTATTATTTACGATGGTTTTGTCTACTGGATCTTTGGATTGCTACTATTTTATTATTTTTTGACTTTTGTTATTTACGATGGTTTTGTCTACTGGATCTTTGGATTGCTACTATTTTATTATTTTTTAACTTTTGTTATTTACGATGGTTTTGTCTACTGGATCTTTGGATTGCTACTATTTTATTATTTTTTGACTTTTATTATTTACGATGGTTTTGTCTACTGGATCTTTGGATTGCTACTATTTTATTATTTTTTGACTTTTGTTATTTACGATGGTTTTGTCTACTGGATCTTTGGATTGCTACTATTTTATTATTTTTTAACTTTTGTTATTTACGATGATTTTGTCTACTGGATCTTTGGATTGCTACTATTTTATTATTTTTTGACTTTTATTATTTACGATGGTTTTGTCTACTGGATCTTTGGATTGCTACTATTTTATTATTTTTTGACTTTTGTTATTTACGATGGTTGTGTCTACTGGATCTTTGGATTGCTACTATTTTATTATTTTTTGACTTTTGTTATTTACGATGGTTTTGCCTACTGGATCTTTGGATTGCTACTATTTTATTATTTTTTGACTTTTGTTATTTACGATGGTTTTGTCTACTGGATCTTTGGATTGCTACTATTTTATTATTTTTTTACTTTTGTTATTTACGATGGTTTTGTCTACTGGATCTTTGGATTGCTACTATTTTATTATTTTTTGACTTTTGTTATTTACGATGGTTTTGTCTACTGGATCTTTGGATTGCTACTATTTTATTATTTTTTTGCTTTTTGTTATTTACGATGGTTTTGTCTACTGGATCTTTGGATTGCTACTATTTTATTATTTTTTTGACTTTTGTTATTTACGATGGTTTTGTCTACTGGATCTTTGGATTGCTACTATTTTATTATTTTTTGCTTTTTGTTATTTACGATGGTTTTGTCTACTGCTACCATCTTCCTCTTGCCTTTCTTTTGTCTATAACTAGTTTCCTTATTTCTACTGGGTAAGAAATTATTGATTATTGTTGATTATTATTGATTATTATTATCTACTGAATTATTATTGATTATGATTAGTCCGTCTTGTGTTATTATATATGCAGCACTTTGTGTAATCACCATAAATCTTCCACGTAAGCAAAGTTGCTCTTTGCTTTTTAATTGGACATTTAGTTTAATTTTATCTTTCAGTTCTTTTCTGAAGATATTGCAATCTGTGTTCTTGATCACCAAATAAGGCCGAATCTCTTTTTGATGATATTTTCCAACAGCGTTAATATCGCTGCCGAGTTAAATTCCAAATTTTCTTTATTATCTTTGACGTTTGCAGATATCTTTATAATTAGTAATCTAATTAATACGTACAGTATAGTGTGTTTTTATGGTAGGATATGGTTTGGATTTTTTACGGATATTTTTTGTATAGATTGTAAAAGCAATATCTTCAGCAGAGTTTAAATGTTTAACAAGGAACACCAGATTTGACTGTTAACAATTTTTTTAAATATTCAGTTTGTAGTTGTGTAAAAAAAATTATCGCTATCCAAACATCTTTTAAACTTTAGGCTAACTCCTTATTGTAATACATAATATAAATATTTTATTTTTAGATAGGAACTAAATAAATACTCAAGTTTGGAGACAATAAATTGTAGCCGTTCGATTTTACCGTGTTCTGATAATATACCAGGCGTTAATTGTGCTAAAACAGAGAAATTGCTGCTCTCTGGTGACGATATTTGTAAACTGTCTTATACGTTTTTTCTTTTTTCCATACCTGTCTTGCGATTTTATCTGTTGAGTAAAAGGGCTAGCTACCATTATTTGCTTGAGTATTTTTAAGTCCTAAAAGAATTAGTTTTGTATGTAAGACCAAGCGAGCGTTGTTTTAGGTTTTCTAAGAAATAATTCTAAAGTTTATATGATGTTTACCTTTACCTTCTCTATGTCAGTAAAGTGTTTACTTCCACCGAACGAACGCATGTAAATGTGAGGGTTTTTCCCTCAGTCAGTTCACCAATTCGATTCGATTCGTGACTTAATGCAAGTTAAAACTGGCCGTTCGTACTGTACCCAATTCAGATTGTTTAAAGCAGTGGACCAACTTCCTGTCTGTAATATCCTTTTCCGCAATTACCTACATTAGCCTTTGCAGCAATTATTTCTAATTGTAACTATGGCATCGATTGACGGACGGCCATTATTCCTTTATTGTTCCACTGAACGTTTTGTCTTGGTTCTTTGGACCGTTTAACGGACAATATTCGGCAGTATACTGTCCGTAAGTCTATTACTCGAAAGATAATCTTCAAACCTCTTACATTTACGGAAATATTAGAATTGTTATTGCAGACGTACGATTCTCAGACCTGTTCAGCGACATTTAAGTTTTCGTCATTTACTCGATTTTATCCCAATAAAATGTTACATTGAAGGAGGTCACTTATAACGCACGCAGTCTATAAATTCATGTCTAAAGCATTCAACAGTTCATTGCCGAGTTCGTTTATCAACAGGCTCTCCGCCCTTAAACACACAGATCATTGCCGAGTTCGTTTATCAACAGGCTCTCCGCTCTTAAACACACAGATCTAGTAATAATTTCACCAGACCCACTACGAACTGTGTTTATGCGAACTACTTTGGGGCTAGAAATAATGCCCTTCGTTGTAAAGCTGTCTGCGCTACCTGTGTCGGTCATCTTATATCCCCTTAACCTGTGGGTTACAAGTATAATGTTATACGTTTTTTTTTATTACATGCTATAAAAACAGTCAATATCATCAAGTTAATTAGAGCTTAGCAAGTGAGAACAATTCACAACTGTTAAAATTAAAGAGGTTAACTCTAAATCTCACTACACGTTAGTTTATTAAAACAAATACATTAGTTTATTAAAACAAACACACTAGTTTCGACGACGGAGTAGAGGCTAAGCACTGATAAAGGCACATCGTCGTCGAAACTAGCCGGTTTGTTTTAATAAACTAATGTGTTTGTTTTAATAAACTAATGTGTAAGGAGATTTAGAGTCAACCTTTTTAATTTTTACCGTAGTCAATAACATTTCCAAATAATTTTCTTAATTTTTTTATTATATTTCTTTTCAATTTAGACATAGATCATCAATAACTCTTTATTTTTTAAATAAATATTTCCTGTAATATCATCAAATGCTACTACCATTCTGATGTTTAACGCCGTATATTTATCTACTTTCAGTTTTAATAAGTACGTATTTTTTTAATAAACCTGATCAGTTGCTATGTCATGTTCAATTATATGATTATTTCATAGGCCGAAATTCGTTTGAGAGCAAAAAATAAATAAACTGTATATTATAGGCTTGTCTATTTTCAACGTTCTGCTCTTAATGCACTGTTAAAATTCCTATCTGTTGATTACGAAAATGCAATAAACCCTTAATGAGCACTTTATTACTTGTCTTTTTTATTGGGTTCGACTGGTATTTTCGCTCTAGAGTAACTGAGTTACTTAAGTTCTATATAATTTCAGTGTAACACCGGGAAAATATATTGACTATAACTTGCATAAGAGATTACGAATTTGACAAAAACGTTTCTTAAAGATTTATGTTACTCTTGCGGTTATAGTTAATACTTTTTTCTAAACTTTTAAAGTAAGATATATATCCAAGACATTAACTTGAATGTTTTATTGGTTTGGTACAAAGCCAAAAAGCCAAACGGCTATTTAATAGTATTTTCCTTTCTTTAGAAATTATAGCCTAATAAAGAAAAATATATTAACTAATTTATATTGTCTGCCTTTGATAGTTTTACATCTGGTAGGTGTAAGGGTTCTAGAAGAAATTACACTTTATTTTGGTACTATAGTAGCTGAGAGTATTGGCGAGTGTCACTGGGAAAATGAGTTGGTAATATAAGGAAAGTGACTTGACCACGTCCGTCCTTACTAGAAACAAGCTTACTGTAATTCTAACAATCTTTTGAAATTATATACAAGAATTTTGAAAACCCAATAAAATTTGGGATTATTATCTTAGATATTTCTTCTTTTAAATTTCATTCCGCTTCGAAGTTTGGCAACTGTCGTGAGAATTTTGGCCTTGGGTTTGTACCAGTCCCGGTGGTAGCCACGATGTTCTTCATACATCTCTGGTTTTTCTTTGCAGAATTAGTCGCAATAAACCATCCATTGACTATCTTACAATTACCATATGTTTCGTACATTGTTTCTATGATCGCCCGTTTTGTATCTTTTATCTCAGGATTTCCTCCTACGTCACTCTGATTATCAATGGAACATTCAGGACACTCTTATATTATCACATTTCAAATAGATCAATTTTGACGCGGAGCGTTGCGTTTAGTTTCTGCCACGTATCTAGAATGTGATGCAATGAGCTTAATATCATATCTAGACGTAAATATGGCATAGCTACCACCTTCTTCAGTATGGTGTACAGTAGAGTCTCGAAATTCCTAGTCCCGATATTTCGGCCGCGGGATTTATCAGCTAAGCCGCCAGCGTTTAAAACACTTCTATCTCAGCATTGCCGGTTTCATATAAGAAGTAAAGTGTTGATTGGATGGAGAGAGAACGAATCCTGACTATTCAAAAACTAACTATAAAATCCTGAGTCATAATGAAAGTGTTAACTGTCTTATTGATTAAGATGAAGAAACAGATTTGACATTTCTTCTCAAGAAACTTCCAGGTTGGGAAAATTCCGATGTGAACAATTTGACATAACAGATGTTACGATTATTGAAATGGTACAAGAAACTGCTGAAGGCAGTGAGGACGGGAATAAAGATGGAGGTTCGACTGAGACAGTACAAGAAGGGAAAATAAGTCACGATGAAGGAACGGCTGCATTGGAAACTTCAATGCACCATATTGAACAACAGGTAGACACCACGCCGACAGATGTGCTTCTTCCAAGACGTCTACGCGACACTGGAGCACGGAAACTATCTGATAAGCAAACGCATAAGACACGTAACAACTTTATCCCCAAAATGTAGCAACCGTGATGAACAATATATTCTAAAGTAACATTAATTTATGTATGTGCTGTAATCAATAGAGTTCTTATTTTTTGCCTTCATAATTACACTATTAGGCTTCAGTAGAACTCCAGTTTTTTTCTAACGCACAGGAACGTATTTCCGTCTAATCCGAGGGGTCTTTGTCCCATCTACCTCGGATTATCGAGACCTTTCTGTATTTAGTTCTGACTTTTCCCATGTTTAGTTTGAATTTATTGGATTAGTTATTGCGGTTGCTCTGGGGCCGAAGTTTATTACTTCAGAATATGGCGTATTCGTTATTTTCGTGCAATCACTATTCCATTGCTTAGCTAATGCTTTGATATGATCATAAATTTTATTTTTTTGAAGTTTAGAGCTAGAACATATACTTGCTTTTATCCCACCAATGTATAGAATTCAAATGGGTAAATTTAAACGTCGGGCAAAATTTATCTAGTCTTTTATCGGTGCTATTCGCATTTGACTCGGTCTTCAATATCCATTAGAGAAAGACTTGATAGTTTGCATATGCATGAAGTCTACGGTTCTGAAGTAGGACCTCCTTTACAAATAACTAGTCTTGCTTTGAAAGTGTTGATAATAATTATTAATTATCAAGTGTTTACTTGCATTTCAATAAAGCGTGCGTAGAACTGTTGAGCATTCTGGCGGTCACTTACACCAGCCGTCGCTCATTCTTTTCACTTTGCATACTTAAGCCAGACTTTGTCGGAGACTAAGGCCTTTATTATTCCGTAGTTACTGAAGAAGTGATATTTCACGTGAAACTAATGGCGTCCCGTACTTAGGCTGACAATCAGTCTTGCTTGACATTGAGATGACTAATTACTTACAACATTAACTAATTATGGATACAACACTACAACTGTTAACGACGCTTTAAGCTATTAACTTTGCTTTCTTAAACTCTTCTTTTTATAGAGATATTAACCTTGGAAGCATTAAGCAGGCCGTATAAAAATAACATCAGCTTTGCGCGTGTTTGTCTGACTAGCGCTATTTAAATTACTAAACAGTTCTTTATGAATAAAATTTCCCAGCACTACAAAGCAGTGTTGTAAGATGTCTTCACATTGGCACTGAAGGTTTACCCCCTCCCCTCCCTTCTTATCGATATAGTTTTGTCATTGATCCACTTAATGTAATACTAGGTCTTTTTGTTATAGTATATTTTTTTATTTTACTCTTAAAATTATTTTTCACTATTACCGGTCCCAAGTTTTCTATCGGAGTTATTTACGTTATCTTATCGTATTTGCTATTCTTTTTTTTTTAAGGGTTTCTATTTCAAATATTAAGATTGATAAAAGTGGAGAAAAAACACAAAAATAAAAAAGAATTGTTATGAGACAAAATTAAAACCAAATCCTTTTTGTCGCCTTTTTGGTATCACCAGCTTCTGTATTTTGTTAAAATCATAGGCTGACCATCCCCATTGCGAGGTTGCACCGTTCATAAGACGACTTACATTTAACTTCTGAGTCTGAGAAGGACGATCTTTATCCTGTATTTGGTAAGAATAAATAAGAAGAAAAGTGAGTGGAGTGATCATGTGAAATAAATGCAGACGGGAAGTTCAAAAGTTTAAAAAAAATGCTTTAAAATTAGTTTTCTTTAATTAAACTAGTGCCAGTCATTAATCAAGGTTCAACATGTGTAGCATTTCATTTTTCATTGTACATAGAGGAAATATCTCGGATGATCTGTTAGGAACGTCACCCACACAGCCGTTACACTGTTATGGGGATATGAAAAAGAAACAAATATTATATATATATTTAAAACAATTTATTTATACAGACGTATTTTCACTAGGAGCATGACATAACATTTCAATTTTTAATTCGTAAGGTAAATTTTAACTGATAAGAGAAAAATCTGTTAGTGAGATGTATGAGCTTGGATTTTTTCCCCTAGCCTGCCTATTTGAGGTTGTATTATATACCTAAAGAAAACTTATATTTCTATTACAAATGCTTACATTGCACTTAAATTTTCTAAACATCATAGTCAATAAAATTACCTATGTAAAAAAATCTAAGGTGTAAATTTAGTTTTCAATTTCAATAGAGTGTGTACTTAAAAATGTTAACTGGGGTAAAGTAGGTTTTAGCAGCAGCTCAAATATAAAAGCTTTAAAGGGGATCGAGATAGTCAAGGGTCGGAGTTCAGTGCCCTTCTTAATTTTTTTTCACACCTTCTGCTATGTCACATCTATGATATATTTATCTTCATTTCTGGCTTTACTTTAAATCGAATCCAGTTATCCTTCCGTTGAATACAGGTCTACCTTTCACTAGAGAGAGGCAGTATCTTACAGCCTTATGTATCTGTCTGACAAAAGTTATCCTTCCGTTGAATACAGGTCTACCTTTCACTAGAGAGAGGCAGTATCTTACAGCCTTATGTATCTGTCTGACAAAAGAATCAAACTGAAGACATGATGAAGGAAGGGTTATCCTTCCGTTGAATACAGGTCTACCTTTCACTAGAGAGAGGCAGTATCTTACAGCCTTATGTATCTGTCTGACAAAAGAATCAAACTGAAGACATGATGAAGGAAGGGTTATCCTTCCGTTGAATACAGGTCTACCTTTCACTAGAGAGAGGCAGTATCTTACAGCCTTATGTATCTGTCTGACAAAAGAATCAAACTGAAGACATGATGAAGGAAGGGTTATCCTTCCGTTGAATACAGGTCTACCTTTCACTAGAGAGAGGCAGTATCTTACAGCCTTATGTATCTGTCTGACAAAAGAATCAAACTGAAGACATGATGAAGGAAGGGTTATCCTTCCGTTGAATACAGGTCTACCTTTCACTAGAGAGAGGCAGTATCTTACAGCCTTATGTATCTGTCTGACAAAAGAATCAAACTGAAGACATGATGAAGGAAGGGTTATCCTTCCGTTGAATACAGGTCTACCTTTCACTAGAGAGAGGCGGTATCTTACAGCCTTATGTATCTGTCTGACAAAAGAATCAAACTGAAGACATGATGAAGGAAGGGTTATCCTTCCGTTGAATACAGGTCTACCTTTCACTAGAGAGAGGCAGTATCTTACAGCCTTATGTATCTGTCTGACAAAAGTTATCCTTCCGTTGAATACAGGTCTACCTTTCACTAGAGAGAGGCAGTATCTTACAGCCTTATGTATCTGTCTGACAAAAGAATCAAACTGAAGACATGATGAAGGAAGGGTTATCCTTCCGTTGAATACAGGTCTACCTTTCACTAGAGAGAGGCAGTATCTTACAGCCTTATGTATCTGTCTGACAAAAGTTATCCTTCCGTTGAATACAGGTCTACCTTTCACTAGAGAGAGGCAGTATCTTACAGCCTTATGTATCTGTCTGACAAAAGAATCAAACTGAAGACATGATGAAGGAAGGGTTATCCTTCCGTTGAATACAGGTCTACCTTTCACTAGAGAGAGGCAGTATCTTACAGCCTTATGTATCTGTCTGACAAAAGTTATCCTTCCGTTGAATACAGGTCTACCTTTCACTAGAGAGAGGCAGTATCTTACAGCCTTATGTACCTGTCTGACAAAAGAATCAAACTGAAGACATGATGAAGGAAGGGTTATCCTTCCGTTGAATACAGGTCTACCTTTCACTAGAGAGAGGCAGTATCTTACAGCCTTATGTATCTGTCTGACAAAAGTTATCCTTCCGTTGAATACAGGTCTACCTTTCACTAGAGAGAGGCAGTATCTTACAGCCTTATGTATCTGTCTGACAAAAGAATCAAACTGAAGACATGATGAAGGAAGGGTTATCCTTCCGTTGAATACAGGTCTACCTTTCACTAGAGAGAGGCAGTATCTTACAGCCTTATGTATCTGTCTGACAAAAGAATCAAGCTGAAGACATGATGAAGGAAGGGTATAAATCAAAATTGCCCTCTTGCAATGTGACACCCAGACTCGTAGCGTACAATCAAACCTGTAAGTATACTCTAAACCAAACAGTCCACTCACACAGCGTGTCAACCATTTCTATATTGTAGAAACGTATAATTCCACCTGGCCCCACCCTTACTTGCATGTGTAACTTCTTGTGCGTGGTGTACAATCAGTCCTGCAGCTAACAACCTGTCTTGTCCTGTCCTCTGAGACAAAGTTTTAGCAATTTTCTAGCCAACTAAGAAAAAAATTATTTAACGAAGACTTGTTGAAGTAAAATAATAATCCATCTAGTTACACCATTGTTTGAAATGTGTGGATCCAGAGGTGACAGACAATTAGTACGATTAGGAAGTCTTTACCCGCTAGAACGTATCATACAGTGACCGTCATAGGACCGTGTGAGGCACGAGATTAAACGTTTCGATCACTACTATGCCCACTGGAACGAATCAACAGCGTTCTGCGAGGGAACATCTACGTAATAAATACAGTAAAAACCTTTATAGGTAAAAACTCAACCTAACGTGTTATCTCAGACAATCTCGTAGCAATATCCTAGATAACCAATTAATATTAAAAGAACTTAATCGAACACTTGTCTGATTGGAAAGATATGTTAATTTAGATTCACCCTTACCTGCAATGTGTGACTCATAGGCGGGACTTGCAAACAGACAGCTGGTAAAACTCCAACCTTACTTGTCTTATCAGACAGCGTCTTAGTCATTTCTGAGCACCTGATAGAGAACAATTATCTAACCAAAGACTAAGATATACATTCATTTAGATGCGCCCTTACATGGAATCCGTGACTCATATGCGGCACTTGCAATCAGGCAGCTGGTATAAACCCAACCTTAACTGTGGTCTCTCATTAAACTTATTTATTGACCCTAAATACGTAAGTTTTTAGCTTCTTTAAAGTCTTCAAGTTGAGGATTTGGCTTTAGGGAAGCTACCTTCACAAGCGATCTTGCGCTTAGGCAGTAGTTCTTATACATGCGACCTATCTAACCAAGGAATACTCACGTCGGATGTCAGCATGAGCAGTTTCCTACGTACAACAGAATGAAATGGGCTGTACAAATACATACGGTTTACTTTTTGCTGGGGGAAATTATGCTATTGTTATGCCCTATAACTTACTAATTTCATTTAGTATTTAAATAATTACAGTAGAAAACATTTGTAATACTAATTAGAGATTTCAACGGTGCGTAAAGTATACGCAGAAAAATAATGACTGATTTAAACTATTTAAATATTGTAATTTGTTCGTTTAATGAGGATAATAGCAGCGGACTTGCTTATAAAATTGCTTATTTTAGCGCTTATTAAACCTTGTTTCGCGGAGTTAACAGCTTATTTGCGTTAGTGATAAATCCGTACCGTTAGTGATTATCACTAAATTACGTTAATGATAAAGTAATGAGTTTTTTTTAATAAAAAAAATCTGGATGTGGTAATGTTTTTGTCGCTCATTTATATTTTCAAACGGTTATTATTACAGTACGGCATAAGTTTCATTTTACGTAAAATGTAAAGTATTTACTCTACAGATCAAGTAATATGTAAACTAAATTAGGTCTATTCCTACTTAAATCATGTAAGAAAAAAATCTTATAATTTTTTTTTATAATTACAACATATATATATATAACTTACATATGTCAGAATAACAATAAGTGACAAAATTGAAAAAGAATTTCTTGCATTTTCCATTTTCCTTTGTGTTGGACTATAATTTTTGTTTCTTAATATTTATATGCATTTTTTCGTCGCTTGCATTGTGTTGTAGTTTCTTTGTGCATTGTCCGTTTGTGAAAGAAGTTTCGATACCGTTAATCCAGTTTGTCTGTTTATTTTTTTTTCTTTTCATTCATTTTTAATTCCAGAGCAACATAATATAATATTGTGAGGTAACCATGGCAACAATTTAAAGTTGTGCAATGGAGGTTTCGATGACAACCAAATAGGCAAAAGTAAAATTCATATACATCTTTGAGAAGCAGATTTCTATCTATGGGAAAGTTGACTGAATGTTAAAGCGTTAGAATTCGAAGATGAAGATACTCAGTTCGGAGCTGGCTAGACCCCTCACATTCTTATAATTTAATTATTGAATAAAAACCTGAACAATATTAAACATCAATTGTTATTCACTATAGGTTTAAAAATATGTATTTGAACTTGATTGGATGAATAAAAACGTATTTTATTAATGATTGAATATTTGTACAAGATATATATCAGGAGAAAGTAAGCTAATAAAAAAAATTTAATAAAAAAAAGGAACGAGTGTGTTTTTAGTCATGCTTTGTTCATTGGTATTATATTAAAGACATCTGTAAAATAGACCGTGTAATAGCAAGTAGAAAAAATCCAGCGTACATCGCAGTTTAAAATTGCCGAATTAAAATTAGAAAAGTTTGGCAGTGTGGGAGGCGTCTCGCGGCGTTGCCAAGTCGTCTGTATTCCCTTTCGTTTAAACGTTCATATCTCACGAGAGTGACAGTGGGCTGCAAACGGAACCAAGAAATGCGGCAACTCTGCCAAGCCCGCTTATTACGAAAACCAGCAGCGCCACTATCGGAAACGGCAACGAATCTTCATATCAACCTTTAGCAGCCAAAACAATTTTAGATAAACTGTAGCTCTTGAACTTTTACTTACAGGTTTTTGTTTGATATGTTGAAATTTTAACAAATAAATGAATGACATAAAAATCCCTTAAGATTGAATTTAACGACCCAGCAAGATTAAAATTAGGTCACAAATAAAACCCATTGTCACATACCGTCGTAGGAAGGCTAGGTAGCTTAGTTATGTCCTAAAATATAATTTAGAATGTAACACTCCCAAAAGGAGTTTCGACAAATAGTATTCCTGGGGGCGTGGACGGTGCGCATATTTACAATATGTATTGTGTATAAATTTAAAAGATTTACCTTTGTGTCATGATCTTAGTGAAAAATGTTACTTTCTTGTTAGCTGGATTCATTGGAAATTCCTCAGATCGATCGTGAGTCGTTCCCGCAGTCATCAGCCAAACCTTACTACACTCTCTCCTCGACTTCTCTTATGTGAATCCCCATTTAACTTGATATTTTAATCTTAAAAAGGATCGAAAAAATCAGGTTTGTAACAAACAGCTGATGATAAATGGAGACCGGAACGTGCTGCCCTCGTGCGGCGACTAATGAAGTAATAGCATACACTGTAATAATCTTACACTTTTTAACATTAAAACAATAATATAATGTATTCAGCTCGTAACAAAAATATGTCTGACGGTATAAAGATACAATCTGCAATTACGACGAAAAACATTAGGTTACCCATCAGAATTGGGATTTCAGAAAGTTTTGCGACCCGTTAAGCCACGTTACGTTTTTGGTATATATTGAATATATTTTCAACTATTACCATTTATTTGTTACTCGACTTCCTCGAGTATGTTCCACTTAATTTGTTTACTTTCTTTTGTGGAAAAGTACAGTTGGTCTACTTTAGCCTGTGCTAGTTGGAAGGACACTCGTGTATACAAATACTGTTGTTTCTTTCCTCTTCTAACCTACTTCTATTTATACCTGATTTGTACATTTCCAGAGACGCAACGAGGCATCGTTTTGGAGGTTGTAACTCTGCCTCTATAGGATGGTGGTCATAGAATAACTTTTTAGTCTAGTCTAAAAAATACTTTAAATTTACCAGTTTTAAACAAATTTCATAATAATTTCAACCTCGTGTAAGGATATTTCAGTATTATAACTACAAGATACTAAATTCTGTTATAAATATGCGTCTACACTGTCTGCATAACAGTAAAGTACGTATCTTGATTATTTAGTAAATGATTATTAAACTAACTTGGGTCCTTGACGTGGGATCAAATCCTTTTCTTCCATCCCAACTTCCCTGTGTTCTGCTAGAGTGTTGATCCAATAGTCTGATTTTTTTTAACGACAATGATTTCTTTAATTAGTTTATGATCACACTTGTGTCTGTTTTTACAATTAAAACCACTGGCTGTTAGATAGCAGGCTCTTTTTGCGTGACTTCAAAGAAGGCTGCGAGACCCCGACTGGACGGGTTGGTTTTTTCTGTTAGTGTCTGTATCGTTGCATTAATCTACACCAGGAAACATTACATTTAATTTTAATAGCCTCCACAGAATCATTGAACACGCTTATAATTGGCGAGCAGATGTCATTGTGTTTATTGGGCGATAACTTTTATCAGACTATTACTGGGACTGGGCCGATTTCTTGGTACAAAAATAAAATTATTGTTTGTAATATGAGCGTTGAACCAAATAGAGTACAGATGACGCGTCGTTGTTATCTCGGCACAGGCCGTAATTATTTTACTTTATTATTACGCGTTTATCGCCTTCCCTCCTTAAAATAGACTTGATTAGATTTACTATCAACCGTTTGTCATTCATTTATTTATTGCAACATTTAACGCCAGAAATAAATTCTTTTTCACTGTCATAACTTTATTGACTTTAATTATCAATTACAGTAATAAAATTAATGGTACGTAATTAAACTCTCGAAGTATAGTAATTAAATAAAGCAGATAAAATATCTACTAATCATAGAAAAGTTAAATTTACTCTTGTTTTGTTTTAAAAGTTTAAAAATGTGTTTTAGGAAACGAATAGTCTAAATCCGATGTTTATACAACGTGGAAAGTATTTGGTAACCTGAAAAGTCATTTATGTACCTAATTAGAAATTAATAGCTTTTATTAAGCTCTGAATATTGTCCCAATAAATTTTAAAAAAATATTTAAAATGCGTGCTATTTATATATTAATTTTTTATAAAACTCAGATCTACTAAATGATAAACATTTAGACTTCTACAAATACATCCTATTTGCAGTAAAAATATCGTTATAAAATTTTATATGTAAGGAACAAAAATTTTAATTAAATTATTATTGAATTTATTATCGTTATTTGAATTTTTGTAAAATATTACTCGTTGTAATATCAAAATTTCTGTAATTTTTTTAGCATCGATACACATTTCTGTAATTTTGCCTCTATTAAGAATAAAGAGCTAAACTATTACTACTTCAGTAGTAATTGTATCAGTATTGATAACACGTTATTTTTAATATTCAACATTTCTCCACCATTTATTACCATTTTACGTTTATTACGTAATAAAATTAAATATTAACCCCTGACACTTCTAAAACCATTGAATTTTGTTAAACTGTTAAGTAATATATTTTACTTTTATATAATGATTCTTCAGTTATCTTTGCGATTGAACCAAATAGAAAACAAACGTTTCTGTAATTTTGTATCAACAATAAAGATGAAAATAACCAAAAAGTATATTTGGTCGCTGTTGGCTCCTTTACGTTTACCACTCCAGCGATAGTTGATGTTGCTTTATAGGCTTGATAAATTATGTAAAATATTTGGAGAGTGTTTGTTCGGTACGAATCACAATATACAAAGGCACAAGTGTTATGATGACTTCCCATTTAAGTGTTTTTTTAAATCTGTAGATTGTAAGTGATCTATATATAAAGAGCTATCTGTTGCTAAATTGAAATCACATTCGCGTGTTATTGAGGATGGCTATTGGACATCACGTTAAACCCACTTTGTTCAGCTATTTAATGTTTAGCTGTAGGTTCAAGGACTTTTCAATAGACTGGCCGGGCTTAGGTCAATTGTCCCGCCAATAGACGTATATATTATCCACATGCCCGCTTCTAACGTAGGCAGCCAATTCTCTTTCTCGCCATTATGTTCATTATTTATCCCCATTAATTCTAATTCCTGGAAGAATCTCCGCAGCCAGATTGCAATCTCGCTTTGTACGCTGTAAAATCTCTTATTTTAAATGCTAAGTTTCCTTTTCTCTGTCTAAACTCATTAGTTTCAGTTCGCGTTTGTGTATGTAATATTTTCATTGTTATTTTCAATTTTGAATCAAATACAAACATTCTTTATTAAACTTTATTTTTTTGGTGAGATTTTCTTCACTATAATGTTTTCACTCGAGTTACAGGTACATTTTCCAACTGTAATTGTAATAAAGTATGACGAAGCTATAACATGCTTACTTACTGTGTTAAGTTAATTAAATCTTTGTGCAAGTTTGGGGCTCTTGTAAGATTAACTAGTGTCGCGTTATGGGACCGTTTACGTTAATTTGTTAGCTTCAATTTTTCCATTTAGTCGACTTAATTTTCCAATTTAACCTACTTTTAAATTAGTAGGTAATGTAAACAAACATTTTTTTAAAATTCAATTCCTACTACTGTATCTTTTAAAACAGTTGTTCTACCACATAACATATAACAGAATCAGCTGTTTAATGAAATCATATGTTATCACTTATTTTAAGCCAAATGACACGAAATAACTATATTGCATACCTTGCCTCTTTTGTGAAACGTGTCCTCCCCATATATAACAAAAATAAATTCATTAAATTTAATTAATGAATAATTGTTTGAATAAAAATGTTACTAACAAGAATTGCCATCTACTACAAGTTTAACAAAATGTATTTCAACTTGACTGTATAAATTAAAATCATTTGGTTAACAATTAAAAATTTCAACAATATATACATACATATATATATATATATATATATATATATATATATATATATATATATATATATATATAAAGAGTGTGAGTTTATATAAGGAATTGAAAAATGAATGAAGAAAATGTACCTACTTTCATATTGTACCTGGTACTCATTTGTTGAAATAAAACCATTATCTTAGAGAAATTGCTTTCTTAATTTTACCTATAATTTTTTTTTTTATAATTATGTTTTCAATTATTTATGTAAATAAATAGTAGTTTTCTTGCTATTTAATTATAGACAATAAACAGACTTTTTGTTAAAGATAAAAGCTGAGTATATTTTACTTTTATCCTCTAATCAAGTGAGGCAATTGCCTTTCGTCTCTTATCAAGTAATTTAAGGCTAGATATTGCCGGAGATAAGTATTCGATCAAATGTTATCAGTTAGCAATAAAGGAAAACGGACAGACATTTTATAATTAAAGCTTTTGTTAACTATTAACCTAAAGTGCGTTATCAATCATTTTAATGGATACTGACAGCCATTTCCTTTAGAATTGTAAGCCCTGCGATCGTAGTGTTCATGTAAATGCCATTCGCTTTATATTTTACGATGACCACCATAAGTTGTCTTTCCACAACATAATTTTTCTATGGTCGCGAAAGACTTAAAACATTAAAGAATTTTAATTCAGCGACAAAGAAATTGTGTTAAAATATAAAAACCTGTTAGCTTACAAATGTAAGGTATCTCTCTACGAGTGAGATATTAAGGTATTTAAGGTCGAATGTGTTGCATGCAAATAGTATTTTCAAATAAAAATAATAAACTAAGAAAGAAATCCTAAATTAACAAAGTGGAAACAATATTTATAGAGGTAAATTTAACAATTAAAAACATAATTAAGTTGTCTAATAGAAACATAATGTAATGTTTTATATTATCTATTATGTTTTCCTTCTAATAATCTAATGTATTTTTAGTAGGGATGGGCCGATTCCGATTCTCAATTCCAGGAATCGTCGATTCTAGGTGGTATCGAGGAATCGTCGATACTCGATTCTTCATCATAAAAGTGTCGATTCCGATTCCTATTTCGTTAACTATTAAAATATGCGTGTGGAGTAATTTATTACCAAACAAAATTTATTATATTTGTGTGGAAAAATAATTAATTACCAACTATGCCTTATTTATGTATTAGTTGATTTGAATGAATTAAATGATTAAAGTAAACGAAAATGTTATTATTTATGAAGCAACAGCAATCAAGATCGTAACCATTTCTGGTCGTTTGACATCGCTCGTCTCTCTCTCTCTCTCTCTCTCTCTCTCTCTCTCTCTCTCTCTCTCACTAAATGTCAGAACAAAACACAAACAAGTACAGTAAAAACTCGATTAACCGTCACCGTCGAAACCGTGGCCATGACAGTTGAGCGAATAGAAGGATAACAGATACACTGTATTATTCCTCCGAAACTTAACCTTAATAAATTATATTATAGACAGATATCACTCTCATTGTTGAAGGTTTTGTGAAGCCTATTACATTAAAACAGAACTTTTAAAAGGTTTTGCCATATGACCAAGATGTTAACTTAATTAATGATTAGAGAACTTAGCGTGTAAGCTAATATAACTTGAAAGAATCGAGAATCTACTAAAGAATCGAGAATCGAAAGGAAAATTTTAGAATCGGAATCGGAATCGAAAATTTTAGGAATCAGCTCATCCCTAATTTTTAGCGTGTGTTGAAATGGCATAGTATTTTTGTATATTTTTTAACGGTTACTTTCGTAACCCAAAGAGAAACATAAACCTTCTTAAAAGCCGAGTTATATTGATTAATTAAAATTATACAGAATTTATAATTATACATTACATGACGTATACTTCTGTACACGGAATTATATTTATAGATCTCATGCATTTACAGGTTGTATCTAAATTACACGGGAAACTTAATCTGTATAAAAAAGGTTTGTTATTAAGCGACTGCTGGCGAAAGATGTCATGAATTTCTGCTTCTATAAATTTTTTAAAAAATCTAATTCTGACAACCCAAATCTAGGGGTAAAATTATGTTTCTTTAGACTGAAATTGAATAAAGTGAGTCCAAAAACAGTAACTTTTTAAGTTTTAAAGGAAGTGAAAAAACCCCCAAAAAATTAAAATGAAATTTTAACATTTTTTCGTGTTACCACAAATAACTCAAGCAAATTGACGATAAAGAGATACAGTTTTAACTAAATATATAACAAAATGTAGATCTGAGATAAATATTATAATTGTTCACCAAATTAGAAAGGAATTTTAATGAATGTGAGTTTGTTCAATGTAAAATACATCAAAATCGATAAAGTTATAATATGACACTCTTTGCATTCAGAGGAGATATGGGCGACGTAGTAAACATTCTGTCTGGCTCCATTTAGTCTTACACCGAATCGAAGCTTTTTCAAATTTCTTAACGTTTCAGGGATGTTTCTAAATTTTGCTACGCCTTCAATGATACGATTTTTCAGCTCTTCTTAAGAGCAAATATTTGCACAATAAAACAAACTCTTCAACGAAAGTCAAAGGATAAGGCATGGGATCAGGAGACGTGAGGACCAGTCTTCTGGCTACCCAGTAACGGGGCATAAGAAATGATCCTATTAACCACCATGGCATCGCCAATTCACCATAGCTTTATTAAAATTTTCAGACTAAAAATCATCTGAAAATATCATATTTACTCCTTCGTTTGGGATCCAAGAGTTTCAATAATGTTAATTTTGATAGCAGGGGCAGACATTTGGGCGAAATTTATTTTTGGTAATGTATTATTTTTGGATCTATGTTTATTGGGACAATTTTCCTATTACCTACAGAACGGGTTTCCGACAGATTGGCGTACATTTATATACATTTTGTGTTGAACACTAACTACTAAGTCCATCGCAATTCCTTTTTTATTACATGCCAAAATCGTTACCCTATAGAAATAATTACCAAACAATTTTACACAGTTAACATTTTCATGCCTTAAAAGCAAATATTCGTAGTTAATGGATGATCCCCTGGTTTTCTTTAGTGATGCAGTATTACGTCCAAAGCAGATGAAGGCCCTGAGAGTGGCAACGGATAGATACACTTTTCATTTACTAATGTATTGAAACGTTATGTGGGCAAAACTTATGTAACAGAAAACTACAAGAAATTATATAAAACAGTATAAAATGTGGGAATACTTCTGTGAACAACTGATAAATAATGACACCTGACTAAGAAAATTATCAGGTAGAACTTATAAGTTTCATTGTTATAAAGTCTGGCGCCAGGCCGCTGCTTCACACGGAGCTATGAGTGTAAATAGCCACCGCGTACTCACTAATATCCTACGTTCTCTTAGCAAGTAGTTTTAGATTCTTTGTCATGTTAGAATGGCAACCACGCAGTGATAAATAACTGTGTCTCGTTGTTGATTTAAATCAACAGTATCCACTGTAGTTGAAGAGGTGGAGAACTTGAGATATTTTGAATGGTATTTTATCTTATGCACGTGGTTCATTACTGACTCTGTATTCGCGAATTGCTTTTCTTTATAAAATTACTTATTTAATGTATCGAATTTTTGTATAAATTTATTTCATTTTTTGTTTGTTATTTTTCGAAGTTTGTTTCTAACGTTTATATGATATTCTCTTAAGAGAATTAATTATTTTAGTTTTTGATTATTATGCGATTATTATAGTGTCAAGTTTGGAATCCATCATGGCAAATTCAACATACTAAGCAGCAGCTGTAAACTGTTCATTTGATGTACATTTAAACCAATCTTTGAGGATGGCATTATATTCTTCCCACGCAACCCCTTCCCTAGATTTATATTTTATTACATAATGAGTCATCCCTCCCATCTTATGATTTCTATTGCTTATCTTTGTCAACTGTTCTTGTCGTTATATCCATTCATGAAACCCCCTCGTATTCTACTTTCTCTCTCACACACACACTATCTTGTTCTTTCTTTCATACTCTCTCTTCTTCTGCCCCCCCTATTTCTCTTTCCCCTCCCCCTCTCTTACATTCTCTCTCTATTTTCCCTCTCGGTTTCTTTCATTAATTCTTTACTATTCTTAGAAAAGAATAGTTTTCTTTACTATTAATAGAAAATACCTGTAGGATTTTTTATTGTTAAGAAAATTGCTTTTTAAAATAATTTCGAGCGTAATCTCCGAAGGAACAGTAAAATGGCTGTTGTTTTGAAATCCTGTTACGGGTGAAGTGAATGCAATCTCTTCTCCTCATTTACTTCCACGTGCTAACTCTACACTCCAACCAAAACAAGAACATCTGATCGCATAATTCTATATGTAAGTTATGTCTGATGCCAAAGGAAACGTCCAACTTACACCATCTGACACATTAAGCTCCGCAATGTCGACAAGCGGCTAATAAAGAGAATACGAATGTTTGACGAAGATATCACCTGATTATATCTTATTAAAACTCAACGGATTGAACAAATTATGTATTTATTAAATGTAAAAACGATAATTTGAATAACAACCCTATGTTGTTTACTATCAGGAACGGCATTTATCGTGTTTTTAATTTTTAAACATATAGTTCTATTCAACTCTACTTTGAGCTTAGCTTGTGAGGTTATGTTAATACAAATAAAAGACGTACACAGAACTTACGAATTAATCATTTATTAACTCGACGCGTTTCAATGACAAAGTCATCATCATCAGTGAGTGTTGCTATTGCAAACTTTATGATTAACTTGTGAGTTCTGTGTACGTCTTTTATTTGTATATATTTTTGTATTAATTGATTCCATCTTCAGACCGCGAGTTAACAATGGGAAACATCTCCCGAAACGTCCGTACCCAACAATTGTGTAAGTAAGTGCTAGTATAGCCAAGTGTAGCATATTTACAAGTGTTTTTAGTGTATATATTTTTACTTCCTATCAATTAAACAATATTAAATAATTAATATAGTTTAGGTTCCTGCTAAGTTAGGTCATTTCTTTCTTACTTCCAAGCCTTGTTCACACGCTTTGTCCGGCCTGATTTATATTTTTGCAATTTAAACTAATTTTTTTCTAATATCTACCATTGCAACACGTCATAGACAAGTATTGTTAACGTAAAATGCTAGCTTAATCATGTTTATGGTCACAAATCCTTTCCTTCGTCTTCAAATATATCATAACAAAATTTTTACAGTTAATAGAAATGTCAAAGCATTTATAGTACTTCAAATAAAGATGTTCGTTTTAAAGATAAATATTTCGTATGACTTTCTAGCTGGTGTCAATGTTCGGGAGTATTTCCGACCCGGATGACAGTTAGTTTTGGCCCGCGCTCTACACTTTCGCCGTATCCACTGGCAGCGGGCCCGTTTCTGTTCCGACAAAAAGCGGACACTTTGACCGATAATTTTCTCTTCCGTTTGTTACAAGTTTTGAAATATCGCCAGCTTTTTTGTTGTTCTATGTTCTGCGTTGACTATTAATTATGCGTTTTCTGTTATGACGAATAATGTAAGACAATGAATTGACCTCAACTTTATTTTAAATTTGGACGTGTAGACATCGAGGTTCGAAAGTAGAACCCTAAAGAGAGAATATTGTCGTAAAGACAAAGTGCCTAAAAATTTACAAAACTCATACATTTAATAGGGAAAACTCAAACATTAACAATGTTAGACCTACTGTCTGTCGCTAGAACATTGCCTGGGGCAGACGATAAAACTGGCAATGAAAAACTCTGCCACTAAGAAGCTTGTTATGTACAAAGAAGGTTACAAAATGTCAAATACTTAAATGTGTGAGCAAATACAATCGAATGTTAGATACGTTCAAATCGTTGAAATGGTTAGAGGTAATAAAACCTATAACTAAGCTAAGCCATATAAGTCGAGCTTTACCAAGGTCCACATTTTACATAAATTAAATTTAAAAAATTTAAATAGAAAATTAAAATAGAGAGAATAAAGACTTTGATTTCCATGGAAACGAAGGAAACATGAAACAAATTTTAAAAAAGAGAAATTAAATATAGGCTACATAGTAATACAATATTTCATACAAAGATAAAATTACAGTATTTCTCATACATATAAAATGATAACTTTAAAGTACAAAGTAATAGGTAAATATTTTCGTGGTCTGGCAGACCCGTTCACCAGCTGCGAACAGTTAATGAGTGTTTTTGTATTGTGTTTGTGAGTGCAGTATAACAGCCGTAAGTGCCTGAGTGACCGTAAGCATGCAGAGACAGTGGTTGCCCACCTTTTTGCAATCAGCTGTGTGTTTGTGTTTGTCATGCCAGTGTAAGCCATCAGCTCCAATGTAAGCCACTTTCTCAATAATTACGTGATTAGAACGATAGAATGGTGCCTTGTAATGTTCGTGGGTTTATTAACAATGCAACGTTTTAGTTAAAGTCAACTCTGAAAATACGTTATGGAGAACGGTATTGTTTCCCAGCATGGAAACAAAATTCTAATGTTGATTTTATTTTATTCATATAATGTTTTGCTTAAATTCAACTCTGAAAACACCTCATGGAGAACGGTATTGTTATCCACCATGGAAACAAAATTCTATTGTTGATTTTATTTTATTCATATAATGTTTTGCTTAAATTCAACTCTGAAAACACCTCATGGAGAACGGTATTGTTATCCACCATGGAAACAAAATTCTATTGTTGATTTTATTTTATTCATATAATGTTTTGCTTAAATTCAACTCTGAAAACACCTCATGGAGAACGGTATTGTTATCCACCATGGAAACAAAATTCTATTGTTGACTTTATTTTATTCATATAATGTTTTGCTTAAATTCAACTCTGAAAACACCTCATGGAGAACGGTATTGTTATCCACCATGGAAACAAAATTCTAATGTTGATTTTATTTTATTCATATAATGTTTTGCTTAAATTCAACTCTGAAAACACCTCATGGAGAACGGTATTGTTATCCACCATGGAAACAAAATTCTATTGTTGATTTTATTTTATTCATATAATGTTTTGCTTAAATTCAACTCTGAAAACACCTCATGGAGAACGGTATTGTTATCCACCATGGAAACAAAATTCTAATGTTGATTTTATTTTATTCATATAATGTTTTGCTTAAATTCAACTCTGAAAACACCTCATGGAGAACGGTATTGTTATCCACCATGGAAACAAAATTCTAATGTTGATTTTATTTTATTCATATATTGTTTTGCTTAAATTCAACTCTGAAAACACCTCATGCAGAACGGTATTGTTATCCACCATGGAAACAAAATTCTAATGTTGATTTTATTTTATTCATATAATGTTTTGCTTAAATTCAACTCTGAAAACACCTCATGGAGAACGGTATTGTTATCCACCATGGAAACAAAATTCTATTGTTGATTTTATTTTATTCATATAATGTTTTGCTTAAATTCAACTCTGAAAACACCTCATGGAGAACGGTATTGTTATCCACCATGGAAACAAAATTCTAATGTTGATTTTATTTTATTCATATAATGTTTTGCTTAAATTCAACTCTGAAAACACCTCATGGAGAACGGTATTGTTATCCACCATGGAAACAAAATTCTATTGTTGATTTTATTTTATTCATATAATGTTTTGCTTAAATTCAACTCTGAAAACACCTCATGGAGAACGGTATTGTTATCCACCATGGAAACAAAATTCTATTGTTGATTTTATTTTATTCATATAATGTTTTGCTTAAATTCAACTCTGAAAACACCTCATGGAGAACGGTATTGTTATCCACCATGGAAACAAAATTCTATTGTTGACTTTATTTTATTCATATAATGTTTTGCTTAAATTCAACTCTGAAAACACCTCATGGAGAACGGTATTGTTATCCACCATGGAAACAAAATTCTAATGTTGATTTTATTTTATTCATATAATGTTTTGCTTAAATTCAACTCTGAAAACACCTCATGGAGAACGGTATTGTTATCCACCATGGAAACAAAATTCTAATGTTGATTTTATTTTATTCATATAATGTTTTGCTTAAATTCAACTCTGAAAACACCTCATGGAGAACGGTATTGTTATCCACCATGGAAACAAAATTCTAATGTTGATTTTATTTTATTCATATAATGTTTTGCTTAAATTCAACTCTGAAAACACCTCATGGAGAACGGTATTGTTACCATGGAAACAAAATTCTAATGTTGATTTTATTTTATTCATATAATGTTTTGCTTAAATTCAACTCTGAAAACACCTCATGGAGAACGGTATTGTTATCCACCATGGAAACAAAATTCTATTGTTGATTTTATTTTATTCATATAATGTTTTGCTTAAATTCAACTCTGAAAACACCTCATGGAGAACGGTATTGTTATCCACCATGGAAACAAAATTCTAATGTTGATTTTATTTTATTCATATAATGTTTTGCTTAAATTCAACTCTGAAAACACCTCATGGAGAACGGTATTGTTATCCACCACGGAAACAAAATTCTATTGTTGATTTTATTTTATTCATATAATGTTTTGCTTAAATTCAACTCTGAAAACACCTCATGGAGAACGGTATTGTTATCCACCACGGAAACAAAATTCTAATGTTGATTTTATTTTATTCATATAATGTTTTGCTTAAATTCAACTCTGAAAACACCTCATGGAGAACGGTATTGTTATCCACCATGGAAACAAAATTCTAATGTTGATTTTATTTTATTCATATAATGTTTTGCTTAAATTCAACTCTGAAAACACCTCATGGAGAACGGTATTGTTATCCACCATGGAAACAAAATTCTAATGTTGATTTTATTTTATTCATATAATGTTTTGCTTAAATTCAACTCTGAAAACACCTCATGGAGAACGGTATTGTTATCCACCATGGAAACAAAATTCTATTGTTGATTTTATTTTATTCATATAATGTTTTGCTTAAATTCAACTCTGAAAACACCTCATGGAGAACGGTATTGTTATCCACCATGGAAACAAAATTCTAATGTTGATTTTATTTTATTCATATAATGTTTTGCTTAAATTCAACTCTGAAAACACCTCATGGAGAACGGTATTGTTATCCACCATGGAAACAAAATTCTATTGTTGATTTTATTTTATTCATATAATGTTTTGCTTAAATTCAACTCTGAAAACACCTCATGGAGAACGGTATTGTTATCCACCATGGAAACAAAATTCTATTGTTGATTTTATTTTATTCATATAATGTTTTGCTTAAATTCAACTCTGAAAACACCTCATGGAGAACGGTATTGTTATCCACCATGGAAACAAAATTCTATTGTTGACTTTATTTTATTCATATAATGTTTTGCTTAAATTCAACTCTGAAAACACCTCATGGAGAACGGTATTGTTATCCACAATGGAAACAAAATTCTAATGTTGATTTTATTTTATTCATATAATGTTTTGCTTAAATTCAACTCTGAAAACACCTCATGGAGAACGGTATTGTTATCCACCATGGAAACAAAATTCTATTGTTGATTTTATTTTATTCATATAATGTTTTGCTTAAATTCAACTCTGAAACACCTCATGGAGAACGGTATTGTTATCCACCATGGAAACAAAATTCTATTGTTGATTTTATTTTATTCATATAATGTTTTGCTTAAATTCAACTCTGAAAACACCTCATGGAGAACGGTATTGTTATCCACCATGGAAACAAAATTCTAATGTTGATTTTATTTTATTCATATAATGTTTTGCTTAAATTCAACTCTGAAAACACCTCATGGAGAACGGTATTGTTGGCCACCATGGAAACAAAATTCTATTGTTGATTTTATTTTATTCATATAATGTTTTGCTTAAATTCAACTCTGAAAACACTTCATGGAGAACGGTATTGTTATCCACCATGGAAACAAAATTCTATTGTTGATTTTATTTTATTCATATAATGTTTTGCTTAAATTCAACTCTGAAAACACCTCATGGAGAACGGTATTGTTGCCCACCATGGAAACAAAATTCTATTGTTGATTTTATTTTATTCATATAATGTTTTGCTTAAAGTCAACTCTGAAAACACCTCATGGAGAACGGTATTGTTATCCACCATGGAAACAAAATTCTAATGTTGATTTTATTTTATTCATATAATGTTTTGCTTAAATTCAACTCTGAAAACACCTCATGGAGAACGGTATTGTTATCCACCATGGAAACAAAATTCTAATGTTGATTTTATTTTATTCATATAATGTTTTGCTTAAATTCAACTCTGAAAACACCTCATGGAGAACGGTATTGTTATCCACCATGGAAACAAAATTCTATTGTTGATTTTATTTTATTCATATAATGTTTTGCTTAAATTCAACTCTGAAAACACCTCATGGAGAACGGTATTGTTATCCACCATGGAAACAAAATTCTAATGTTGATTTTATTTTATTCATATAATGTTTTGCTTAAATTCAACTCTGAAAACACCTCATGGAGAACGGTATTGTTATCCACCATGGAAACAAAATTCTATTGTTGATTTTATTTTATTCATATAATGTTTTGCTTAAATTCAACTCTGAAACACCTCATGGAGAACGGTATTGTTATCCACCATGGAAACAAAATTCTATTGTTGATTTTATTTTATTCATATAATGTTTTGCTTAAATTCAACTCTGAAAACACCTCATGGAGAACGGTATTGTTATCCACCATGGAAACAAAATTCTAATGTTGTTTTTATTTTATTCATATAATGTTTTGCTTAAATTCAACTCTGAAAACACCTCATGGAGAACGGTATTGTTATCCACCATGGAAACAAAATTCTATTGTTGATTTTATTTTATTCATATAATGTTTTGCTTAAATTCAACTCTGAAAACACCTCATGGAGAACGGTATTGTTATCCACCATGGAAACAAAATTCTAATGTTGATTTTATTTTATTCATATAATGTTTTGCTTAAATTCAACTCTGAAAACACCTCATGGAGAACGGTATTGTTATCCACCATGGAAACAAAATTCTATTGTTGATTTTATTTTATTCATATAATGTTTTGCTTAAATTCAACTCTGAAACACCTCATGGAGAACGGTATTGTTATCCACCATGGAAACAAAATTCTATTGTTGATTTTATTTTATTCATATAATGTTTTGCTTAAATTCAACTCTGAAAACACCTCATGGAGAACGGTATTGTTATCCACCATGGAAACAAAATTCTAATGTTGATTTTATTTTATTCATATAATGTTTTGCTTAAATTCAACTCTGAAAACACCTCATGGAGAACGGTATTGTTGGCCACCATGGAAACAAAATTCTATTGTTGATTTTATTTTATTCATATAATGTTTTGCTTAAATTCAACTCTGAAAACACTTCATGGAGAACGGTATTGTTATCCACCATGGAAACAAAATTCTATTGTTGATTTTATTTTATTCATATAATGTTTTGCTTAAATTCAACTCTGAAAACACCTCATGGAGAACGGTATTGTTGCCCACCATGGAAACAAAATTCTATTGTTGATTTTATTTTATTCATATAATGTTTTGCTTAAAGTCAACTCTGAAAACACCTCATGGAGAACGGTATTGTTATCCACCATGGAAACAAAATTCTATTGTTAATTTTATTTTATTCATATAATGTTTTGCTTAAATTCAACTCTGAAAACACCTCATGGAGAACGGTAATGTTATCCACCATGGAAACAAAATTCTATTGTTGATTTTATTTTATTCCTTAATGTTTTGCTTAAATTCAACTCTGAAAACACCTCATGGAGAACAGTATTTTTACCCACCATGGAAACAAAAATCTATTGATTTTATTTTATTCTTTAATGTTTTGCTTAAATTCAACTCTGAAAACACCTCATGGAGAACGTTATTGTTGCCCACCATGGAAACAAAAATCTATTGATTTTATTTTATTCCTTAATGTTTTGCTTAAATTCAACTCTGAAAACACCTCATGGAGAACGGTATTGTTGCCCACCATGGAAACAAAAATCTATTGATTTTATTTTATTCCTTAATGTTTTGCTTAAATTCAACTCTGAAAACACCTCATGGAGAACGGTATTGTTGCCCACCATGGAAACAAAAATCTATTGATTTTATTTTATTCCTTAATGTTTTGCTTAAATTCAACTCTGAAAACACCTCATGGAGAACGGTATTGTTGCCCACCATGGAAACAAAAATCTATTGATTTTATTTTATTCATATAATAAATTTGTAAAAATATTATTGACTAAAACTTAATTACTCAAGTTAATTACTTAAGCTCAACAGTTGAGCCATTTGTTGAACCGCTGACCTGTACAAACGGGCCTCCCAGGATAACATCCCCTGGCCGTTGTGATGGTTCAGGCTCGAGTGGATCAAGTTACCTAAGATTTAAACCCTTATGTACATTTTGGGTGATCATGTCATCATCATCAGAGGCTCTTATTACAAAATTACAGTCTAGAAAACAATTCTAGGCTCTAGTCAGTCTAGTTTGTAACTTATTGTTTTCTAGATTGTAATTTTGTAGTAAAACCCTCTGATGATGATGATGACGTGATCATCGAAACGTACATAAGGGGTTAATCTTAGGTAACTTGAATGATCAGTTTTGAAACACAAATAAAATACCGAGTATTTTTTAGTGTAATATTTTTTTATAGAAAAACTAATGCTTTGTGGAAGTTATTTAATTCTGGTTTGAAATAATGTCACTTGGTTTAAAGTCATTCAGACTGGGAATAAAACGTTAAACAATGCCATCTCATACTCAAAATTATTTTGCGAAGATATGTTTGTAAGCAGTTACATGTTATTCATTTTTTTCCAAAAATCATCAGTCAAGTCACTTAGGCGAGTTGCTTATCAACAGTTATGTAACTTACAGTGGTTTTAATTTTACCCTTCCCTCTAACGTAAGATAGCTCATTATGTTGTCTTCATTGCGCGTAGGTTTCTGCGGGTTCTAGCACTGTCATATTTCCTCTAAGTGCTACAACACAACACAGCCAACGCTTCTGACATGATGGCCTTTAGACCAAGGCGAGATGTTTATATTTTGTTTGTCATGAGCTTAGCCGGACCTTTTCGTTACATTGTCCAAATCACCTCTTAGTTTCTAACCTTATTCCCACTTACACAAGCCAGGGTTATTTCTAGTACCTCGTTTAGGCGTCGCATTAACATGGAGTTTTATAATGGATAAAACTGTTGGACACACGTCGTAGATGTTCAATTTTCATTTCGAGTGAAAATATCCCATAGGTCAAGTTAATTAGACACTCCGGAATAGTCCCGCTTGTCGAAGGTGGCGCAATCTAGATTGGCCTCAGATGACCTTTAAAGGATGTTTTCAAACTGGCCATTACTTTAATATGTGCTTTCACAAATTTAGAAAGGTTAGGTTTTTGGTGGTTTATAATCTTTTTAAACATAGTTGGACCGAAATGAAAGGAGATTACCTGAAGGTAATACAAGATTGTTCGTAATTGGCAATGCTTTCAACTTGATATTATTCTGATTTTTAGGTTATACAATTATAAGTGTTTGGAACATGTAAATAAAGATTAAAATAAATATAAACATTACAATAGTAAATATAATGCTACGAGATTATAATATAAACAAATAGCTTCAGACAATAACTGATTCAAATTCCCTCTTCTGAGGATGATTATTTTCTTACCAAATGTACAAAAAGAGTCTGGGCACTGTTTTTTACTCTTTTTTACCTAAGGATTTTCTTGTTTATATTATAATAAAAACATAGTGTAGAAAATAAGTGATTCATTTAAAATTGTACATCTTGCCAGTGAAAAATGCATAATTTAGTTGCTAGAAGAAAGTACTTTTCATCGATTCGTTTTGCAATAAATGAAAATCTTTTTATTAACATTTAGGATCAGTTGTTAACTTCGGAATTTATCTTATGTTACAGATATAAAATAATAAACACAAAGTTATATAGTGGTTTTTTAGCTTTGCACGAATAAGTAGTTTGGGAAACATTATTGATTAAAGTAAATAACTAATGCGAGCGGTTTTGCACAAAATTTGTTAATTTTATGTGATAGAGTATTTATACGCAGTGTGAAGCTGTACACATTGTTTCATACAATCTAAGTAGGGAAGTACTGACTGAAGCGTCCATTTATTTATATAATTAGTTACGACTGATTTATTTAAACATAAGATTAATTTTATATTCCTGAATATTTACTTTGCCTCTTTACTACTACAACTGAGAAATGTCGTTCCCTGGGGAAGTGGGAAAGTTGCGCATCGTATTAGTTGCCCGAGGTTCTAATGGTTACAATCAACCCATTAACTTTGAGAGTTTAATGCCAGGCTTTGCTTTTTGAAACATTGATGTATTTTTTTAATGTTACTGGTAAAAATTTCATTTACTACTTGTTTATTTTCCAATTGGTATTGGTATATTTTCCAGTTGGTACTGGTATAAATTCCAGTTGGTACAGGTATAAATTCCAGTTGATACTGGTATAAGTTCCAATTGGTATTGGTATATTTTCCAGTTGGTACTGGTATAAATTTCAATTGGTACTGGTATAAATTCCAGTTGATACTGGTATAAGTTCCAATTGGTATTGGTATATTTTCCAGTTGGTACTGGTATAAATTTCAATTGGTACTGGTATAAATTCCAGTTGATACTGGTATAAGTTCCAATTGGTATTGGTATATTTTCCAGTTGGTACTGGTATAAATTTCAATTGGTACTGGTATAAATTCCAGTTGATACTGGTATAAGTTCCAATTGGTATTGGTATATTTTCCAGTTGGTACTGGTATAAATTTCAATTGGTACTGGTATAAATTCCAGTTGATACTGGTATAAGTTCCAATTGGTATTGGTATATTTTCCAGTTGGTACTGGTATAAATTTCAATTGGTACTGGTATAAATTCCAGTTGATACTGGTATAAGTTCCAATTGGTATTGGTATATTTTCCAGTTGGTACTGGTATAAATTTCAATTGGTACTGGTATAAATAACAGTTGATACTGGTATAAGTTCCAATTGGTATTGGTATATTTTCCAGTTGGTACGTAGCCTAAATTCTATTCAACGATTATAGCTCGGATGTCACATTGATTGAAGCGATAAAGTCGCTGTGAAATACATTTCGTATTTTAGCTGTTATTTGTAAGGGTAGTGAGAAATTGGATAACAGAATCCTGTTTGTGGTTTATTTTGAATCGCTTACAAAAAATTAGTACACCTCTGTTTTCTCTGCATATGCAGACAAAGTTTGCTCGGTTGTAGTTGTTTGGATTCTCTTTGCATTCAATTTGTCAATTGCAGATTCTAATGAATGCATTCTAGGCATAGATATTCAATTTGACGATTCATAGTATTTTTTAAATGGATGTTATTACAAGAATAATTTTTGTGTAACGAGAAAACATTTTTGGAGCCATCTAGCACCGCCTGATAATGTGAACAGCTTTATCGCTGTCCAAAACAGAGAAAGACAGAGAGCGAGAATGTAGATAGCAGAAGCTGGCTATGATATCAAAGTTTTTGTTCTATAAATAGCTCTGCTATCAGACTCGACACTGTATGACCTCCGTTCAGTATATCCTCGTTAAGGGCAATCAATAAATTAGGCCTACACTATACTCGTGACAGCGTGACAGGACACGTTTATACGGCTTTCAGTAATAGTTAAATAAAACTGTAATGTTATTTAATATCACTAATATAAAAATAAAAATATTATCTACACTCTGCCGCATAGATTTGTATTCGCTCAGAACAAATGTGAAGTTAACTTTTTATTCTGTAACAATGCGGTGGCATATTTTGTGATGAAATGGACAAGCGTCTGTCCACTGAAATTCCTCTTAGGTAATAACTTGATTAAAAGAAGACAAAAGATCGAAGGAAGAGAAACAAGCACCTTGTAATGATACCATGTATATACGAGAAGTTGTTGGAGCGTTGTTTGAATGCAATACTCGACTAACAGTACCTCACCGCTTATTGAGAGTACTATATACATTTAACAAGAGCGAAACATAATTCTTTCGAACGATATTTCAGTAGCTGCAACTAAATATTTACTCGTAATGTCTGTTTAAGATCAGCAGTCCCGCCAATGAACGCTGCGAAACTTCTCCTAATCTCTACATGTGGGTGTTAATGTACAGTACCTCGATGAATCGGACCCCCTTAACTCGGATCTCCGGATAACCCAGATTGATTTTGAAGTACAGTAAAAACAATAAATAAGAAATAACAAAAATCAAATAAGTTCAGTGCGTACATAGAAAGTCTAACACAACAATACAAAAGTCTAAGACTTACAGATAAGACAAAATAATTGTGCTTCTTACGCTGAAAAGACACGGACACTGCTCACAAAATTTAAACAGCCAAAATTGACAGTTTGTATGCCAAGAAATGAATTACAGTAGAGTTTACCTTTATATACAATATGCACGTTCATATACTGTACACGATACTCTGTGTTTGATAAATATAAAGGAGTTTTTCTGTAAGTTCAATGTTTTCTTTGAATTTTTCCTTAGTCTCCGGCTAACCGGAATAGGTCATGGTCAAAAGTTAATCCGAATTATCGAGGTTTTACTGTAATGTAGATAGATCTGATTCCGACTGTCAGGCCTGTCAATAAAGAGAGTCAATCACGGAAGGAAGTAGTTTCAAATATTGCAATACTGTCAGGCCTGTCAATAAAGAGAGTGAATCACGGAAGGAAGTAGTTTCAAATATTGCAGTACTGTCAGGCCTGTCAATAAAGAGAGTCAATCACAGAAGGAAGTAGTTTCAAATATTGCAGTATAAGCCATTTATACAATTGTTGCTGTTAGGAGTATGTGTTGAGGGCTTTTTTGTAAGTTAAGGAATTTGTATTTATCAATTGAAAAGAAGTCTTCGTGATGAGAAAATTTGTGCTGTGGTACAGTTGATTTCATCAATTGTGGAGCCAACTGGTTTTGTGAATCGAGCGTGCTACATAGATTAATTTTTTTGTTTAAGGAAAAAGTAATGAAAAACAAAATACTGAAAAGAAAAAGAAACTTGTTAGTTCTTGGCTTATAAACAGTTTGCCTAGGGACACGATGAAAGCGAAAACAAATTTTGAAAAAGAAGAACAAATCAGATCAATAATTAAATTAAAATAAAGGAATCTTGTGGTAAATAAATCTGACAAAATGTATGCAGTGAAAATAGGAGGTCGAAGTAGTATTTACAATAAGGACTTTCCCTTTGGTTAAAAAACTCTGGAAACTCTGTATGCTTGATTAATATTAAATATAAAATAAGTAACATAAACAAATACTGTTTAACGTCAATCCTTTCTTAAGTCTGCAAAAAATATTGTATTTTAGTTACTTTTAAATAATTACAATTAATATAAATAAAGTGACATAACCTATGCGTTAAAAGAGCTCACCACCACCATAACCTATAACATAAAATCAGCTGTTTTATTAAGTCACTATATTGCATACCTTGCCCCTTTTGTGAAAATTTATTCTCCCTTATAAAACTAAAACCAATTCATTAAATTTAATTGATGAATTATTTCAAAAAAATAATAATAAACTGTATTAACGTCAATTGTTATTCACTAAACGTTTTTTAAATGTATTTGAAATTGAGTGGATGAATAAAACTTTTAATAAAGTTCGAAAATTAGCGCAAGATATATATATATATATATATATATATATATACAGTAAACTCCCGATTATCCGTGGGCGGTTTAACCGGTTTGCGGATTATCCGTGGTCGGCCATTGTTTTACAAATATCCAATTTTTATCCTTATCAGATTCATGTGTTTAAATTTCCAAACGGTGAATTACGACGTAAATACATATAAGGCTTAATAGAAGTTAAGATGAAGGGAATAGATATGTAAATATGTACGTACTAATTTTTACATTGAAAGGGAAGCATCCCGAAGCGGGCCAGCGAAATAAAAGGGCGAGCAGACTACTGTATATAAGAGACAATGACAAAATTCTTGGACTCCCGAAAACCTAATGCGTATCATAATATTGTAAACAAATGTCAGCTAATCTCGGCTATAAATAGTCTAGGACGTGACATATGCATTATCCATGTCTGTCATATACATTATCGATCTTTGTGACACAAGTAGACACTGTGCGACAAAATGGTTCTCAAGAAACTTAGATCTCACATTAAAGCTAAATCAATGCTCACAAAAAAAGCAAACGAAAGTGACAGATTTTTTTGTATTATGTGTAAAGGAAATTACATATGTACATACATACTTACTTTTGACATATACTTATGTACGTATTGTAAATAGTTAGACATATAAATGTACATGTTATAATCCGTCAAATACATCGACATTTTAAATTATTTTCTGTATTTATTTTGCCCTCTGAAGATTATTTGTGAATTGCATTAACAGGGGTCATTATTTGTGTAACTTATGGTATAATAATCGATTGTTTTGCGTATTCTTTGTTCATAGCGGATTATTCGGGGAATTCGGTTGTCCGGCGTTGCCTGGCCATCCTATTCCACGGATAATCGGGAGTTTACTGTATATATAAGGAGAGTGTGAACTAATAGAAGGAATAGAAAAAGTAGGAGTTTACTAAGCGTGTTGCAGTAAATCTTTTATCCTAATTTACACATTTACAATAAATGTATAAGTTGCTTGTTGTAATAATCTTGAATTCACTGATTAAACTATAATTAAATAATACTTAACTTAGTGAAAATATAGGGCTTACTTGCTGACGCGTTTCGAAACAATCGTTCCTTTTACGAAGCTAAGCCTCTATTTCTAAGTTTTCACTTAGTTAAGTACTATTTAACAATGATAAATTTATGTTAAATACTTTCTCCGTATACATTCTGCTACTTGTAAACGATGCGTTTGAAAATAACAATATAGGCCTATATGGGACAGATTCCGAATGGTAGCTCACATGAAGATATTTCTTAGAAAGGTTGTATCCGGGATTTCTTAACAGGTGTACAGGTTGTAAAATTATTCTGAAGATACATTTCAATACTTAGTTAAACTAACCCCATTTTTTGCCAACCACTAATACCTCTTAAAGTTCCATGCATGTCACACTCTTATCAATAGATTTATTCCATGAATAAATTACGTCACAGAGATCAGACTTTCGTAGCCATGACAACGCCAACACACTTGTCAGCTTCATTATACATGTGTTTTGTTTCTATCAAATGTTTACAATTTTCATTTCAAGGTATAATTTTCTACGTATGAAAAATGCATAACGTGTACGTATTTACTTAGTGTTTTGTATGTGTATTTTAAATTTTTAATTATAAAATCCTGCAGATATTCCTTTTGTGTTTTTATTTTCACAACTTTATTTTAACAGTTTTGTTATTTTTAAGACTATAATAATATTTTAGCAAAGTGTTTAGAGCAAACGGTTTTTATAGGGATAAATTAGACCTTTTTAAAAATTAATAATATAAAATTGTGTTAATTTAAATATCACATGGCCTTAGAATATTCTTACAATATAATTTAATATTTAAAGTAATATTCGTTGGTTTAGTGCTCCATTGTGTACCGACAAACATTTTGACTAATTTGGTTTTAAGAAAGTCCATAAATAATTTATCCTAGTTTTCTGTCCTTGAGCCATCCAACTCTTCAACTTACAGTTAAATCGAGTGAGTAATTCGACCCTGTCTTTCCTCTCTTAACTATTATCTCAATTTGTTTAGTTTTTTTTATTAGTTTCTCCTTTAATCCTTCTTATTTTGGTAATTACTTTCCCAATTATCATCCACATCTACATTTCAAATGAATTTCCGCTCTAGAACGATGGTCAGGTTCTAGAACCGTATATAACACAGCCCTTTCCTTATTGGAGAAGAGAAATTAAAGAAGGTAAACTTTCTTTAATGAAAAAAACATTTTTGTCATTTTTGTTTTTTCTCATTCATGTTCGATTCTCTGATATCTCTATTCGCATAAGACCCAACGATAT